>JANIJI010000020.1:755000-942500 GCA_024500535.1 Leptonema lineaticorne
GCATGTATTATTTATATTCGTGCAATAAAAAAATATTATAAAATTATATATTAAAAAAAATTGATATTACAACACTTTGTAATAATCGTTAAAAATGTAATAATTTGTGATCTTTTGATATTTTTTATTTATTTATATAAAGTCATCGTTCCACAACTTATCTATTTAAAAATGTATCAAAAATTTAAAACAAACGTATACACAGTATTTAACGTGAACATTTCAAACAAAGAGAATGATGGGCTTTTTTTTTTTAATAAATTAGCAAAATTATATATTCAAACATGTAGAATGATATGAAATGATTGGCGATGAATAATTATACGGTCGAATAAATTCATGATTCTGTACAGTATGGCATGGCTTTTGAATTTATTCGGCCCACAGATGTATATGGCGGGCGTCATGTAAAAAAGAAGCACATGAACGGCTTCCTGTTCGTCTTACGAACACCAGATATTTATGAACCATCTCCTCATTCCCCTTATCCTCATTTAGATTTTAGAAAGAAAGTGTACATTCTCTTCCCGATAACAAAAAAAAAAAAAAAAAAAAATATATATATATATATATATATATATATATATATATATATATATATATATAATCATTAATAAATTTAATCGGTGCACAGTGTAGAATATGAAAAATATATTTTCTACCATCAATCTTTTTCATTTGAATCTTAAGTAAAATATATTAAAAATTAATTATTTTATATTGATATTTCGATACTGTAAATAAATAATGATCATTATTTGGTATTATATAGATAACGATTATTTTTGTTGTATGGTCATATGAATGTGCGTAGATAGCAATGTTAACGATTTGTTTGGTCTCATTATTTTCATAAAAAAATGTTATTGAAAATAATTTCGATACATATTTCAAAATTCATTATATAAATGTATATGTATTTTTAGTTTATGATATAAAACAGCGGTTCCCAATCTGTGGTACGCGTACCCCTAGGAATAAGCAAAAAAAATATTATGGTGTATGATATAAAAATTATGTGTGCGTGTGTCTGTTAGGGGTACACGCTAAGGAGACAATCAGATAAAGGGGTACACTAATGAAAAAAATTGGGAACCACTGATATAGAATATTGTAAATTATACAATGAATATTTCTGTTAAAAAATTGGTGTAGTTAATATAAATTTACATTTGTAAAATTCATTTGATATCTTACTCTTAAAAATGAATGACAAAAATTTTCTACGAATTTCAGAATCACGTTCACAATATAATAACATGATATTTGTGTAGATTTTTTAACATTATTCCGATTAATGTGTAATAATTGAAAAATAATTATTTGATATTTGCTGACATGTTTCGATAGCTAATATTATAAATAATTATGAGAAATACTTAAAATATCTTTAGAAATGACCACAATCTTAATGCATTAGCTATACGCCTTTCGAAAACTAGTTTTATCGACATTATCATGGCAATTTTTGTATCGATTAGACACCAGTAATTCTCAAATATATTAGTATTAGTAAAAATTGAAAATTTTCATTTTTTAAATAAAATTTTTTTTTCTACATTTATTTATAAAAAAACTAAATGCTCATTGATAAAAATATATATTTTAAAATATGAATTAAAATTAAAAATTAAAGCAAATACCATTTTTTACAAAAACTTTTGAAATTGCTCAAATCTCTTATTAATAATAAAGTGTTTCGCTACTCTAGAAAGTTTGAGAATGACTGGATTAAACAAGTTTTAATTTATTCACGGCAACATTTTACGGTAACAAATCGGTTTAAATTGAATATATATATATATATATATATATATATATGTGTGTGTGAATTAACTGGTTCGTAATGAAAAAAAATAAATACTTTGGGCGCTATGGATATATATAAGTAAAAAATAAATTTTGTTGTTAAAATCATTAACATATGTAATTTATTACTTTCATTTTATCATGCCTGCCTGTTTATGTGTATGTATTTGGATTCACAAGATACTAAATTACATGAACAATTGCTTATATTAATTAATTACTAATACGAATAAAATTAATGTATAAAATATTTATTTAATAATATTGACAATCTTTATACTGTGGTTAATTATTTTAAAATTAAGATGTTTATTTCTGATTAGATTTGATTTATATTATTAAATGATTACAAATGTCAAAATTTATTATAAATACTAGTCTAATTTTGAGGAATTTTAATATTTCTTCATATTTATTAACCACTTAATGTTCGGTTTTCTTTCACAAAAATGTAACTATGAATATCATATATTTTATTTTATATTTCAAATGTACATTTTATAAAAAAATAAAAAATGATTTCCAACGTTCAACGAGTATAAAACGTTCATGTTGAAACCTGCGAGTAGGGCTCGGGTTAGTGTAATCGGGTACGAGCAGCGCTCGTCTTAAAATATTAAGTGGTAAATATTGAATTTAGTTGATGTTTAGTACATATTTATCACTTAAAACAAATAATTAAAAATGTTTTAACTATAATTATAATGATAAATGAAGACGGTCTAATGACCAAAGATTTTATTCCTAATATATAATATACCGGTATTTTAATGTAGCGTAAAATTTCAGATAACGCACAGCATTAATACAACATTTATGACTGCTTTGCATGCAAAGACAAGTATAAAACATCTCGAACAAGTAATTTTGTCCGTCAATTATTGTTAACCGATTTATTTTCGTCGAATTTCTTCGATGTGCAAATTGCGACCTTTCGAAACGTTTGTTTTCTTTCCAAATTTGCTACGAAGCAACTGCATTTTAAAAATGGCATACTCGATTCCAATGCACGTTAGGGTTACCACTTGTTTTGTATGTTAATAACACATAATTGTGTTGAAAGTGAAAGTTGTCCATTTGTATAATAAATGTTGTATTTTAATCGTATCACAAACCGTGATAATATATCAAGGTGCGACTGTGTCGTTTCTGACTCAACTTTATATTGACAAAGTACATTGACATGCAGTTGGATAAAAAAATGTGTAAATGTGCATTCATATCCGTAGATACTGTGCGTGGCAGATATATAATAGTACATAGGTATATAAGTATTCACATCTAACAATATCTCAAGTCACAGACATCATCAGACAAATTAATTTTTAGCTTGCTTGCAAGTACAGTGTAAACAAATAATTGCTATAATTCTAGATAATGCTGGTCAGCGTCAGCATGTATCTGTACTAGCTCTAGTAAATGTAAATATATCTGCAGAAAAAAAAACATTAAAGTATTCATTTTTGTCTGTGCTGATGTGTGTTTGTAATAAATAGTGTTTGCAGATGTGAACACACCTTAGATGTGTAAATGAATAATATATGTTCCATCTTTTTTTAATTGCGTCGTCAGCTTTGGCGTATTTTAAATTTAAATATATTTTATAAAGTAAAGGATTGTACTGAATATAAATTGTATATTAAAAATAATTAATGGTGGTTACGTAAGAAATTTAAATTTTAGTAATAAAAAATACAAATTGAGCTCTTATCAATACATATTAAATATATATATATATATATATATATATATATATATATATATATAAGTATGATAAATGAGTCGTTATTGCTAAATATAATTTTGGCCCGGATTTCTATATTGTTACATAAAAAAAAAAAATATTTAATTCGATTTTAATATTTCCCGCTTACAAACTGTTGTATTATCAGCATTGATTTCAGTCAATTTATTTTAAATAAAATTAACAACTATAACAATAAACAAGATTTTAACAACCGGGAATTTAGCTCGTGGTATATATATATATATAAAAAAATGCGGATGATGAGTGTCAACCCTAATATCCAGGATTGGTTCGTCGAACCTGTGTATGCGGTCAAACAACGGTCCTAGTGCCGAATCTGTCCCAGTGAGTCAGTATGACACATTTTGCACATACACACAGTCACATACTAAAGTAAACATTTATCATGTTTACTTTGAAATACTGAAATGCCGGATAGATATTATTCATTGGCTAATTAAAATTGATATCAGAGTACGTCAAAATATAATAATCTACTGGATTACAATTAAAAATTCACGAACAAATAATTTAATAAGGAAAATAAATAGATTTGTCATTCTTTCGTTAATTAATTGTTTGTTTACTACTGCGAAATATGGGAATTAATTTATTTTAAAAAGAACAAAAATCATTAGTATTGAATTTAAAAAATCATAAGAACAGTTTTTGGATTAGTAATGTGAGCTGAAGAGGTTCACCTCTGGAAACTAGTGATGTGGTTATAAAGTTAAATAACGGAAATGAATCATACAGGTAGAAAAAAAATAAATTTACAAACTTTTATTTAAAAGAAGGTTTGATTTTGTAAAATCAGAATTGAAGATAATTAAAAGGAAATAATAAATGATTAGCTAATAGGTGAAAAAGTTAAGACGATTAAGTATTTCATTTAAAAAAAAATTAATAAACAAAAAGTCTACAAAAAAATATCAAAATAAAATCGGCTATATCTCTGTTTTTATATATTAATTTAAAATAACTACTAATGTAAAAGTTTTAAAGTTTAGTATAATAAATTTATTACCAAAACTAAATGGAAAATTGTCCGGGTATTTAAAACACAAAAACAAAATTCCGTGTTGATTTAATTCGATATGTTTTTTCTTTTTCGAAACGGACGTAATATCATTAATATTATAATTTTTAATCATTGAAAATCGGTTCATGTTACATAATACATTTCAATATATTATGATGGCGATTAGATCATTCTATGAGTCATGAAAGATTTCCACAGTTTCTGTTTTTTTTTTTCTTTTCAGAAGCTTCTGCATAATACAAACACTAATATTCCGTTGATTTGGCAACGGCGTAAATTTTATTACCGACCAAAACAAAATGAATTAATAAGTTGAATATATATGAATTTTCATTTTATCGTCGTCAATTACTTGTTTTAATGAGATAAAATTTCGTGAGCGAATATATACACATTATTTTATAACGAGAATTTTCAAAAAAAAAAAAAAAAAAATTCAGTCACATCGTTAACGCGTGTCTAATTAAAAAAAAAATATCACACTTTAAATTAATAGAAAAATATAAATTAACTCTGTTTAAAATATAAAGAACTTTGTTTTACAATATAAAATTCTCCCCTTGAATATAATATATCCCCTAGTTGAAATTTTTCTGAATGAACAAAAAATATAGGGGTTGTGTTATATTTCAAGCAGATTATTTAAAGAATATAAATTTAACATTGAAATTTTACATAAACAAGTTAGTTTGTTCACATCGTTGTTAATAATTAAGCATTTTAAGGCACATTAGATATATCGTATTTACGATGAGAAGATGAAAACGGATGTTGACCACTTTAAGTCAATCAGAGTTTGGTTCGAAACCAGTGATACTTCATAAAATTTTATTGGATGTTAGTGGATAGGGTTACACAATTTAACCCTCAAATAAAGGAAGTTTGAAAACGAGAAACTGAAATGTGAAATGCAAGATATATAAAACGTTTTATTAAATAGTCACATTGACACTATTCCTCGTACAAAATTAAAATACCTGGAGCAAAAATAAACCGGTTGTAACACAGCAGTGACTATTTAAGTTATACTATTATTATAGTACGATAAGAACCACAATTACATCGGTTTTATACCGAAAACTAAACTACTGGTTTTAAAAACCACAAGAGGGTTAATGTCCTGGGTTTCGGACCTGAGGGTTGATCGTTTCCGTCCAATTGTTAATAGTGTTGCCACGATTGTTATTTGTCTCACGGGATGTCTGACGAACGACGAAACCAGACAAGCATAATAATGGAGACAAACCGACTGATATATGAACGATGGTGATGGTGATGATGAGGATGACGATGAAAATCGTCTTTGCAAACGCCCACTTCCATTTGCACTTCGATTGCATCATAACATGAAATACAGGTATGCTCCAATGCAAACTATCACTTTCAATGTTAACCGTTTTGCACAACATGAAATTTCTTGATTTGAAAATACGTCCGAAGTACATTATTTTATTAAGGATTTGAATAACAACTTTAAGTCTGACCTTCGCCATTTTTGCTAGAATTGATATGTCACGCATTACGTAATATAAAAAAATGAATAAGAAAAATAATCCTTTGCCTTTTTCTTACATACGACAACAAAAAACCAAATTATCATCTAACATTTGACACATATTTCTACATTAATCCTTCTTCTTTATGCCGTTTTCTCAAGAAGGATGGCGATCCACGCGGCTAATGAAACTTTTGACGCAGCCATTCGAAAGTTTTTTATTGATGAAAGTTGAACCAATGACGGAGATCTTTCAGCCATGAGTTTTGACGTCTTTCTATTAATCTTTTCCTCTGAATTTTTCCTTCCAAAATTATCTAGAGAAGACTGTATTTATCATTTCTCAAGATATGGCCGAGGTATTGCATTTTCCTCAATTTAATTGTTTTTAGTATTTATAGAGTTTTATTAATTTTCTCCAAAACCTTCTTATTTGCTACTTTATCGGTCCAAAATATACTTAGCATTCTCCGGTAACATTTCGAAGGCTTCCAGACGTTTCTCAATTCCAGGGTCTAATGTCTATGGTTCAGCACTATATAGAAGAACAGGAAAAACACGTAATATCTAAACATTCGTATTTCCTATTATAGGTTAAATAAACATATTTTTTTGTTTCATCTAATTATTTAGTTTAAAAATCCTTGTCAAAACAAATATCGTTAACCTTTTAAACCCGTTTTTGATATATTTATGATGAAATTTAAATAACCCATTTCATGAAATGAATATAATAAATTGTTTCGATAATTACTGTACGATCCACGGTTCTAACCCGCATAATGACAGTATAAAGTCATTCATGGTTGTAGATATAAAACAGATTTCCTCGCATTGAATACAAGGACAAAATCATATGATGCACCCTTAACATTTCATATAAGATTTATTGTCGTAAGCTATTTTTGTATTATTAGTTTCGTCTTGGTTCACAAACACGTATGTGACGGAAGTTTCCAAGTGAGTTTGTCCGATAATGAATTTTAATCACATATCACGCTTCTAATGTAAAATAAAATTGATTGTGTATCATAAATATATATATATATATATATATATATATATATATATATGATATAAAATAATATTGATATACTACGTAAAGCAAAATATATCAATATATAATCGCAATTTAAATTATTATAAACTGTCGAAAACATTATTTCTATTGAAATGTCAATAAGCGCATCCATAAATTGATGTAAACAACAGTACGACAGATAATTCAATATCAAGTATGTTAATGTTTCCTAAAATTATTAAATAATTCTAAGAAAAAATGTATACACAATTTTGAAATGTATTATCTCAATTAAATATAAAAAATAATAATTTTCATATTTACCACTATATTTGAAGAAACTATGAACTTTGACAAAACTTTATTTTTTTAATTATATTTAATTTCGATATCTCTTATATCAGGGGTGTCAAACTCATTGTATATTGCGGGCCACATGAGCTTTTGTGTACTTAGTTGTGGGCCGCATTAAAAAAAACTGAAAGCGCTTGATAATTGAAACTTTTGATAATCAAAATATCACTTTTAATTGCACACTACAACTTTATTAAACGAAACTATATACAAATTTACTTTTAAATATTAATTTTATATATTTTATTAAAAATAGCACATCTCGGCAGGCCTCGTGTTTGATATGCCTGTCTTATATGATATTTGCGTGAATGTGTTGTAAATATAATATATATTAAAAACTTTGAATTTACCGAAAATTCTAAAATTGCGAATATTATTAACATTGATTAAATGTCACAAAATGAAGCCACATACGAAATATGCACAATATTTTGCAAAAGAAAAAAATAACAAGTTCAACTGTCAGATCAGAGCTTAGTTTTTTTTTTTCTAAAATATTACTTTTTTATATAATATATTGTATAATATTTAAAACATTTAAAAGTCACTGATCAAAAATTATGAATTACAAAAATACCGATTGTCCACAATACAAATATGGCGATGTTAGTACAAATAACATAAATTTTATCATTCCCATTGTTAAAATTACTAAGAATTTATTTATATTGTAATGAAAAATCTAAAATCTATCAAATATAAAATTTATATACAAAAACCGATAATTTTAAATTTACTTTTAAAGTCAAAATGCCAAATGCATCGAAGATGAACCGTTCACCCTTAAAATAATGATTAATTCTCTTATAGAAGATAAAAAAATAATATTTATATACCATATATATATATACATTATCGATCGTCATGGTTTTCAGTTGTCATCGTTGTGTCAAAGTAATTATAAAATAAATTGATTTATGAAAGGTCGTTACCACCATCATCCGCAGTATTTCAAGTGATTAAATATCGAGTCATATAATTTAAGCTTCAACCCAAACAATCTTATAAAAAGTTAATTTTACGAAGAATGACCTAAAAGTTATATGATATATATATATATATATATATATATATATATATATATATATATATATATATATATATATATATATATATATATCATATAACTTTTAGGTCATTTTAGGTCATGATCAAGCTGATGATATATATATATATATATATATATATATATATATATATATATATCATCAGCTTGATCATTGGTAACTAAAATATGATACTAATTATATATAATCTAATAAAAAAAGATAAATGTTCAAAAGGGAATGACGTGGGTTCCCGCATATGGTAACACTAACCCTAATGACGTTTTTGTGTTTATTGTACATATTTTAATGTACAAAATGATATATAAATTTTGATAATTAATTAAAATTATCACTAGATGTATATATTATTTCGTTGAATGTTATTTATTTTGCTTTACAGTTAAAAATATAGCATTTTTATTTAATAAATCTGAGACCGGTCAATGTCCTCTCATAGTCATTTAGAGATGTGAACAGTTTTACAGAATTCTAACGCAATCTACGAATAAAATTTTAAAATGAAAATTTCAGATATGACTTCTTCAATTTCCGTACATAGAATAGTGGATAATTTTTAATAAATTTCGATTACAATTTGATACCCAAAAGAAAATTATGACATGTTTATTATGCATGCACGAACCGTTCGAAAATGTCGTTCGTCAGGATGTTTTGCTTTTTTTTTTCAATTTTGGTTTTAGGATTTTGTTTTAAGATGGTTTACAAAAAAAAAAAAAATAAGCTCTTATGCAGCCCATATGGATGGATGTGCTCGAAATTTTCAAACATCAGTAGTGCAATAAAATTACATCGCGCTTAATGCACATTCTTGGAATTTAAATAAATAAGGAAACGCCTTATATAAATAAATTCCTATTAAAAACATTGTTTATAATATTTATTTATAATAAACGAAATTCTGAATATTTAAATTATACATCATACAAATTTAGTGTCATTTTTTTACCATAATTTCATATCTATATATATATATATATATATATATATATATATATATATATATATATATATATATATATATATATATATATATATATATATATATGTTATCGCTAATATATTGAAACTGTAAATTTTTAGATTGTCTTGAAATTTTAAGAATATATATATTGTATTTTATATTAAAAGAATAATTATAAAATTATATGTTTAACAAAATAACGATTTGAGCACGAAAGCTCGGTTTTTGTTAAAAATTAAAAATTAATTTGAAGAGTCTCTCACATTGCTTAGTTAATTGGTAAATTAACCGATCATATTTTAATAGTAATATGTATTTTTTTGCAAACTTAATAGTTAACTAATTAATATATCAAAATGAAGTATGCTTCGAGAGCTTTTGCAGTATTGTAAAATGTCGCGAAAAGCTACGCAAATTGAATCCTAATATGTACATTAACAGTGGCGTGAAATGTCATTATTTAATAAAAACGTATTTGTTTTATTATACAAATTCATAAACAATAACAATATTATTTATTTAACAAGATATTGAGCGTTTAAATATATGGAAATATAATATGAGATATAAAAAGGATGGATGCGTCATATTTATTAAACATTTATTAACAAAAAAAAAAAAACGCTTATTGTAATATAAGTCGCACAAATTTTAAATATTATAATTTCAGTATCTAAAATGTAGAGCTAAGAAAATATTATTATTATTATTATTATTAGAAGATGTAAATATACATTGTTCGATGATGCTCAAATATAGTCATCTTGAAATTGATATATTATAAAAAAATATAATTGTGGTTATATTCGATATATAATCGAATCGAACCTGCCTCAATCGAGAATCGTTCTCGTCGAAACAGGAAAAAAGAATCTGACAAAAAAAAAGAAGAAGAAGAAGAACTCTTCGAAAATAGAACGTATTGCAGAATATATATATATATATATATAAATATATATGAAAGTCGAACCTTTCGATCCGTAAGATCGCAGTTCACGATCAGCCAGGAGCTGTTGATCATGTTGCTGCAGTGGCACACTTCTCCGCATTCGATGACGGCCCCAGTGGTCAGCCCTATCATGGCCAGGGTCACAATAGCAAGTGCTATCCAGCACTGCATGGCTATGCGGCCAGTTCATTGCGCGTATAATGGAACTTTGGCCAGCATCCAGGATGGCGTCTGCATGACACAATCCTCGATCTTTTTCCACCAGAAATAACTCACTTCACGTATGACAGTGCGGAACGACACTAACAACACGACGAATCGAAATAAACTGCGCTCGCGCAGCTGGTTTACTATTGTTGTTCTCCCCCACTCCTTGTATTCTGTAGATCTCCCCCCCACCCTCATTGCATCAGATCAAAAAAGGCTTTGCGGATGATGCGATTTATTGTACGATATGTTGTACAAATAGTGCAGTGGCATGTTCTTTATAGTACGAATTATATCAGGGATATTCAACTATATATATATATATAAACTTTTTTACACGGTACATACGTCTCTAAGCAAACGTGTAGAAAAAAATCGTGTAAGATGAAAAAACTACATACATTTTTCCAAAAAAAAAAAAAAAAAAACAACGTGCAAAAAATAATAATGAAAACCATATTTACACATTTGTAAAATGATTCTTGCATTGTCACCGAGAGTGAGCAACTACGCAAAGTTTCAGCTCAATAGCACATCGGGATGTGATCAAAAAGTCGATTTCAAAATTATACCCAGCCAAACAAATAGACAAGTAAAACTTATAAAAGTGCGTCATAAAAATTTGACGAATTCGTGCTAGAACAGAAAATTCGTGTAAAAAAATATATTTATTATTATCGATGAACTGCGTTATTTTAAAATCGTGTAAAAAAGTTACGTGTATATATATTCACTTTATGAAGGAAATTTTCAACGAAACAAAAGCAGATAAATAGACACTAATAAAGTGGGATACATTTTTGCCCGGTGGACCCACTAAAACCTTTTTTCTCACTCATCCTATCTAAAACCACAGACAGACTATTATTTTTGGTCTAGGACAGTATGATCTAGGCATGTTTTTTAGTTTTTCGCGAATTTAGGCATCTGACTACCTACACTTCATACTGCAAATTTAAAATAATACGATTGTTTTTATAATAGTTTGTATTCTTTATCATCAGAAATAAAATATTATTATAATATGCATCTCATAATAAAAAAATGATGTTGGCGTCATTGAAAAGTTATGTATTATGCGTGAGGCAGTTAAAGTGTTAATATATGAGAAATATAAATATGAATTTGATGCATAAAAGACAAAAGACTAAAATCAGATAATATTATTTGTCAATTAATACTGAAAAAAAGCATTCTAATAGCACTGAATAATTTTACTTTTACTTACTATTTAAACTAAAGCTTGTTGATGCAGGCTCGTGGCATTCAAACTAAATTTATCAAGATTACACAATTCCTTAATTATTCAATGTCCAGTTATATTATGTTACGTTCATATGAAATACCACCTACATATATGACTGGCAATAAATGTTTTATTACATCCACATTGTTCATACAAAGCGTAAAGTTTATGAAATTACTGATCACAATTTTATATAAACGATATTATTAGTAGTATTGTAATATAAAAACTTAACAATTTCGTTTATTGCTGGGATAGCTAAGACAATTCAAAGTGTATTATGTAATATTTTTTAAAATTAGAAGTCATATTTACTACATGTCCGTTAAATATTTTTACTACATTGCTATGTGGTCGTTCATAAAAACGAATTTATTTTAGTTTCTCGGTCAAAGACCACATCTTTTTTCATTATATCAACATCAAATATATTATTACATTTTGCATGATAAAATATAATGTAATCTTATAACATTTAATAAAATTCTTATATTATTAAAGTGATATGAAAATTGTACATTAATCATTATTATTTTTATTTATTTTCAGATCAAATAGCAAAGAATATGTATTTCTACAGGACTTTATCAATTGTACAGGAAATACAGCCGGCGCAAGACTTGCACGTTGGCTTCAGCCAAATCCACACGTTGAAATCTCATTATGTAAAATTGAATTGCCTGAAGGTGATCTTTATTGTGGCGAAGAAATCTCAATACTGATTCACGTTTGCGATCAAAGTGGTCAACCGTTGCATGCTTCTGATTTAAATGTTAAAATCGTAGTATTTCCTATCGAATCTCCATATTTAAATAGAGAAAATGAGAGTAAACCATCAGAAAATCCGATTCCCGTCAATGTCGACGGCGAGCTGCCATCTATCGGCAGCACTACGACACTCGATAAACAATCTCATTCCAATCAGGTACCATATTTTTATATCTTATAATAAATATTGACATATTTTATTTCTGAAATATTAATGAAAATTAACTTTTGAATTGTTTTTGTAGAATTATTCTGACAAAACACACGTTGTAAATGCTCGTTCTAAGGAATTAGTTACTGTAAAAGTATATAGTTTTGGAAAATTATGCGGTTTGTGGATACCGCAAACGCCCGGAATGTATTCTATTCAATGTATAATAGATGGACAAGTTAAAGAGGTATATTAAAATATATTTTTAGAAAAAAAAGATTTTTTAGGTAAAATCTGTAAGAGACAATTATAACTAATAAAATTATTGAGTCTTTTATTTAATAATCGATGTAAAATAAAATTAGGTTTTACTATTATATATATATTTTTCTTATTCAAAAAGTTAAAATAATCAATTTTATTAAACCATATACATTATTTATGAACTATTTTATTATTCATTTACAAAATATACAATTAATTCATATTTTTGTTTGCTAGCCACAAATTATAAAAGTAAAAAAGGCATCAGAGGGTTTCGTGCCTCAACATAAAGAATTATCAGCATGGCCACGTAAAACTAGAAACTTTTATTCTGATGATTCAGCTGGTCTCAGAATACGAGCTCAGCCATCTCTTCAAGGAGAACAAGTTGGTTTAGTGCCTGTCGGAGGAAGTATAACATATGATGATGTTGTAAGTAATATTATTATTATTATTGTTTTTAGATAAAGTAACATTATTTTATTTAAAATGATGAATAATTTTTAAGGTTATAAACGGTGATGGCCTTTGGCTTCAGCTGAGTGAAGAATCAGTTGTTTTATATTGCGATGAACCATTGAATGGTGGCGAAGCTTGGTGTCTTCAATATAATGATCATCTTGGTAAAAGTTTCCTCTTTCCCAATGATAAAATTCTGTCGTATTGGAAAAGAGTTGCACCTGATGCAGCTGAAATACCAAAACACGAGTACTTAATAATGTTTCCGACCTATGTTTGGACCGGACATGGACCTACTTCTACTGTTTATTTTACAATTGATGCCGGTGAAATTGTTACCATCGAAAAAATGGTGTTGACTTTATTTCAATTAAATGTTTATTTACATATTTAAACAATTCATAAAGAATACGGTTGTTTGTTTGTTTTTTTTAGTTCTTTTCTGACGGTGTCATATATGGTAAATTAGATAAATTGACAATTAAAAAATTGGGATACTTTGAAGAAATCGGCAAAGAGTATTGGATTATGTGTTCTCCAATTAATACACATTGCCTTGCTCCAAATTCAAATACAAGTGAGTGGAAAAAAAATATTGATATTATTGTGTTTTATTTATTTTTTATTGAACTGTATGTGAATATTATGTATTTATTATAGATGCTATTCTTAAAAATCAACTACAGGAACCGCAGCAAGAATTAATGAAAAATAAAAAGCTTATTGATATCAAGAAATGGGTAATTTTAATTTATATTTTTTATATTTAACTTACTATAAAATATTAATTATCAACGTTTTCAAGGATAAAATGTATGGAATAACGTCGCCACACAGATATTTACCATTGGAGGAAAATGCGATTATTAACACTGAAACGTAATTCAGTTAATATATTATTAGAATAAAATTTTAAATATGGTATAATGTTTTATTTATTATTTTATTTTCAGTGAGAAATTCACTAACGACACAGATGAAAAAGTAATATATGATGATTTATCTAAGCAATTTTCTGAAATCAGATTATTTGCTGACGATGAATTAAATATAAACAAAGGTAAGTATTTTATCGATAATAAATTAACATAAAACATAATTTATTGTAAGAATATTTTTACATATTACAGCTTCTAAAACTGTCGATTCAAGACGTGCATCTATTTGTAATCAAGGAGTGAGAAAATCTGATCTCAAGGTATTTTATTATTATTATTATTATTATTATTATTAACGGCTAATACATGTTGAACTTGATAAATATAATACATATGTATTTATCAATGAAAATTTTCAGATGGATATTGAAAATTGTGCTAGAGAAACAAAAGCAATCACTCACACCAATAAATTATTAAGAGACGAAGATAAATTCAAAGGTGGAATCGGTATCAGTTTGAGTAGAGCTAAGAGTTTTAGGGCAGTCTTTGCAGCATTCTTGTGGCACGAAGGTATTATACGTTAATATATTCAAATTTTGGAATAACATATATATATATATATATATATATATATATGAATTTTAATAAGTAAACCGTTTCAGGAATAATTCATGACGCAATGGCGTGTGCATCTTATCTAAAGTTTCATCCATCATTACCTAAACAAGGTGCACCGGTCGTGACTAGAAGTCTACCAAACAATCCGATATCGAATATATCTCAAAGACATTCTGTCGAAGTTGCCAATGCTGGTAGAATGATATTTATTTATTTTTACAGCGCAATATATAAAAAATGAAAATTTTGTATGCAAATATGCTAATTTTATTCTATTTTGTTTAGGTCATTATTTGCATATACAAGAGTCGTCTTTGGAAACGTTGACAAGGTCTGCGCTGAATGCCAGCGCAAATAGAGCAAGATCTAAAAGAAATTTAAATCTGGCCACGAATGACGTCACGATTATTAAAGAGGAAGACCACAATCTATCGAAGGATTCATTGCAGAAAACGGACAATGATATAGTTTGCGTTTTACCGGCGGCATTAAGAGCGCTACTTGCATTATGGGATTCGATGTCGGAAATTTTACCACAGAATCAAACAGTTAAAATTAACGACAAGTATGTGAATTAAATGATGAAATTTTGCTTTTCGTTGATTGAATATTTTTGTAATTAAATTTTATTTTATTTCAGAGAAAACATACCATGTGATATATCTAAAAAAGCGTTCACAACAGAAAAAATTAAATTATCAGAAGATGATTCTAAAGAATCAGAAATAAACGAAGATACATCAGGTAAAGGAAAATATATCAATATATATATATATATATATATATATATATATATATATATATATAGTTATATAATTTGTTACATATATAATCATATCAATGTGTTTTTTTTTTAACTATTTAGAAAATATTCGTGGTAAAACTGTATTCTGCAAATACTGTAATGACTCGATTGATTTTGCGTTTTATATATCACATCTTCACCAAACTCATCCAGGATGTTTGACAGAAACAGATATATTCAGTTATACGCATAATGGTGAACGTACACCCCCTGGAAAAGGGATGTGTGGTCAGGTTGTTAAAGGTGATATTTCATACTTATTTTTCAATAATTTTATTCAATAATATAAAATATAAAATACGTTTTATTTTTTTTTTATTTAAACAGGTTTTTCTGAAGTATGGTATACAATATGTCATTCTTGTCATAATAGACATATGCAAGACAGAGAGACTGATTTAGATTCAGAAATGGTAGATCAATCTGAATCTGAAGTAGACGTAGATCAAAATGAAAACGATATAGAAAATTTACTTATGAATCGACATTCAATGGTAATGAAGAATGCTATGTTTTTATTACATATGGTATCAGCTGCAAATAAAGGTAGTTAAAAAGATTCTCTTGAAGTTGAATTTTATGAAACACTTCAATTTAATGTGTATATTTTTTGCAGATGATAAATCTAGTAAAAATGAACAAAACATTTCTGATACTTCCAATACATCTAGAACTTCATGGTCTTCCACGACTACTTATCAGTGCCTTAAAAATTTGCAAAGTCCAGAAAGCGACGATATGAATGCTTGTATAGATGAAACTATTTTAAGTCATCAGGTTTAAATTGGTTCATTGCTTTTATATATTTATACAATAATAATGCATTTTCTAATTATCTTTTTTTTGTAGTTCATAGAATATAATGACAATGGTAATAGCCCATCGAGAGCAGATGATCTTTATAATCCTGGACCATCGACTAGTTGGGGTTATAGATTTCATCGATCAGTTTCTATGGGTCAAGATACATCTCAAGTATTTACAAAAAATGATTCTAAAAAATTTCTTCGTATTGGACCTTCAATATCTAGTAAGTTATATTTAAATTTCGTACATTTTTATTACAAATTATTGATACTTTAATATTGAAAAACAAAATAAAATTGTTATGAATATTATTTTTATTTTATAGATACATCTTCTCTATTATGCAATCCGAGTCCAGCTTTACAAGCTTTAGTCGGTCTAGATACAAAACAAGCATCATCACACAGTATAGCCCTAAGTTCCTTGTCATCGTTGAAAGTTAGTAGAGAGACTATTTTATCCAGACCAGCCATGTCATTCATTACAAAGCAACAAAATATTTCTGCAATCGAACAAAAAATGGTCAATTCCGTCCGTGTAGCTGCAATGAGAAAATATGGATTAGAGGTTCAGTTAAAGTTATACAGTTTTGTATAGTTATATTAGATTTCTCAATCGAAAGTGTTTTTTTTTTATCTTTGAAGGCTTTTAATTGGATGCTTCACAATGTTACTCAACCTATGTGTTTGCACGATTTAATGTGGTGGTTTGTTGATGCAATGAATCAAACAAATGATTGCAATAATAAAAAGCCTAGTAGTGATAAAACAGATGTGAGTTTTGCTAATAATTTTATCTTATTTCATATTGTTGTAATTCTTTAATCATTTTTTTTATTACAGAATGCAGAAAATGAAAATAAACCCATGAAAACCATATATCCTTGGAAGGATTCATTTGATAAATATGGAAATAATTTACATATAAAATTAAGAGAAGTTTTATATCGTTTTTTGTTAAGTATTTGTGAACTGATTCCATTATTACCTCCAGCTTCACCGCTGCTTCTACAAGCAGTTAGAACGTGTGCTTTAAACTTTTCTGCTCAAGACCATTTGTTTCTGCATAGGTTTAATTTTTGATAAATAACGATAAGTTATTAGAAGTGATATTTCGAAATCTACATATAATTTAATGTTTTAGATGTGGTATTATAAAAACACTTAGTAAAATATTATCTCATTGTGAAGAAGGACATAAAAATGAATCAATTCGTCAAATAGATGCCAAAATAGAGGATTTCGAAGTAAATAATACAGATTTTTTTTAAATAAAATTGGACTGAACAAAAAAGAAATTAATCGACAAAATTGTTATTTCAGTCTAGACCTTGTGTTAATAGTTTCGTTGACATCACGTCAGGATGCGAAATAAAAGTTTCTTCACATCCTGACATGATGATGTATCTTACGGATGGCTCCACTGAAACATTTTGGGAATCTGGTGAGACTGATCGTAATAAGCACAGTTGGATACAAGTCACATTTCCTGAACATTTCTACAAAGAACATTCTTTCGTTTGCCTTCATATTGATAATACGAGAGACACTCAAGTGATACATCAATTAAAATCGCAACTAACATTTCATAAATACTATTCAATTATATCTAATATTTGTAATAATGTTTCAGAATAAAACTGAACTAGTCGATTTTCGTATTGGATCCGATCCTGATGATGTACAACATTACAAATATTTTCATTTATTATCTTCAAGTAATGAGTGGTTATTGTGCTCTTTACCAGGTGATGTTAATTGTGATCAACTTTATATATATATATATATATATATATATATATATATATATATATATATATATATATATATATATTTCCATGTATATAAAAATAACACTCCGTATTCAATTTTTAGTATCTAGAGATATTTCAGTAGTCATATGCGAATTAAGTGGTTATGATGCTTCAGTTCGTGTAAGACAGTTATTAGTCTTAGACGAACCATATAATGGACAACCAGCACCGCTGTCTTCCGAATCTCTGATGCACAATTATATAGAAGTTGAAACATTGAAAATATTTAAAATGATCGCTTCACAAGTAGTTTTTATGTTACACATATTTTTTTTTAATCTAATCATTATTATATTAATTATTTTAATTTTAAATTGTATTTAAGGTGTTTGAAAAATTAAAGGAATCCGATATTGATTCTAATACGCAAGGAGTTTCATCAAGAGAAAATAACGATTTAAAAGAACACATGGTGGGAGTTTTGTTTTCCAAAAACAAATTTTCTTCATTGCAAAAACAGGTAGAGTGTTCTTCATATATTTAGATTTCAATTAATATAAATCATTGTAAATCTAACTGTCGATTTATTAATTATTCACATTTAGATTGTTGCACATATTATATCTGCAGTGAGTAAAGAAACAAAAAGAGCAAAAGAAACATGGGAAAAAATGCACTATTTGAATAGATCTGATGATACGCTTTTGGAAATTACAGACGAATATTCTGCAAATCCTGATGAATATTGCTTTCAAATGCTTTCTATGGTAATCAAAATATAATTAAATTTCATCAACAGATTAATGTAAATGGAAATAAAAGTACATTTTTCTGTTGTTTACATTTGATAATCTAATTGTAATTTATGTTGTCATTGCTAAACAATGTTTCTTCAGATATATAGATAGTAGGTCTTTAATATCTTAGTACTTTAGTAGAGTCGTTATTTTAAGACTCAGGAATCTCCCATTTCTAAAATAAAATAAATGTATTCATAATATTAACATAAATTCCAATTTAATTTTAGGTTTTGGCTCTTTCTGGAAGTCATTCGGGTTGCATGTATTTATCAGAAAACATTTTCATTATCAAAGATTTATTAACGTTATTACATATAGGAAGCGGACGCGTTCAAAGACAAGTAAAATAATTTTTAATATTTATATTTTAAAATATTATAATATTTTACATATATATTTGTCAATTTTATAGATTATTGCAATTTTACGTCGCATGTTAAAAGACATAACTCCACACAAAATCAATTCAGCACTTCAGCGAGCAACCAACTCAAACAGGTTTCATTGAGATCAATCTTCACATTTGTATCGGTTCACATATTCATTGATATACTATATGATTATATGTATATATTATGTTACAGTGTTACGCTCATTGATCATTTAATTAGCTGTATAAGCAAATCGCTCGCCGTCAAGGTGAAAGGTGTAATTGGACAGATTTCATCCCTTTCCGATGGAAAATTCGAAACAGATTTCAACAAGAAAATATCTAACGGTACTGTATATTTGCACGATTGTTTAAAATCTGATCTACCACAGGATTTATGGTTCTTACGCGGTCAAATATCTCATAAACATGCAAAAATTGTCACAGATTTACTCTTAGATATGCTGCAGGTGAATTTTTAACACGATTTAAAAATTACATTTATTTTTTTTTATGTTTGTATAATATGTTATATTCATTCATAGGGAAAAATATCACCAGCATGGTCAGAATCCACTAAGACTTATATTGTTAATGCTATATTCATACTGACATTTTTCAGTGACAATGATAAAATACCTCTCGTATCTTTATCAATACCGAAACTATGGTTCGCTTTAGGATCTTTAGCAATATTACAGCAAGAAGAGGTTGAAAGGTAAATTTATGAAGGTTGAAAGGTATATAAATATAACGAAAACATTCGTATAAATAAAATTTATTCATTTTCAGACTGAGTACTCTTGGATTTGATAATACAATGGGTAATATGGATAGAATGGATGTGACAAAGCAATATTGTTTGAATCATGACGATGGAACAACTCATGCTATGATTGAATGTATAGTATGTGGCCCCAATTGTCAAGATTGTGATCGTATTCTTCATTTACACAGACGAAATAGATCACATCAAAGACAAGTAATTGATATTTATATAATCATTCTTTTTCATACTCTTAAATTGGAGTCCTTGCTTTTAATAATTTTTAAGAGTTATTTTATCTTTTATTTTTTATTATTTTCATTTCTTAAAAATATTAATTTTAGGTATGCAATATCGTTAAAAATACAATTAGAGTTGATGTACATGAAGGATGCGGACGTGTTAAATTGTTCTGGCTGTTAGCTTTAGTGGATCATCAAACTTTAAAAGCTTTAATAGAATTTCGCAGTGAGCTAGACAACGTTGGTACAAGCGATGCTTTAAGCTTTGGATGGAAAACGCAAGCAAATGCTACGACGGGCACATGTAGATATTGTGGTAAACAAAATAACACTGGTTTGCTTGCCATTGGAAATGTTTGTGCTGATCAAGAATGTCAGGTATGATTGCAACGGAATATATACGAAAAAAAAAGTATGAAAAAGAAAAATAACTAAACATTATTTCAGAATTTAAGCAAAATATCCTGCACACGTTTGTTAATATGCGGTCATCAATGCGGTGGTATATTGAATGAAGATCCTTGTTTACCCTGTCTGAGAGGTTGTGCATCTTTACCCCAAGCTTCTTCTACACCAATGGATCAAGCGGCTGCACTTTTAACACCGGCTCAACCATTACCGTTACGTCAGGATGCCGAAGACATGTGTATGATTTGTTTTTCTGATCCGTTATCTGCTGCTCCAGCTATACAGGTATTTTCACAATCGATATAAACAAATCAATATATTAAACATATGGCATTTATGGTTTTAAATCGTTTTTTTTTTATTGCAGCTGAAATGCGGTCACGTATTTCATTTCAACTGTACGATTAAAATTTTATCAAATAAATGGGTCGGACCAAGAATAACGTTCACTTTTTCCCAATGTCCAATATGTAAAGTTAGTAATAAATCATTTATAATTAAGCCTATATTTTAGACTGATTGTATTTTATATTAATAGTTAAAATAAAAAAATTTCAGGATGATATATATCACGTTTCGTTGACTGATATCTTACAACCGATCAGAGAATTAGAAGAGGAAGTAAAACGAAAAGCATTATCAAGACTCGAATACGAAGGTCAAAAAGATTCGTCGGCCATAGCGTTACGGTATAAAAATGACGCTACGGCTTATGCAATTGACAAATATGCTTACTACATATGTTTCAGATGTAATAAGGTAAAATATTTATCTTTTTATCGGATTGTTTTCAGAGGATTTGGTTTATGATTTCATTTGAATTTCAGCCTTATTTTGGCGGTGAGGCTAGATGCGATGCTGGTGCCGGCGCCAACACTAATTTCAATCCAGAGGAACTTCTGTGCGGTGGATGCAGCAACGTTGCATGTGGACAGATTTGTGCAAAACACGGTGTCGATTTTCTAGAATACAAATGCAGATTCTGTTGTACGCTTGCCGTGTTTTTCTGTTTGGGCAATACGCATTTTTGTAGCGGTTGCCATGATGAATTTCAGCGTATCAGAAATATTCCTATCGAAGAGTTACCGCATTGTCCCGCTGGTTAGTTTGTTATATTTTTAAATTTAATTATCAAACAGATGATATTATTTATTTACAATTATTATTTTTGGATTAGTTTTTACTTTTACATTTTCAATAGTTTTTTATAATTTCTAAATTACTTTTATAAAATATCATATTTTCTTTTGAATAGAAATATTTAGTGTCACACTATAGATTTTTCAGAACTATAATGTATATATATATATATATATATATATATATATATATATATATATATATATAATAATTTGATATAATTAAAATATTCTTGAAAATACACACATGACGAATATTCACGTTTTTAAAATATATCTATTAAAATGTTAAACGTTGTTTTTTGACAGAGATAATGTTAAAAGACCTTGCTTATTACAATGTGCATTATTTAGAATTCTAAATTTCATAATTTTTTTACAGTTAAATAAATTTTAATGTGTATTTATTTTTATTATCATTTTTACAGTAAAAATAATTATATATTTCCAATATAGATATAGTATATTTTGTTCTGAAAATGTATTATGTTTTTCAGGACCAAAAGGTGTACAACTGGATGGCACAGAAGACGATTGTCCTCTCGGTGTTCGACATCCACCAACGGGTCAAGAATTTGCATTGGGTTGTGGAATATGTAGAAAATGTCAATCATTTTGAACAACAATAATAAGCATTATATATCGCTTTTATATATATTTTCGCTATTATAAAATATATATTTTTTTTATGTGTGACTAAATATACATTCTAAATATTTCTTCAACGTACATGTTTGAATGTTACGAATTTCAATGTTGATTTTCAGAAAGCGAAATATAATCGATGTTTAATTTTATAAGAGAACTTTTATATGAGAATGTAAAGAAGCTTAGTACATATCACCAAGTACCTGCTTATATAATATCTATGGAGTGTTTAAAATGACATCTTTTATAAATACAAAATACAAAAAAAATATATAAATTCGTCTCATGTGAATTTCTCATTGATTTTATAATCGTGCAATTACATAGTTTTACCTATTTATATATATATATATATATATATATATATATATATATATATATATATATATAATATACAATTATTAAAATAATTGTTGTTTTAGTGATATGTAGTAATTTCTCGGTATACAGCACAAGTTAAATGATTCAATCAAATAAACCATTATGCACTTAATAATTTAACACAATAATCCATAACATATTTAATTGTGGATTGTGTTGTGCTGAGAAATTCAGAAGAAGCTTGAGTTTACTCAAGATTGTAACAAATGTTGAAATATTATTTAAATGTTTTCGAATTATTAGTTTATCTAAATATTTTCATATAAAATTTAATAAGTTCATAGAAATTTTTTATTTTCTTTTTAAGAATTTAGAAATGAATATTTTGCGTAGACCGAGATATTACTTGATCTATATGTTGAAATTATATTAATTTAATTTATGTGAATATTTTATTTAGAAATAATATACTATCAAAAGTATACATATAAATACACACACATGTATATATATATATATATATATATATATATATATATATATATACATATATATATATATACAAATATATACATATATATATATATATATATATATATATATATATATATAAACATTAATAAATTGGTAAAAAATACATACACGTGATAAACTATAAAAAAGTAATATATTATATTATTATTAGTTATTATTCTTATTTTACTTAGTTAAACAAATTAAAATTGTTTAATTAGTTTTTATATTTTCTTGTTGTTCGTTCGTATTTGCTTTAATTAAACGAAAACATAAGTATTATTACGAAAAAAAAATAGATATTTTCATGACCATGAAGGGTAACGTCCCATGAAGGAAAAAAATCATTTCTATCTTTAAAATATAAAAAAAATGAAAAGTATGATTTAAATGTTGTTATATTCAAATATACCAATCCATATAAATTCTGTTGAATTAAAAAAAAGATTGTTATAGTAGCACTTGCATTACAGCCGATCATAATAAATACAAATTTTAGCTTTACAGACATCCTGAATTTACGTGCTACAATTATTGATTAAAAATTTTGATCCTAGTGCTAATGTGCTCTAAAATTTTGCAATAAATAGATAAATCATAAAATTTGGTCTTATTTTATTATATCACTTTCTCTATTGAAAATATTTTTGAAATGCAAAAAAAAATGATTGAACACAACTAAAAATTCATTAGGGATATTAAAATTTAATGTAAAATCTGGATTAATCACATCTGTTTTCAAGCTATGCGGAGAAAAGTGATAACATATAAAAAATCACAATGAAAACCACCAAATTACTAAAAACTCACAAAAGAAAATAATATTTATAGCAGAATATAACGTCACTTGCACGTATTTGTATAGAAAAATCTGTAATCTTCAAATTTTCATCTTTTACAATGATACCAATGTACTGTAAAAACGATAATAATAGTGAATACAACATCTTTTAATAAAAATAATATTACACGATATCTTCTTGTATAATAAAAATGATAATACTGTAGAAAATGACATTAATATAATTTGTACATAACAGATTCCATGTATATTTTGCTCGATATATTCATATGTATTTAGTTAATTGAGATGCTTTGTAAACTGCGTCTCGGTAAAAAAAAATAGGATGACGATTCTTTAAATGAAACGTTTCAATAAATATTGAGAATTGATGAATGGAAAAAAAGTAACATATTTTCTGAATTCAGCTCTGCTCATATAAAAACAATGATGTACCAATATTAAATTCACCTACAAATAAACGTTAGAGAAACAAAATGAAGAGTATGATGTGTACTGCTTTGAAATTTGTAATAAATAACTGAAAACAAAAAATTGCATTATTATTTATTAACAATTAGTATTTTTAATCTGAAGAACATATATATATATATATATATATATATATATATATATATATATATATATATATATATATATATATATATATTCATTTTTATATTATTATTTAGTGATTTTGCTTTTAGGGGGAATGTAAACATTATTACAAAAAATATTATTTATAAAAAGTTTCATGAAACTAACTAGTTATTCAATATATCTTTACTTCATACAAAATAATATATTGAGAATATATAAAAAAATAACATTCATTTAACAGTCATCACAGGCAATACACAATAAATAACTAGTAAAATTTTTAAATAAATTATTAGTTCATTTTCATTTTCTGGGATAATTTTTAATTATATTTAAATACATATTCAATGTAAAGTAAAAAATAAATATTTAAAATTCAATGTAATATTTTTTTTCTAACACATCTTTAATAAAGAATTAATACACACACACACACACACACACACACACACACATATATATATATATATATATATATATATATATATATATATAAATATATAATATTATCAAATTTTCAAAATATTTATATAGGTTCCACTAAAATTCTATGGTTAAATATCTTTTTTGGAAAAAAAAATAAATAGCCCTTATTGAGTTGATTATCTGTAATTATTTTTATAAAGAATATAAATTAAAACTAATATGATTTAAAATTTAATATAATAACTATGTAAAAAAATAATGCTACGATTTTTAGAATTGTAATTACACTGTTTGAACGTGAAATTATTATATAACGAATTTTACAACTTTTGACCTTCAAAATAATTCATTGGGTTTTTTTTGGGGGGAGGGAAAAAATGATTAGGCTGAGAATGCTCGATGTACACAAAATTGTATATTTATAAATATATGCTTAAGCATGTGTATGTAATATTGGCACTTTTGTTCTGTCTCAAATTTGTATATATCGATTTATATTTTATATATTATTTTGTTACTATGAAAATGTTGAAGTTTTTAATGTCGAATAGTAATAAATATTATTAAAACATTTACTATTTAAATTTCTATAAGAGAAAATAATTTTATTTATTTAACGTTTAAGAAATGAAAAAATGTATAATAAATTAAAAATGTATTAATATAGGAAATCATATTTTAGAACATGTATTATAGATGGAATGAAATATAAATAATATAAAAAACTTAAAGGGCATTAGAATTATATGAACTTCGTTAATGTTATTTCAAGAGAAGTTTAAATAGCATATTTCATCCGGTTCGTGCGGTAAATATATAAACAATATGAAAGTAAACAACAATAACAGTAACATAAATTTTCATGACGACGAGTATATGTATATATATTTATATAGCGCCACAGTAATTATGACATTGTCGATAACACGTTCAATGCTATATACGCGTATGCTCGTATATTTAATTGTGTGCGCGATCGAGCCTATACGTACGGGAGCGCCATTGTGCGCGTGTTTGTGCGCGTGGGAACCTGGGAACGTTATCGTAAAGTTGGCTGCAGTGCGTCCGAGGCCGCCCTATCGTGTGGCAGCTATTTCGGCCGATTCGTCGCACCGACCAATATGTACGTAGAGTAAATAAGCGAATAATAAAGAAAGATAAATTATAAAAAATAAATATGGACGGCGGTTCGATGCATTGGCACGAGCTCTCCGTTCGAACGGTCGCGGCGAAGCGTTCGGTCGCGGACGTTTCGCCGCGCTGATGCTCTGCGACATCCGCCATGGCTGCCACCGCACATTCAAATGTCAAATGTCGTATCGATTCCGATTCTGAACATTTCGTCGCGCGCACGACTTCAAAACATTGCTAAACTGTCATACACACACAAACACGCACACACGCACACGCATACATATTGTCATTATGATTTGTCGTGATGTTGATAATATTTCGTATCTTGTTTTATTTCATGCTCTCGGTATTGTCTGCGTTGTTTTTGTATCATGAGCTTCCCATTCCCGGCGTCTTGAACCGAAGGGTATCCATCAGGATTGCCAACTTTTGGATTGCACGCGAAGACGATTTAGTGTAAAAAAAATATTAATAATAAAACCCGCTGAAAACCGTTCGATTCAAATTCACTCGTGATTTTATCTATGAAAATGGTTTAATTCTAATCGATTCATCATCGATACATGTAAAAGAACATCCTTTTTTTTTTATTAGAAATGATATTTTATTAAATGTATAAATTTCAGATTTCCAATTGGAAACCTGAAAAAATTAATTAAAAATTATTTTTAACTATATTTGGTTTTTAAAGACCTAATAGTTTTTATTGAAACTACTAGTTTTTTTATCGCAATTTTTAATATTTAAATATTAGAAATTGTTTGATCAGTAATCGTAATATGAAGTGTTGTGTAAAAAAAGGCTTTTCTTTACAATTAGTATTTAAATTTTAAATTATAAAACAATTGCGCGAATATAAAAATATTGGAGTAGATTATTATAGAAGTGCTTGTTGAAATTAAAACTTTTGTATTCTGAAAAAAAAAAACACCAACATGAAATATTAGGGAAATAAATATAATTTTTGCGACATTTTTATTGAATAGTTTCATCAATTTTGTACAAATAATAATCATATAGAACGGAATATGGTTACTATTTTATAAAATTTCTAATTCACGGTGGATTTAATGAAGTACCTCGTATTATTTTAATATCGAAATATTTCGAGATTCATCAATGATATTTGATCATCGACAATAGAAAATTCTAAATATTTGTTTTTCATATGCATATGGTTTAACGATCTGCTGCATTGTAGTCTGTTATCGATTACTGCAGTATAAAAATAATGATTCGAACTGAAAATGTATAAGAATATGTATATATTTTTCGTTAATTAACGTACTAATTCAATTTTTTATGGGGTTAGGCGATTTTCAATATTTTAATCATGTTTCTATATAAATGATTTTGTAATTGTTTGAGGAAAAATATTCATTAAATTTATTCTATAAAACATATAATATATATATATATATATATATATATATATATATATATATATATATATATATTATTCCTTGTAGATTTATTGTTATAACGTTATAAATATTTAAAAACATTATTTACAAAATAAATATAAACTTATTTAATTTACAATCTTCATATACTCTTATCTGAATCTGTTATTGCAACGATCATATTTTTTTAATAATTAAATTAAATATTAATATAATTGAAATCTATCGCATTTGTGCTTTTATTATAGTAATGATTTATCAACATTGTCATAATATATTTGTAATGCAATTATTTGATTCTTATTGTTTTTAATATGGTTTTACAGAATTCAAAATATGTTTATTTAATACAAACATTTTCAATTTTTAATTCAATATGTTATGAACAGATAACATTGCCAATTAATTTTATTATTCTGTCTAGTTATTGTAAAATTAAGATATTTTATTATTATTATTTTCATATCGTTGATTGAATAAAAAAATTAAACGCGGAATTCGCTGAATATTGTTAGTTAAAATTGATAATTCAAATATGTGGTTGCGCTAAACTTATTATCATGTAACATAGAATTATTGCAGAACGATGTTAATTAAATTGCCACTTAAGTTTAATATTATAAATTTTAATATTTGACGTATTTACATTATATAAAACATAAAATTAGATATATAATAATTAATAATAAAAAAAGAAAACGTATTCATATGCTCTTTGGTTATGTTGCAAAGTGTGCTTATCAATATCGTTTGATAATCATTTAAATATTATGCAGAGCACTCGAAATATGTTAGTACAGTATCGATCATCCTGCTGGTAAGTTATCCATACCAAAGCTTATAATAAATAAAACGTGAAAATAATCATTATTTTTTCAAAAAAAAAAATGTAATTTCTTTCTCAATTTCTGTAAAATTATATAATTTTATACTGTTTAGATATTTTCACATTTTTGCTGAAAAATATTTTTTTCAGTATCATTTAAATTGTTGTGAATTATCAGTTTTATATATAATAAATTTTTCATATTTTGTTTCTAATTTTGTAGTCTTTTTATTTTTGTGAATTTTTAAATGTATATATTTTTTAGATCTAAAACAGCACGCAACACATAGTACGTACAAAATACGTAAATTTAATGAATTATTAGTTCATTGCTAATATATTTTTTTCATATAATCATTAATTATTTTAATTCGAAATAATCGACTAAAACGTATTTTTATGCACAAACTCGGTTGTTGTCATCTATATAATAATTTTATTTTTATTTTATATGAATTGCATACGAATAAAAAAATTATCACAAATATTATTATATAAACACGTTTAAAACGAAGTATTTCAATAAATTTATATAACACTTACACTTACATTAAATATATTTATACATTTGTTATCAAATTTTTTGTTGAAGGTTTTTACTCTGCGAAATGTTTTAATACACCTTTGTTTACGGCTTATATATATATATATATATATATATATATATATATATATATATATATATATATATATATATTATTTTTTTTAAATGTTCTTCTATTTCCATTTTATATATATGATAGTAAAATCGCTATTAATATTTAAAGTGGTAATATCAATTTTTATATTATATTATTATTATATTACAAAATAATATTCACAATTGAATTATAGTTGTAATTTATGTCGATCAGTGTTTCATTTTATATCGAGCAAAATACGATGTTTTTTTTTTAATTGTAAGTTAATTTTATACTTCATATCAATGTTTAACACGGGAAAAATTTTATAAAATATTTATCTAAAAATCCGATCAATCTTTCAGTAACTCATTATATAAACAAAATGCTGAAAGTAACGTGTAAAAGAATGAATTCTTTTTTCAGAATCTCTTTGAAAAAATATTCTTGTCGTATTTACAAACATCGTTTTATATATGTTTTTTGAGCTTTATATTGTTTTACAAGTAAAAATTAGTTTAGCGGAATGTTTCTTCTTCTCATTATTATTTTTTTTTGCTCAATGTCGTTTTTCGTAAAAACAACGTTTTAATTTAATTGTAATTCAATAACATGCCGCTTTGTTGTTTTTTCTTACTTATGTATGTATATTTCCTACATATTTTCTGAGAATTAATTTGTCACAATTTCAGTCGAAAACCACAGATTTGTTTACATGGATTTATTTTCATATAACATTTAATGAATGCACACACACACACACACACACACACACACATATATATATATATATATATATATATATATATATATTTACAGCGATAGAGCGTTTATTATAATATCTAAACTTTTTCTATTCATTGATCTGCAAATGTGAAATAAATGTTTTTGGGCAATAATTTTTAATACTGTTCGTGTCTGGCATATTGATTCACCGAGATTTCCATCCACCGAATTATTTTTGTAGAAACTGGAAATATGTTCTAATTTTTTTAAACGTTTTTCGCGATAGGGTTTGGCACGTACAATTACTTTGTTCTATTAATATATACCATATATATATATATATATATATATATATATATATATATATATATATATATATATATATATATATATATATATATATATATATATATATATATATATATATATATATATATATATATATATATATATATATACCGTACAATTCAGGAAGTATTAAAATAAATTATTTCAATGAGTATATAATATATAATTGTTTTATCATGTTTTTATATTTCCAGTTGGTAATAATTATCAACAATCAACTATATGTATGTGATAAAGCGAACAGAAACTTGAAATATTAATTCTATCAAATCCGGTGGCAGTCATACATGATTTCCTTTGATACCGATTTGTCGTATAATTTTTTTTCATTGTGCAAGTACACATTTTCATTTTATTTTATAGAAAATAAAAAAATACAAGACGATGTTTGCTCTTAATCGACAGTAAATATTTTGGTTTTAAATTGTGAGCGCTTGAATATTTTCACCATTTTTTTTATAATCGCCAATTTCGTTATTATTATTGGAATTTGCATTTATTTTACGTCAGCAGCCTTGTTACGTTTGTTTATGTCATAGTTCAACTTTTTTGTTTCATATTTTATTAACATATTTTAAAAATTCGATGGAAACAATCGCTCATTATCGCCGTAAAATTATATATATATATATATATATATATATATATATATATATATATATATATATATATATATATATATATATATATATATATATATATATATATATATATATATATATATATATATATATATTGTTAATATCTTAAAGTACTGTTATATGAGATTTAAAAAATTAATATTTCCTATTATATTTGTGCGTATTTATTATATTAAATTATAATTTATATTAATGGTAATGATATCATTAGAATTGATATAAACTGACAATATTTTTTTAATTTATTAATTATTGTTATTTATCAATAGCTTTCAATGATATATTTCATTATGTTGTATTATATTTAGTATTTTTCTGACAAAATGACAGTTTTTTTTTTTTACAAAATTTCTTACAAATACACCCACATATATATGCGCATTAATATTAATATATTTAAAATGCTACATTTTTGTATGCTTATTATTATTATTATTATTGATTATTGATAAGATTATTTGAATTCTTATGATTTTATTTATTTTTTAATTCGTTATATGTTTTAAATATATTTATCTGAAACATATTCACTAATCATCGAATAGTTTTAATGTACGAAAATCAAATATTAATTATTATTAAAATTGTATTTTTGCTTTATATGACAGTTTTCTGATTTCTATTTAGAAATTATATTTATATTAATACATTATATTCTTTTATTACAAACTTTTTAAATTTTCTTTGCTTGTATATTTCTCTTTATAGTCGATTATTCGATCACTTCTTACTATCGAATTTAGCAGAAATTTTGTATACTTGCTCATTCTCGATGACAATACGTGAATTATTTATATTAAAAAAAATAAAATTAAAAATTAGAGCTTAAAAAACGCGTATAAATAGACTAAATAGTAAAAAACAAGTTTTTCTTATAAAATTCACAATTTCATTTTTACAATTTGTTAAAAATGAAAATATGGGCACAAAATTGTTTTCTATCTTCAGTTTTAGTCAGTAAAAGTATGAATTTGTAGGTTCTAAAAGAAAAAAACTTATTTCTTACTTTTTAGTCCGTTTATAAAACTTGTTTTGTTTTCTTATAATGAACTTTATTTATCTTTTTTAAGTTATATTTATATTTTTTGTTACTAGCTCTCTTTACATTTCCTTTTTAATTTGCTTATCTGTTATGATATACTGCTAAATACATAAGTTCGACTATTGTTTGTTTTTGTACTGAGAGATTTTTTATTCTGTTTATCTTTCTCTAAATATTATTGCAAATTTTTTAAATTGCTGGCAAGTTAAAACAGTTTAGATTTTACTAAGCCAATAGTTTTCTTGTATTCCATTAATATTTTCAACCAAAAATATGTTTTTCTAGTCGAGTTTATCATTTTTTTATTTTATTTTTATATATTTTTTCTCAATAATGCATTTAAACTTTCCATATATCAAAAAACATTTTTTTATATGTTTAATTCAACATTTTATCTATTAAATTAATGTTTTTTTAAGATTTAGTACGAAACACCAAAAAATTATGTTATTTTACATGAAAGATTGAAATGGACCGATAGAATGTTTAAAGTGAGAAAAACTAATATATATATATATATATATATATATATATATATATATATATATATATATATATATATATATTAGTATACATGAAAATTGAATACATCTATTGTAGAAAAGATTACTTTTTTTTAATAAGAAACAACAAAAAAATAGTTACAAATGATTCGATTTTTGATGTGGTTTATTTTATGTACAATTTTCCAGTTAAACGCGTTTGAGGTTGGGCATGGTAATATTTTTTTTTATACACGTCGCTTCTGAAATCATTTTATAGTAATAATTTTGGCACTAGCCTCATCAAAAGTTGGACGCCCTTGATCTAAGCTCACGTGCACATGCCACACAAAGATAATATTTATAGTAATATTTATATTTTTAATAGTAATGTAAATTCATACAATATATTATTCGAAAGAACACGCGCAAAAGAAACAAAATGTATACATATTAGTGGAACACAGTTTATTTTACTTTTGCATTATCTTAATTCGTGTGCATACATATATATTTATTTATCTCTCATGCGTGTAAATATTGTAATATGAAAATGAAAATAATAGAAAATACAAAACATTTATATGTGTAATAATTTTAGCAACAACTGAGTGATCGCAAAAATCTACGTATGTAATTTACATTATTGAGACGTTTGCATGAGTTTTTTCTTTTCTTTTTTCTTTGTTTGTTAAGGCTGTAGATGAACAACAGTAAAAAAATGACGTGCGTTAAATAATATAACATGTTTTATTATTGTTATTATTGTATTGGACTTGTATATGTATATATGAACAAGTTTCGCCTTAAGGAATGACGTTAAAAATTTGAATATACCATTTTTCTTTATTTTTGAACTTCATTTAAAAGTATAATATAATATACAAATGATATATATATATATATATATATATATATATATATATATATATATATATATATATATAAATATAGTATAAACGTCGCACACAATTTATTTCAAATGCTTTATATTATATATTATAATATAGATGATGGATTTCAATGCGAATATTACATTTTTCATGTAATTATTGTGGATAATTTCTCAATTGTATTTTTCATACACAAATCTGTTGCTATGTTAAAACTATATCTAGCAAATATAAACACACACATGATAATCTGCAGATTACTAGATCTTCGCGTTTTAATGACACTCACTCACTCTCTTTTTCTCTCTTACACACATACACAAATGCACGCACATACACACACACACGTGTGTGTTATTTTATAAATCACTTTTCTGTCCTTATGTTTCTAGTCATTAAAAGACTGAATTGCGTCATTTTATATTACTTTACAACCCCTCCCCCCCGATAATATTAATAAATATTATTTTTATTAAAAAACGAGTATCAATTTTTAACTATTTTTTTTTAATTTAACAATATACATATATATATTAAAAATTTAATATATTTTTTTTATTTATACATATAAATGGGTACATTTTTATGTATGGAAATGATGGGACTACAAAGATTATGTTTTTGAAGATAAAGAAAATAATAAACGGAATTATATTACGAACATGATCATAGTAATTGTTTAATTGATAGTTAGAAGTAACCCAAAAAAATATTTTGTTTTCTCATCATCATTTTACTTCACTCATTAGTTAATTAATTAATTAATTATATATATATATATATATATATATATATATATATATATATATAACTAATAGCACGACATTTTCTAAAATAAAGCAGAACCCATTTTTTTATTAATTTGGTAAATATTTTTCATATTTATCCAGTTCTTATCCATTACACATAAATATTCCATTATATATACATATATATATATATATATATATATATATATATATATATATATATATATATATATATATATATATATATATATCATTTACATAAATATATTATGTACTTACCTGGGCAGCTCATAAACATAGTACAATTTTACTAAAATATAAATTTGTAATCAGTATATATTTGTGCATTTTACAAGTAGATGTATGATGAGTTTATAAAACTATTAATATTATTCAAGATCTGTGTTATTCATTGTGAATAAAAAAATTCTTTGATTTATGCTTTGATATTTGTGACTAATAATTAGATGTATAATTTATTACTATTATTTTATATATATATATATATATATATATATATATATATATATATATATATATATATATATATATATATTTATTATATTAGTTTGGATTTAATATGGAATTAATATGTTTTACTTAGTTTTAAGACAATTTGTATTATTCAACAATATTTTTCTTTGAAAATTCATAAATTGTATAAATTGTTATTAATATTTGATTTAAAAAAAATGTTCATGCAAATTTAATGTTGTTGAAATGATATATACTTGTATGTAGATATTTGAAATATTAAATGAAATGTTAAAAATAAATCCAGGAAAGAAAATTACAATAATATACAATTGGTAAGTTAAAATATATTCTTCTTATTCATATATTTTTAAATATATATTTTTTAACGTTCTATTATTTTATATTTTCAGTGCCAGCTATAGAAAAATATATGTAAAGGGCAAGAAAAAATATATAGTATATTCAAATAGAAACTGATTTAAAAGTAAGATTTTTAAAAATTTTACTACAAATTTATTTGCTGTGATGTATGTTTCAACTGTAAAATATTTATCTCTTTTGAAAAAAAAGCCAGATCAAGATTTAGAGTTTTTCATACAAAGTAATGAAAACTGCTTTTTCAATATTTGACTATTTTTTTTGTAAATGACTTTTATTTGAGCCCTGATTAATGGTTGTACAAATGATATATATTAATAAAATATTCAAAAGTTGAAAAAGTTATATATATATATATATATATATATATATATATATATATATATATATATATATTTCATTTCAAATGGTAAATAGAAAATATGATGGATTATGGACATTGAAATATGTTTAAATGGATTTTTTTTTAATTAATAAATATATGGTATATATATATATATATATATATATATATATATATATATATATTGGAAAAATTTAAGCTGATTGTTAATTTTGTCAAGAAAAATGTATCACAATTTTTTTTATTTTTTATTAAGATATTCATATAACAGAAATATCTAGATAATCATATTTCAAATATTTTAAAATATATAATATTTTGACTTACATTTATTTTAAAAAAATGTTAGAAAATGGTAGAAATATGATAATAATTCTCTTAATTAAATTTTTTATAATTTTATTTTGTACCAAGTTGATATAATTAAAATATAATATTTATAAAATGTATCTTTAACCATTATCAAAAAATAATGAATATTATTTAATTATAAATGTTATGAAATTGGATTTTAATTATTTTTCATTATTTAATTATTTTTTAAAGGCACTGCAAAATGTACTTATTTATAATATTTTTATTTTAAGTTTTACAAAAACAAATTCATATTTACCATAACATGTGTTTCAGGCTAAAACACAAAAATAACAAAGTTACAGTCTTTAAGTAAATTTTTATCAGTTTTTTATTAAATATGTTTGAATATTCAATATTTATAATTTTTATTGGCATTGTAACTAATAGTTGTAAACTTAATAGTGAAAAAAATATTTATTTTAATAACAAATTTAATTAAAATAATTAAAATACAGTAATATTTTTAATCAATTTTTGTATATATATTATTGCTATAATATAATTTAATAACATTTATTAAAATAAAAAAATGTTAAATTATATATAAAAGGAAAGAATAACAACGTTAAATTTTTCATATTTCCATTGAACAGATAAAAGTGCTACATATATGGTATATATATATATATATATATATATATATATATATATATATATATATATATATATATATATATATATATATATAATTTAGTAGAAAGTGTAAATATTATTTGCTCTGGCTTTAATCATTGATAATGTTGCAGTTTTTTCATACATCGCTTTATTTATTTTTTATTAAATAATTGATAATTACTTATTTTAAAGTATGGTTTTGTGTTTTTGTTCTATTTCAGAAAACTTTTCAAAAATGTACCAGGTTCACACATCTCGCTTTTATATCAAATTTTGGGATCAAAAACCTCCATAAAAAGTAAGTAATAACATATTATATACAATATTAATTTTTAACAATTATATTACAATAATATGCATCATATTATTGTAATATAAATTTATTATAATAATTTGATGCATAGTATTTTTATAAATAATTTAGCAATAGACGGGACACTTTCAGTAATTTTATATTTTTAGATTAAAATCGTATGTTTGGTTTCCATATTAATTGAAGGATTGTTATTCAGCTATTTTTTTTTCGATTGATAATAAAAAAATATAACCATGTGTGACTTAATGAGAAAAGTTTTAAAAATACTTTTAACTGTTAATTGAATTGTATTTATGAATAAAAAAAATAGTATTGAAAATCTGAATTGAGTCCATTCACTGTTTTTTTTAAATATATTGTTACACAATATTAGAAATATTTAAAAATATTATAGCATTGAGTTCAAATGAAAATATATAAAAATTTTAATATCTTTTTAAACCTAAATTACAAATTGAAAATAGAATTATACGGAAAAAATGTATAAACTATATTTAGTAATTTTATTAATTTTTAAATTTTGTAAATGATAGATTTTTAGTGAAATAAATTAATTATTTTTCTGAATATATTGTACATTCCTCAATGGTTTAATAATGAAGCGTTCTTAGTCCCAGATGAAAAAAATATTTACTATATTGAATTTTTATTTTTGTCATAATATATATATATATATATATATATATATATATATATATATATATATATATATTATGTATGAAAAATCTTTTCGTTTGTGTGTATGTACTATATAATTAACTTTGTCGCATGTAAAATTTGTGGTACCGTCAACACTGTTTGCTCTTCTTATATACACATACATATTTATTTATGGAAAAGTCTTATTTACACTTTTGCAAGTCGCAGAAGTAACATTATATGAGGTTTTCTCTTGTGTTATTACAAATTATGCGGGCGGTTTAACGCACGCATTTATTCTAATATGACTTGGGAGATTTTGTGGTGATTTTGAATACAAGACTAACAATAAAATATTTTATTCGTGTAAAAGTTCATTTTTGTATTGTAAAATAATAATATTCGTTCACATTTTACGTATCGCTCTATATACAGTATTATACATGTGTATAAGACGTCTGAGGGTACAGTATAGTGGGCAAGTTTTTCCTCATATTCTTTCATGAAACACGTGGTATCGTTAGGGCAATTTTATAGGGTATATCGGTCGAAAGAAAGCTCCGTTTCCCACGAAGTTGTTTAAGAGCGAGTCCATTCTGCGGAATCGAGGTTCCCAGTTTATGTTTATAACGGAGTGCGCGGTCTGGTCTGGATGTACGCACTCATCTATATGTGATGAAAACTTGATGAAAATGATATCGTCCCGGATCCGGATTGAATGCATAACCTTCGTTGGGTAGTATGGTACATTATTGCCAGGGGTCCCGCTCGATCGATATAGCGTGAGAAGGCTCCCTGGTTCTCCCACTTTACCTTATACGCCCATTCACCTATTCGCCCACTCTCGTTACTACCCTCCGCCACCCTCGTCGCCTTCGTACACCATCCCTTTCGCTCTTCGTAACGAGTTCCCGCCATCTGTCCTTTTTCGCTGGAGACAGGGACAAAATTTTAGTTCTCTTGTTCTTTCCGTCTTGGTTGCCGTTCAATTTTCAACGTTTTCCCACGACTGATAGGACGATTATTGCCATCGTCGTTCACTGAAAATCGCTACAATTTTCGCATGCATCCATCCGTCCAGATTCATTATCGAACAACTCTGTCGAAATCTCTTATTACTTCGGCAGTGTTTCTTGAACTTTTCATTTGAAACCATTTCTAAATATACAAAGCCGTCATTTTATACTTTTATATATATTTTGACCATTATAATAATTATGATAATAAGCTACAAAAACGATATAATCTTTTAGTAAAAAAAATATTTTTAATAATCACTATCGAGTTCGATATAATTTTCAGAGTAAAGATACGATGCTCTTCTAGAATTGTTATATTTAAAAAAATAAATATCTTTTTAGATCAGGTAAGTTATTACGACAGAAAAAAAAATATATAGATAATATAATATGATAGTTTTAACTATAGATTTTAAGTTTATTTTACTTTCTTAGTAAAATTTTAAGATGTACGGAACGATTTCATTACGTTACTGTTTCAAAAAATTGTGTACTATGCAGATTACAACGGATAATTATTATATAGTACATTTTTAAAACACATTTAATATTTTTGAATTTTTATTAAAACAAATACATATTTTAAATAAAAATATTGGCTTTTGTTTTTTTTTTCTTTTTTAATTTTTTGTTGATCGTCGTTTGAAAAAAAACTGCTAGCTAAAAGGTTAGTGAAAACTTAACATTTTCAATTTATTAACAATCAACTATTATGAACAATTTACAGTTTATCATTAATAAATCGTTATAACAGTTTATAATAATTGTTAATTTGATGGTTATTTTCGGTTAATTGGACCGGCCGCTTAATTGAATCGATATGGCTCTGTCCCATGGTTGTCCGATTAAGTAACTTTTTTTATTTTGATTTTTATTCAGATTTTTAATCGACTTATGCGTTTCAGAAATATAGCCGAAAACTCTTTATTAACATTTATTTATATTATTTAATATCATATAAAATATTTATATGATATTAAATAATAAAATACCGTATAAATTAATGTGTATCATTCATATTTTATAAAAAAGTCCGACTCAAAGTTTCAACAAGATTTACGTTTTTGTTTATTATTCTTGCCGAAAATCTAATTCTATACAATTAATAAATAATCGTTTATTAATAAGAACTTAGTTTTCAGATCGTTAATATAGTTTAACTTTTATTTCGTAAATGAATGTATCTTGAATTTTATTGTTTTTTTTTATTAGTTTACGTATATAATATGAGAGGTTTATGAACCGCAGGTCGTAGAAGAAAATTCATAATCAATAGCAAGTTGGATAACAAAAATAATGTGTAATATTTGTCCTCCTTTACTTTTTATTCCCTTCGCGTTTTCCTAATTTTTCGTAATATAAATAAATTAAAAATATATTTTAAATACGAAAAAGAAAATATTTATTTCCTATATTAGTATTCGATCGATATATTATTGTAATATACATATTACTGTGATCAAAAGTAAGGTGAAATTGTCATTTAAAACTCCTGGGCATTAGGAAGGCAGGTAAAATTTATTTTTTTCTTAGGTTGGTAGGACTATATAACATTTGCCAAGCGTCTGTTTGACAAAAGGTTTAATGATCTCCGAGTTACACGTGTTTTTACAACTTTTGGTTCCTTCATCGCGATAATGAACCGTGAAAATTGATTTGGAAGAATAAATAAAGAATTTACATTTTATAAACAAATTCACCTTATTTTTTGATCACAGTGGTATATGATGAATTGTCTTTTTATATTCTTGGATTAAATTCAACTGCACCCATGTTGGTTTTTATAATATTCCTTTTCGTCTACTAACTAATCGATTTTTGTCACTCGGTATTGATTTTTTTTGTAAACGATTACTGTTATAGCCTACTAAAATACTACGACCCTCGAAAACCGCTTATGATTTTCATACTCTTGATATCACAGTTTCTTTTTTTATTTTTATTATTTATATGTAACTGAAATATATTTTTGAATATAAAATACCTGTCAAAGTACTAAAAGCAATGCCTTTCTTGAGAGAGTCTCCTTTTCATATATTGAAGACCTTCAGAAAATACTTGGCCGGTTGAGAAACGGGAAATTGAATTATAATAAAATTAGTCACCCTCTTTAGCAGTAGTTACACGTAGATACAAAATATCAGAATTCAAGTTGTGGAAGCTAAAATTGTCAGAGGATAAGGTAAAGAACGTTTGTAGGAAATAAATGTGGCACCTTTCGTCTTTGAACTTGGCATTTAGTGCGGAATGCGCTACAACTAAACTAATTGTGCAATCGTTATTCAATTGTTTTATTTAAATTGCTCGTTGTCACACACACACACACACACACACACCACTATTATTTACATATTATTCACTTTCGCTTTAACACGATTATTATTGTTATTCAAATGTATCCTTTTCGATTCATTCTCAAGCGGTATCTCAAATACACCGCGCACAAAAAAGGTTTTTGTTTCGCCGACGTGTGTAGTGCATTTCCATTATATGTAGCTTTACAAAGATTTTTTTCCCGCTTACATTTATTTATTTTTTTGCATCGATATATTTTTCCCGTTTGAATATTTAATGCGATTTATAATACGCTTTCAGATTTTCGCAAGTCATTTCAAATACGCGTTAAAACGAATAAAATCAAGGTTCTTGTCCAATATATATATTTATATATATATATATATATATATATATATATATATATATATATATATTATTCGACAAAGTTTACGTATGTTTAATTCCATTATGTAATCAACGTTTAATACGTTTATTCTTACGTTTTATGTATATTGAAATTGAAATTTATTTTAAAATACGATTATGTATGCTCGTAATTTAATTAATAAATACTCTCTCTCCTCCTTCGTAAATCAAATTTTACGAACGTTCCTAACAATTTTTGGATATTGTTTTACTATAAACGTTTTCGAATCGCTGATAATTATTTTAAAGAAATAATATTTTTGAATGTATATATATACAATTTGTAGAATTCGAATATCATAACTAATTAGCTAATCAAATAATATTCTAACAATTTCAAAATGTTGGATTGATTAATAGTAACCATTAATACGCCCATTTACCGGACAAATTTCCCCTTCGATCTCATAGATATGAAATTATTTTTTTTTCTTATGACTAATGAAATAGATCTATTGTGTTTCGTGTCCACAAATCGTTCATATTTTTAGAATAAATTTATTATATACTTTTAAAGCTTTTTGATAACTTTTTATTTAAACTAGTTCTTAAAACTGAATTTATTATTTTATAATCATCGTTGAAATTATTTTGTAAGTCGTTGCAAATGATTTGTATTTTTTTGTAATTAATGTGTAATTAGTTTTTTTATAACTAGTTTCGCGTCTATTTCTTCAATCTAAATTCGCCATTACGATTGAAGTTATCATTGTCCGTTCGATATATATATATATATATATATATATATATATATATATATATATATATATATATATATAATATCACCAATCAACCGTATAAAATACGGTTGATTCGTCGTAAAGATTGATAGCGGAACTGTAACTATCTGACGTAATGTCTTCCTATCAGCCCTAATCGATTTGGAGGCATGGTAAGGGAAAAAAGGAAAGAAAGTGAATTTATGTAAATAGCGTTTGGATACCGCACGCATTTTCAACCCTTTGTGTTTTGGCTTACTTTTCTCTCTTTTTTTTTTCAATTTGGAACCTTAATAACGCTGGTATGAGTTTGTAGGTGGGTGCCGGTTAATGTGTTGAATCGGTTCGATCTGGTTGTTTTATTATTATTGTTGTTTCATTTTGGACAGCCTTTGGGAGGTAGTATAGTATCCAGGTCGCGTCTCGAACTTTTTCGACATTTTAACCAAAATCGGTCAAGAGAACCGACGATCGCAACTCGCACGTGATATTTCATTTATGTAGGTCAAACGTCGTTTGCGCGCAAATTACAATCTTACATAAATGAATGTATATATAAATATGTGGAACGTTGAAAATTTAGAAAATGCACCCCTTTTACTATCTTTATGTTATGTAAAATAAACTCACAGCTTTGTTCATTTACAATAATATCTATAAAATTTTAAAACTCAAACAATATATATTGGATAGAAAAAATTGTGAAATTACTTTTTTTTTAATTTATTCCAGAAGAAAAAATATTATTTAGACATTGTTTTATTGTAAATAAATTTTTCTGATAATGTGTTTAGTATAATTAAACACATTTTTAGTATAAATTGTGATTAGGAACGAACACACTGCAATGTTATAAAACTTACGTTGTAATTGATAGTTTTAAAAAAATAATGATTATATTCCAATTTATGTTTGTTTATACACAGCATAATTACGTTGACAAATAAATGCGCGTCCACGATGTGGGCTAATGTGTGATTTATAATTATAATTTGTCGGAATATACATCACAAAAATTAAGTTCAGGTTAATTACTATGAAGCAGATTACGAATTCAAATCCTTGTGATATTACACTAATTTTATGTTTTCTTTTTATGAAAGACATTATACAATTTTAAATATCAAAATATATAATATTATAATTATAAAGTTTCATTCAAAATAACAGTCTTAAACGAGTTACACAAATTTGTGTTCTGTCACTAAATTATTTGTATTTGGATTTTTTAGCTCATCCACTTTTTTTGTTCTTTTTGAATTATATGGATTATTTTTATCCATTCCAGACTTTCATATCGTTCGTTACAAGCATTTCATGCGTAATAATGATAATTTCCTTCGATGACAACCGATAAAATATCAATTACATTTAGTTGAAATTACATAATATATTTTTTATAAGCCAATATTATTGAAAAAAAAAACATTTTTTATTATTATTTTATGATAATGCTATTATTTTTTTTTCATTTTTCTCGATATGTTTCATTTTCAATACAGCGGTTTTAATTCGATTGTAATTGCGTTTTATTTATAAATTATTTGATATAAAGTCTGTAACGACGAAGGAATTAATAGAATAAGGTGTATTTTTTTTGTAGTCCGTGAATGTTATCGACTCTCGATGGTGGTTTGATCGCCGTTTGCTGAGTCACCATTGTCGCAAAGCCATGTCGCCGAATTACTATAGGTCACCTTATACTTTTTTAGTTACATTTAAGAATGAAACCCGTGACTGCCATCATTTCTTTTTTACGATTGTTTCGTATATTATGTACAATATACGCGTAATATAAGAAATATATAATTTTCTAAATGAAATACTTATATTTCAAAAATTAAGATGAAATTGTCATTTAAAACTCCCGGCCATTAGGAAGGCGGCTAAATTGTAGATGTGTTTCCTAGCTTGGTAGGATTGTCTATAACAAATGGTTTCAAAAGGTTTAATTATGGTTCCTTTATCACGATAATGGTAACATGTCACAATGCATTGGTTCTTCGCGATCACCTTACTTACTTTTTTTATTATGAGGTGGTTTGAATATGTTTTACATGCATCATCTGTAATAACATTTAGGATAGTTTTTTGAAAAAAAAAAGAAGAATGATGTTTAATAATTATAAAATTACTTATTAAAAATGTGATTATCATTTTTGGATTTTTAATATGTTTTGAATTGTAAAAAAATCAATACGTTCATATTTTCCGTTTAGAAAAACATATTTTATCAGTTAAAATTAATATTTGAAGGTTATATATAAAATTGAAAATTCATGAAAAAAATGCCTTAACAATTTTATTTTCTTCATTTTTTTAATTACAGCGCTTTTTTCAAGTCCTTGTTTTTTACGGTTGCAAAAATGAAGACTTATGTCTTTATTTTATGTAAAATTCTACGTAGTATTAAAATTATTCGTAATTTTCTCATGCTTATTTTTTTTTAATAAATGCACTTGTAGATTGTCAGATTATGCTCTATAAAATATAACGAAGTAAATATGTGTGGCTTAAGCCGGGGTCACCGTTTCTTTTTCTTGAATGTGTAATTTATATAAATTAAGTACATAAATCTTTTTTATACTCATAAGAATAATATTTTCAGCCATGCACACTTTTCAGCTTTTTAAAAATATTTTCTATATAAAAATAGTTACTATTTTATATCGTTTTTCTTAAAATCGATGTTTGTTTCGTATTCTTTATTTACTGAAATCAATTTTGTCTAATATTAGTTCATTACGTACGATCGCAGACTGATTTGACGAGCGCTTTTATTGGTTGTTGACGAAGTTTTACTATTTATTGTCTGTCGTTAGTAAACTTATAATAGTATATAAATTTCTTTTGTTACGAATAGGATTTCTTTTGGCATATAATACGAAAAAAAATTGAGTAGAATTCGAGATGTAACGAGGTATAAAAAGGAGTGACAAGTATTAAGTATTGTATTATACTTATATATACTCGTATAAGGTTGTTTTTTAGAATTCAGTTGTCTATTAACCATGCTTGTGTTAACGCCGACTCGAAATCTAAACATTTGCCGAATATCGTATCAACAGGCTGAAACTAACACAAAAATTTGAAAGTTCAGCATATATACCATAAACAATTTATATAGCGATATGCAATAGTTTTACTTATCGATTTCGTTATTGATATTGTAAAATATTTTAAATAATAACATTAATGCGAAATTTTTATACCGCGTACCCCCTTTTCTAGTGTCGCTCGATAACATTTTTATGATTCATTTTTGTTCGTGTTAACCGCATTTTCCGTCAAGTTCGATTTGTTCAACATCGACACCGCTATTATTAAAATATGGAAACGCGAAATAACGATGCGGATTTCTATTAATTTTTATTTCATTGGTCGTATTTATTGCGTTTTATATGTAATAATAAAATGAAAATTAATATGTTTGGTGAAGTTTACGCTTGTTGGTGTGCGCGTTTCGCTTTATTGAGCGGCGACCCTCAAACATCCGGAAATCGTGACGTCCACGCGAAAATCGTTACCAAGCGAAATACGGCCGTTGTTTTAATTCGCGTGACCCCCCTTATATATATATATATATATATATATATATATATATATATATATATATATAATACCTTAGCTTGGTACTTTGATATTATTATTGTTGTAACGGCGTGTACGCATGCACACGAAAGCGCGTACACAGTGTACTCGCTTACTTTTATCGCTTAATTGCTCGAAATCTTCGATTACCCTATTCAATCCTCTTTATTGAATTATATCAATTCATATACATATATATTTATATTATTTTGGCGTCGTATATAAATTTCATTCATTGTTTCCGCTTAATTGATGGTACACATTAACGTCTTAATTATTTATACATACCATAGTTCGGTGGCATGGATATGTTGAAGCCTATAAACGCCCACGTATCGATTTATTTATGGCAGTTTTTCCTTCCTTTCGATTAAGACGACATCATAATTAGTTACACGCATGGATAATTTCAATTTTATCGAAATTAATTGCGACGAACGTTCGGGGGTTTTTTTTATTTTGTTTTGTTTTCACCTTGTATTCTATTTTATATTTGAAATTTTCACATGCCGTGTTTCGCACGCCTATCAAATTGTTCGAAAATATTTTTCTAAGAACTATAATTATTGTATTCTTCATCGTGTGTTCGATGAACACCGTGTTTTAATTGTAAACGACATATTCGACGTATTATATATTAACGGAGTTTATATATATTTGCCAATTTCACATGTTGTTTTCGTGAATCATGGACACCAAGTGTATATAAATAAATATTTTCTCTCACCCTTAAATCGCGATTTCATCTTTATTTATCCTTTTAATTTTTAAGTTTTATTGTGATATTAAAGTTTTTCTTTATTAAATGTATTTTTTTCTAAATATTTCAGCTTTGCGTTGTAACAATCGATGGTTCTCAATTTGGGGTGTGTGCAACTGATTTTCGTTTTTTTTTAAATTAAAATAAAAATAATAATTTTCAATTTTTGTCATAATATACTCGGTGTATAAGTATATTATAGCAAAAATATAATATGTTGAGCACGTGCAGTATTAGATGGCGGTCTGGTCGAATTGATTATGGGTGGTGACAGGCGTCAAGCGATCGGTGGGTGGCATACAAATCAGTATGTGTCGGATGAACGAACGCAACAAGTGTTCGAGATGCTGTATCCGGCACTTATACCCATTTCTTACAACCACCTTATAAGTCCCCTATCTGATCGCCTCCATCGAAATCCTTTTTATTCTTTCTATCTACGACGACTATATAAAATATGTGAATTATATTTTTTATAATCATTTTCAATTTTCCGAGTATCGAATGTAGTCTTCCTTTTTATCGATTCTCTGTCTGGTCGGCTCGTAAGAAAGTTTTATCGCTAAACTTCTTTCTCAACAATATTGTAGCGGAACAAAGTTAAGAAGAGAGACTTCACTTTTTCTTTGACTGCTTTTGTTCGGTGCGGTTGAAATTATCGCACCGTCGAATTATCGTTTCCACTATCATTTGCCATTTATTCGATTCTAATTATTTTATTGGCTTACATAATGAATCAAATGTTAAAATAAATCCACTTATTTTACTAACAATTCAATTTTTTCTTATTATACTAATTTTAATCAAAAATATGTGATGTCGATTTCGATATCAATAAAAAATATATATTCTTTTATATATTTCCTTTCTTCTTTATATTACAATTTCTCTAGACATTGTTGTAGATTATTTTGTGAATGATAAAAACCAGCTATATTTCTGGTATGTCTTCTCTCACGATATTCAAGATTGTCACATATTCATTCTATCGATTTTAGCAACATCTGGTTTTTAGCGTGGCCGTTGTTTTACATAAAATACTAACTACCATATTTATATCATACTTTGAATTTCATAGATATATACATTTATAACTAATTGATTTTTATTATATATTTTTATGTTTTCGTTCAATTAATTTAAAGAACGCTCGTTAATTTGCGAAGACCTCGAAATTGTACATTTTAAATGTGTCTTTTAATTAATCAAATACAAACCTCTAAAAGAACTTCATCAATTTATCAACTCGTTTTATGAAGTTAGAAAGCTCGTTCAAGGAAATTAGAGTTAACCCTTCTCTCTCTACTCCCTACCAAATGACTATTCGAATGTTTTATCAAAATGTCAAGTCTTATCTTCAGTCTAAATTAATTAATTTTATTAAAAGTTCTAGTTGTCAGATTTTTTTTTTTTTGTGGAAAAAAAATATAAATGTAATATTTGTCAATTTATTATTAAATATATCTGTTCTAAAACATTTTTATTTTAATATAACAATTTAAATATATTAATCGATTTTCGATTTTAGAAATCAATACATAGTTTTTTTATACAGTTATATGATTTAACGATATTTTTTTTTGTTTCTGTTAAAAGCGAATTTTGGAAACCGTTGTTAAAGCTTTGCGTAATTATTTATTTAAATCTCATTCATTCTTCGCCATGGGATGAACCTGTTGGACTATCTCATAACTATTTCTCATCCTGGTTTATTAGCGGTCCTCCGGCTTGTGCTATAACTCTGATTTTCTGGACATTTTACGTAGTAAATATTATATGTAATCTCGCCGTATTACAACGACCGGTTTCTCGCTAATGACATAGCCAGTCTATATTATTATAGATTTTATTTTTATTTCATGCGTCATGTAAATTGTTAGGCGTTTTACTTGAAAAGACTGTCCATTGAAAATGTATTTCAGCACCATCCGTCCTTTCGTTTCCGGTTCATCATAGAAAATTCAGACCTGCATCATATTTCTGGAGTGTTCATCATTTGTGCAGCGCGAATTCTATATTTAAAATTCATGCGATGAATGCGCAAACCGTGTCCCACGGCACTCGCTACTTAGGTGCACGCTTAACCGGTCAAGTGTACCACACACACACACACACACACACACACACACACACACACACACACACACACACACACACAGAGAGAGAGACATCATGGATTTTTATAATGTCCGTCCAGTTCTTTTTTATTTTTCAGTTGCGAGCATTACTCGTATCTTAAAACCGAACAATGCTCGCGGGAAAATGAAGCGTTTCGATGTGCAAACATACATATATATGCGGAAAAGCTTTTTTCATTTCAGCGTTCGCTGCCGCCCAAAGTGCGCCCTTCTCATTTGTAAAGCTCTCCAGAATCTCAACCCTAATTTTTTTTTCGTTCACGAAATCAAATATCTACACGCTTATGCTACAAAAGCCACCACATTATAACGTCAGTATTTAAATCAAATTTATTTGCGTGTAATATTTTTTGCGTTACGGATTCTTTATTTTTTTCTGCCGTGGCAAAAATTGCGATTAAATTTTTGATATTTTCATTTAAATTGTATTTTCAATGCGAAATTAAAATTTTTTGAATGCTATATTTTACTTTCGCTCGAAATTTTAAAATCACTTTTTATGTTCTCGATATTGTGTTATTATTTTTTTAATTTCGTACTCTTTTGCCCGTAATAAGGTATTAACATACTTTATGAGCGCGACAGATGTTGTCAAAAAATTAAACGTGTTATTATTATTGTTTTATTTATGATCTTCATATACAAATTATACCTGAAAATTTAAAATAATATTTCACAACTTATGTAACATCTAATTGTATTTGATATTAAAAAAAAACATTTTCGATGCATAAACCTGAAATTTGTTATTCATATTAAATGTATGTGTATAATTTACAAAAAAGTAGAACGAATTTTGTAAAATTTAGCATAATATTATAATATTATGCACGAAAAAGGAAATGATATATAAAAATTTCACAGTAAGTTTAAACAATAACGATGAAAATTATATTCATAAAATTTGAAAAGAGCTACACGATCGGAAACCAATATTAAAATGAATTAAAAGAAAATTAATTCACTCTTAAATAAATGTGTATTTTAAATGGCAACAAATTTTAAAGCAATATGTGTAGGCAGTATTATATGTGGCTTGTTATTATATTATATGAATAGATAAAAGATAATGAGTGGTTGACGACGGAATTGCTTTATATATCAATATTGGAAAAATTATAAATATTGATTCTCTTACAAAACACGAATGATTTTTTTTCACTTCATTGAGATCCAACTCGTTTGCTTTTAAATAAAATGATAGTTGATTTGTTTTTATTTAATTAACTTAGATGTATTTTATATTAGTTATTACTCTTAATTTTTTTAAAAGACGACTTAAAAAATATTTATAAAAAAGATATCAAAAGTTTTTGATGTCAAGTAAAGAGTTTGAATTTTTTATTTTCAATATTAAAAAAATAGAGTTTTCAATTTGCGATGCATGTTGCAATACATGTAAAATTATGTAGTGAAAAATCAAATTAGGCATAATTTATAGATAAATAGGAAAGTTTTGTTGTCGTACGCATACGAGAATTTAATTATTGAACTTTCTTGGTTATTACGGAATATGCATAATCATAAAGAAAGAAAAATTGAGTTTTTGTGTTTTTAATTTAAATATCAATGTAAATTATTTTATGTTAATGAGTAGTATTAAAATAAAATAGGTACTGTATTATAACTTGTGAAAAGCGGTAATTTTCTCTAAGTTATGTACAGATCTTTGTTTCATAAAGTAAAGAAGTTGCATCTCTAGCTGAATATTTCGAATCTTCTGAAAATATTCCAATCTAAGCATGCATTTAATAAATATCTATTTTTTATTATTTTTGAATATTAGTTAGAATATTATATTTTTGAATGTTATAGTTCTTATTCAACATTCATTATGATATTTCCATAAATAATATTATTTTTATTAAAATTCTTTTAAATGTTTAAATATTTTTTAAATTCTCCCATAAACGAGATTTTTTTGTTATTCTTTTCCGATATTCTAAATTGAATTTTTAACTAGCTTTACTTAAAATGAATTTTCATTTTGGAAACATTTAAATTGAAAACACGTTAACTAAATAGGAGAGATACTTCAACATTGTACATAACGGGTATATATTTTTATTTTAGAACTATGACGATTAAAACCAAAAATTGCGTAGCATTTAATTTGATTATTAAAAAAAGACTTTGTTTCGTCAACAGTTTAAAATATCCAATTAATAGTTTATCCGAAATTTATGTTAAATATTCATACTTTTCGACAACCATTTCATTTTTTTTCTATAACGAAAACAAAATAAATATATTTTGAATTCGAAATTTCAAATATTTCGCAAATGTCAATTTTCATTTACGGAAAATCCTTTTTCATCACGAAAATAAACAAAACACTCGTTACATTGTCAAATCCTTCAGTAACAGGTTAAAGGGTAGGTCATATACTTGACAACTCAAAAGAGAAAAGTTGGAACTTGGGGAGAATATATATTTATTTTTTATAAACTTACGCGCAATGCAAGGCCGCAACGCAAGTTTTCTTGTCCGTTTTTTGACGCATTAATCTATATTATTTTTATAAGATCGAGTCATTATTTTTTTTTAATATTAACACTCGACCGTACGAATCGAGTGCAATTTTAAAAGTTTTTCAAAGCGTGTCGTACAGCTTTCGAATAAAATATTATCACGCGAATACACGGCGGTATTAATTAATTTCGCGCAAAATTATTTTCGATTAAAAAAAAAGTTATTTTACGAGCGTTAAGTATTTTCTTTCGTAAAATTAACGCGATATTTATCGATCGGTTTCATTACGACGTAGGGAAAATTGGCATACGCGAAAGTTTTCGATCGAGCAACGAATCGTTCTTCGGACCCCTTCGTTCCGTAATTTTTAATTACGCTCGCGACGTTATAAATCGACAAAACGTTTAATAAACACCGCACAAATTCCGTTTGTGCAGCATAAAGTAATCCGAATCGGAATTCGAATCATCCTTGTACAGGATTTTCAGTCTTTCTCTTAAAAAGCATTTCCGCCGATTTTCTCGCTTTAATCGCGATATTTCCAACACGACGTTGCAGCAAGCCGCGGCACGTTTCGACAGACGAGCAAAGCAATGCAAAGCGGAGTACCGCGATTTTTTTTACTAACAATAATAATAATAATAATATCGCGAGAGAAAGCAAGACGGAAAGAAAGAAAGAAGCGAAGGAGGGAAGGAAGGAAGGAAGGAAAGAGCGCATAGGGTGGGGGGTGTCACAGTCAAGTTCCGAACATGAATATTTGAAACGATGCGTGACGTCGTCCGTTGCGCCCGGTCAAAGGTTAGGCGGTGGTTGTCGACGACGGCGACGGCGGGACGGAGCGGGGCGGGGTCGGAGTCGGAGGGTGGGGGTGCGGCGTGTCGGGGTGGGAGGCTGGCGCTGCCAATATTGATCTAGTCCCGGCGGGCGTCACTGGGCGCGCACCTGGCGTTGCGCCGTTCACTCAGTCGCACCGGCACATGGCACGCGGGCACATCGCAGGTGAGATACGCACGCGCGCACGCACCGCAACACGCTCCTTTCGATACTTTACATTTATACAATAATATATATATATATATATTACGTACGTATACATATACATATATGCATGTACGACGAATAATTTATACATGCATATATATATATATATATATATATATATATATATATATATATATATATATATATATATTATAACAAATAATTTATCCATTATTATTATTATTTAATTTTTTACACGTGTTGCATTGCGTAACAAGTGTCGCTAATATCAATCGCATGTGTGTGCGTATTTATTTTTATTTAAATTAAATTGTACGAAACGATCGCGATTTTATATCGTGTATATATATATATATATATATATATATATATATATATATATATATATATATATATATATGTATATAATAAATACGATACAGAATATGTGAGGAACGGCGGAACCGATTCCGAGCTACGATCGCCCGAATGTGCTACGCTTGTGCGTGTCCGACTAAATCGCGTTTCATATTTATTTCGTTAACTCACCTGTCGCTCTCGTCACCTTTTCTTTTTTACCATTTATATATACCGTATTTAAATAATTCGTGTTCGCTTTGGTTTGCTTGTCGTGCGTACGCACACTTTACTTTTTACAAGGGAACGGTTAAAACTGTACAATTTTATTGTTGTTTCGTGATTTCCACCAAATACTTACTATATACCCGCTGAAAACGGTGTACGTTTTCTATTAAATTTATTTCACTACTAACTACTGCTATGCATACACGATAAACACGTAATGTACTTACGTAATATATATATATATATATATATATATATATATATATATATATTAAGATTGACGGTGAAAGTGGTCTTTTATTATATTTATATACATGCTTTAAATCGAAATCAAATTGTAATTGTAATTGTAATAAATGCTGAAAACTAAACGAGTGCAATTTAAAAAAAAATGCAACGCCCATTCAATACTATTTTTGTTTTATACGATGACGTTTTTTTGGATGTATACTTTTATTTTTAATTAATACTAAAACAATTCCGCCGTATGACACTCGGATCTGAATAAATTCCTGAAAAGGTCATTGAACTTATATATATATATATATATATATATATATATATATATATATATATATATATAATAGCCTTATTAATTAATAAACGGTATTAAAATTTTAAATCGTTGTAAAGTATGAACCATAAAGAATATGTATATTTTTCAATTTGAAATCTTTAAAATAAAATTTCATTTCGACGAAATTTAATTTAACTCTACTAATTCCTAATGATTCGTTTTATAAATAATTTGTTTTTATAAATATTTGATAAAGCTTTTAAAGTAATTCTGAAAAATCGTTTACAATTTTTGCTTTTTACTTCTGTCATAATTTTGAAATAAAGAATTATATAAATAAAGAATTATATGTAAGATTATAAATGGCTTGACTTTTATCGTTTTATTGTTACTATTATTCTTGTTTAATATTTTTAGAAAGTTAGTTCGATGACAAATCATTATTTGATCCCGCAGTTTTTACATATATATATATATATATATATATATATATATATATATATATATATATATATATATATATATATATATATATAATGATTGATTTATTGATATGAAGACGTCCGATTTTATTCTGAATCAAGATTAATATTTTGCTCTCTTTTTCTAATATTATATATATATATATATATATATATATATATATATATATATATATATATATACACATATATATATATACAAGTTTCTTTTTTTCTTTCGGTCACGATAATATTATGAACCATATATGTTTGATTCTTTCTGTCCCTCTCCATCCTTATTTATTTTATTTTCTTCTAGCTATCTAACAAGCTCTATAATTGTCTTCAAAATTCGCTCATGGTACTGCCGCGTACCTGTATGTTGAATTTTCACGAAAAGCAACCTCATCGCCCTTTCCGTTCTCTCTCTCTCTCTCTCTCTCTCTATATATATATATATATATATATATATATATATATATATATATATATTCCTTTTCGCCCTTCTACGACACGACCCTGAAACGTTATATTATACATTGTATTTTTTCAGCCGAATTAATGAATTTTCCGTTTTGTCGAATGCTTTAATTGTAGCATTCGATGAAGTATCATACACGCCCAACAAATAACGTAGAGCGTATCAATTTTTTTTCTTGCCTTTTTTTGTTATTTTTTTTCTTGGTAAACATTTCAAAAAGGTGTAAAAATGTTCGTGCGCACGCATGCTAGTTTTAAGTCAAGATCTTGTTGTTTGATTAATTCGATCGGATGTCTGACCTTTTTTCGCCGTTCGTGAAAAGCGCTTTTTACAGTCTGCGAGCGATGTTCAATTGTCGTAAAGTGACAGCTATCGTCAACCTTTTTCTTTTTTTAGCATACTTCACTAAGTGAGCCTATATAAATCGATCGATATATTATAGGGCAAATAAGCGATATTTGAATGGTCGTTTGTTGTTGAATGAAATTACTTCTATTTGCAATTCGTTATTTAAATAAATATTCATATAATAAACACGTTGTTCTGCAGAGTATTAAATTTAACGTTATTTGAAATATCTCTTATTAAATTATCGGGTGTATTGTTTTCTATTCACATTTTTTATGATATTTATATTTTTATTAATTTTCGAATTTTATGAATGTTTAAAAAAACGTGTTAAATACCTTTTTACACACTTTTATATTATAATTTATATACAGAAAATGTTTTGATTACGAAAATGACGTCATATGAAAAGTGACTGAAATGAAAAACATATGGCTGATGAAATTCTCACGTTAGATTATATAGAAAGCTAACTTATTTATATATTTGTAATAAAGATACGATATAGCAAATTAACGATATCATTTATTTATAGCTTTTCTATGAATTATATTCTTCCTCATTGTATAATTCAATTTTATTAGATCTTTCGAAATAATACAAATTATATTATTTCGTTTTTGAAAACATTAAATTATATCTTCGTTAAATTAATTTTTAGAACATTTTAAATAATTACAATAGAATTTAATGGTAACGTGTTTCGGATTCAAAAATCCGAATATCATAAGTTAATTAATCAAACGTATTGTTTAATTTAGAAATGTAGATCAAATCATGTAAAAATCTAAATTATAATTTAATCATATATACTATAATTTACAATTTAACGTTATTAAAAAACTTTTAAATTCTAGAGAGAATTCCGGATTCGTAAGATCTTCAGTGTCTTCTTCTATATATCGTAAATATTTCTATGTTTGTTATATAGAAATCTTGATTATAATTTTTATTATTTTCCGCAAACTCGACTTTTGCATTATTGATATAATATATGTTGACGTCCTTGTTGCTGTCGTTTTGTTTTTTATTACATTTTATTTGCTTTAATTTTATATTATATCTGATGAAACACCAATTACACGCTCACTTGTTGTCTATACATATATTTATATTTATACATTTTTTTTTGTCATTTTACGCTTTAGCTAAATGGTCTGTTTTTAACAGAAACCATTTCTGACTTGATCTTTATCAATTTTGTTGCTTTTTTTTGGAATTTTCATTCAGTTCTTACATTCGTGACATTATTAATAGAGACATTATCGTAGCAAATTTCTGCTGTGGTTTTTTTGTTGTTCAAAACGCCGTTTTGTGTGTGATTTTAATGGTGCGGAATTTTATCAGTTTTATCGATAGTGTGAATTTAATTAAATTACTATTAAAATATTTGGACTTAAATTTTAAGGTAGGTTTAATTATTAAATTAGTCATTAGTGAATAAAAAACAGTTAATTGTAAAAAAATATGTCCGTAAAGTTAAATTCTAAATATTCTCGAACAATATATTTACTTATATTAAATCAAATACGTAATTCAAAAAATCTGAAAAGCATTTTAACTATATTCATATAATATTTATTTACCTATTAATAAAGATATTTTTCTTAGTCGATTACTGGAAAATTAAGTATAAAGGTTTTTACTAGTATCGTCTATTAATCAATCGAAGTTGAGAATTCTTAGACTAGAATACTTTTTGTTGCAATTATACAAAAATCGTTAATTGTTTGGGAGTGACCTTTCATAGTTTTTAATTAGTACTTAGTGGAAGTCGTGTAGTTTGAATTAAAATAATATGCGTTTTATTTGTATTCAATTATATATTATAACTGTTTAGTCATGTTGATTTGTTAACATGTCATGCAATTCAAGTGGCCTAGCGTTGCATTGTATTTTTCAATATTTATAATCAATTCGATTCTATATGTATAGTAACTGTCACTCTCGTCTGTTTTATATTCAAAGCATACATTTAGGTTTTTGTTCTCCTTATTTTTTGACAATTTTTATCCTTGTACTGTTTTTTTGTCCTCAATATCTTTTGTCTTTTTTATTGTAAAATTGGTACAAGCATATGTAACTAGTTTACTGTACAAATGTGAATCGCGTGGATAATACGAAAATGACAGCCGTTTTGAAAAAAAAAATATTTTTTGTAAATGCTTAATTTCTAATTTTTTCAGGAAATACTGCTCCAATTTCTTTTTTCTTCTTGAAACCATATATTAAATTTAGTTCTCAAAAAGCTAAGAAAGCTTCGAAAGTTCAAATAAGATATTTTGTCATTTATAATTTCGATTTTTTTTGTAATTATGTAAGTTTCAATAACTAAGTTAACATTTATTTTATGAAGAAAAACTGTTTATTTCATTCAAGTAAAAAAATATATATTTTATTATTCAGTTAAAACGCAAAATTTGAAAAATTGTTTCGTGACCTACTAGAAATAACTCAACGATCTGAATTTAGGTTACGACCCCATACTCTCATTTCTATTACCAATTTTTTTGTAATTGTTTTACAAGGGTTGTTACGAAACTAACGTATAAAAACAACTGGTAATTGTCTCGTTTTTGGAAGTCGTTTTTCATGCTATGGCTTTTAACACAGACGACAAGTAATTAAATATAGAAAATAATTGCCGCATGAATGATCGCATGTGTTGGGGCTTTTTATTATTTTCCTAACCATTCATATGTAATATAGTAGTCCAATCTCAAATACGAATAACTAACGATACGTACTACGTATTTCAACTAATTTATTTTATTTTAACGTAATTATTTAAAAAGTATCGCGTTAATGAAAATAAACTATTTCGGTATCACAAAAGTGTTACCTAAACCAAAATTGCAATAAACGTTTCCTTCTATTTATATATGTTATATAAAGAAGTTTTGACGTGAGTACGCGATTTACGATGACGTTTTCAGATGGTAGAGGCTTTCGTGCTATTGTACCATAAAAAAAGAGCAGTGAAAATAACAGCAGTTGCTCCCGTTTGTTCCTTTTTACGATTCTTTTTTATTGCGTCCCTTATACCACCGGACACCTTAACTAACAATGAATCTCGTTGAGTTAAGAGTCTACAGTTTTCATTATCTGTTTGCTCTGCCTCAGGTGACAAAGTGAAATGAAATCTGAAAGACCACTATTAGACATACTATTTTCGGCTTTTATTCACATTTATTTTTCAATAATACCGAATGCTCGGTACCTATAATGAAAGAAAAAAATAATTACGTATCGTGTGTCTCCATATCGGATTACGCCGTTGTGTGTGACGTACGTTTAAGCTATTCAACCGATGTTTCACAATTAAGGTTTATTAAATGTATTCGTTTTGACAAAATTTATAACGTTTTTAGTTACTGTAAAATTTTATTTATAAAATAATATGTATATATATATATATATATATATATATATATATATATATATATATATATACTTTTCGGACAAAAAATTTGAACGTATATTAAAAAAATTATCCTATTGATTCGCAGTCGATTTGAAAAGACTTGAAAATTTCAATTGCCGAAAATCTGTAGTGTTCGCAAGTTCATCGCTCTTTATAGAATAGCATTATAGAATCATTAACAACAAGTGTAACAAATACGCACAATGGCACACTCTGTTTGATAGGGTAGATTGGTTTTTCTTTATATATTTTCTTTGCTCTTTTCTTTTACAAATTCGATAAAAAATTATAAACCGTGTGTACGTTAAAAGTGACTGCTTTCTACCTATTTTCAGCATAACGGTATTATAGCGTGATTGAGTTTTTATATTCATACGTGACCCTAGCAATATTATAATATAATAATACGTACACGTGTATTGTAAATTTTTATACTTATACCGAGCCGTTTTACATATAAAATCGATTTATTCAGTTTTAACGGACTCGCTTCATCCGCGGGTTCACATTTCGATTGTTGCACGGTCTGAAATTACGACTTTCTTCTTTATATCGACCGAAAATATCTCTGTTAGATCTGTTTCCTCGCTTTATTTTAATCTCTGAGCCATTTCAAATATTTCTCTTTTATTAAATCAATATAATTGTTAGGACATTTCGTTCGAAGTTGACATCTTTTCCAAAACACATATTTACCGTATATATTGTACAATATTTGTGTATATGTATATACTATATATATATATATATATATATATATATATATATATATATATATATTTGTTGGTATTTTATTACATTGTGTATCGATTTTTCAACGGCCTAGCTTTTACAATTTAGCCTCGTTATGATTTAACAAAGAAAATGTTTTAAAATCGTTCTGTTTTACGAACGATGCCTCTATTATTATCGCTATATTCGCGATTTTGTCATGTCACACGAAACATTTTCATTTATATTTACATACTAAACTCATTTTTTTCTATTTTCGTTATGCTTCCTATTTTTTTCTTTGATTTTTTTTTCACATTAAATGTATATATATATATATATTTAATTAACATTTTCTTTTATTTGCAATTATCTCTGCTTTTTGATTTGGGTGTAAAAAAAATACATCGTTCGGTCGATTTGTATTCCGGTTGGATATTTTCGTGAACGCTTTTGTAATAACAATATAATAAAACAATAAGCAATAAGTAACGCCGGCTTGTATTTAAATTTCCTCATTAACACGGTTAATATTTTCGATACATAATTATAACGTGTGCTATTGGGGGATAAAATATATATTCCTGTTGCTTTTCAAAAAATAAAAACAATATTTAGATAGAACATTATTATGAATTTAAAAGCCGTATCACCTTTAATTTGCCGTCTCGTTTGTTTATGTTCAAAACTCTTGAACAATTTATACGTTCTAAAATCAAATACGTGCTAAAAATCTAAATTTTCAGTAAAATAAAATAAAAGCTGCAAAATGACAAATGTTCCAGAAATCTTGGACACGGATTGATTTATTTCATTAAAAAACATTTTATAAATAAATAAATATATAAAAAATAATCACTGTAACTCGAAATAGGTTTATGTGATAATATATTATAGATTTATGAATTACTCGGCGAAATTGTGCTGCAGACAATTTTTTTACGATCGGGTTCTGAAATCGTAAACTTCCAATCCCAACAGGAAATAAATAATATGTAAGCGCGCCAATTACATAACGCGCGTTCGACCGGTTTGCCTGAATTTTTCAACGGATTTTATGACAATCCAGTTTTTGTTGCTGCAATACTTATGAATCTCGTGTTATTATTATTATTAGATAAATTCTGAAAATAGATACCGAACGTATATTCTAAATTCTGACCTATTATACATAATACTGTGATCAAAAAGTAAAGTGAGTTTGTTTGTAAAATATAAATTCTTTATTTATTCTACCAAATCAATTTCATCTCTTTTAAAGTAATTCTCGTCCAATAAAACACACTTTGCCAACGCTTTTTCCAATCCTCGAAACAGTCGGAAAAGTCTTTTTCCGGTATTGCCCTCAAGACCTTCTTCGATTTGGCTTTAATCTCCTCAATTGTGTTAAAACGGCGTCCCCGCATTGGTCTTTTGCGTTTGTTGAATAGCCAGAAGTCGCATGGAGCCAAGTCGGAGGAATACGGTGATTGCGGTACGATATGAGTCGAGTTTTTGGTAAAAAAAAGTCACGAAAAACCAGTGCAGTATGACATGGTGCATTGTCGTGATGAAGAAACCGAGAGTTGTAAAAACACCCTAATTAAACATTTTGAAAAACAGACGCTTGGCAAATGTTATAGACAGTTCTACTACCTGTCTTTCACCTTAGTTTTTGATCATAGTAGTATTTCTATATATATATTATTTATACATATAATATAGTATCACAAAAGTAACCTTTGAATTTGTTTCGTTTTCAATTATTGAATAATAAAGTTTTGAATCACTACTCGATATTATAACTAGTCGGTGAAGTTTTACCATATCCGCATAATTTATGTGATGGAAGCATGCCCAAGATTATTAAATTTGAATTTCTTGAAATGTACTTTAGAATATATGTATTTAGTGGAAAATTTTAATACTCAGCTTATTGATTAATAATATTATTTTACATTGTGAATTATCTTGTGGAAATACAGTTTTGTTTCATTGTGAATAAAACGTTTTCCAATTAAACGGTTCCGTTTGATGATATGGCTTAAAATAATAGTAATTTCTATCAGAGATAATATTATAATTACTCTATTTAATTAATTTACTATTGAATAATATAACAGTATTTTTCTTTTGAAACGTTCCTCGGTTTCAAAATTCGTTCTTAAAATATTATATATTTTTATTTATTTATTTATTTAAATGAAATTATTAACAAAAATTAGTTGAAGTAGAACAATGTCCAGTATAATTATTTTCTCAACATTTTAATTTGTTCTTTAAGCATCCTCTTACATATATTATGAAATTTTTTGGATGAAGAGCCACTTTTTTTCTACGCTGTGTTATAATATTTTGTATTTTCACTGGCCACTCCGTCATATTGCCTCATTTTCGAGAGATGATAATGAAAACTTGAACACGTTCCTGTATATATATATATATATATATATATATATATATATATATATATATATATATATATATATATATATATATATATATATATATATATATATATATATATATATATATATATATATATATATATATATATAAATTCTCCATTATGGAGTTGGAAGTTTTTTTAAACCTAATTTAATCTTTGTTCTTGCGTAATCTAAAAGTTGATTAATAATTAACATTCATTTATAATTAATATATTTTTACACATATTTTTTTTATAAATACTTTATTGAAATACGAAACTCGTTATATTTTAACGTAATATTATAATTATATAATAATAAGATTATGCCAAAAATTTCATTTAATATATATATTTGCGTACTTTTTAATAAATTTAATAAAATTTTCGTGTATTTGTCTTTTCTATTGATTCAAATTCCATTCAGTTTTGATCGAAATACAAAGAAATACAATTGTTTGTTCATAAACTCTTTTTTTTTACATAGCATTGATGCAAATATATCATAATACATATAATTATTTTAAGACACGCATATTGAATCGAAAATTATATTTTTGTACTGAAACCTTAACCTTTATATGAACAAAGAACAATAAAAATATTTTTATTTTATTTGAATGTTGATAGTTTCGGCAGAAATCTGAATTATTTTTTTATGTACTCTTTTCAGGTTGATCACCAATCATGGGGTGCTTCGGTAGTAAAGACAAATTAACGAAAGAGGACATGGATTTCCTCAAATCTCATACACGCTACGATGAGACAACTATCAAAGAGTGGTATAAAGGATTTAAGGTATAATTCGCTGGCGATTTTTATTTTCATGCATTTCACCAATTGTGTACCATTATTTCTTATTTGTATATAGCAAGATTGTCCAAACGGAAGGTTAACACCGGCTAAATTTGTCGATATGTACAAGATGTTTTTCCCTTCGGGGAACGCAGAAGAGTTTTGTGATCATGTATTTCGAACATTTGATATGGACAAAAATGGATATATTGATTTTAAGGTAAGTTAAAAACGATTTACTCGAATTTTGCTGCGAATTGCTATGCGAAACGTTATGTTAATATTCATAAATTACAGTACATTAGTAATAAACAAAGGTATTATTATTGGGGTATGAAAATCAAGATTTAATATTATGCGCGAATGAATTTAGATGATCTAAAATTGCAAATTTATCTTACACATAAAAATTAAAATATTTTTTTTGCATAAATTTTGATTGACGCGTGCGAGTATATACCTATATATATATATATATATATATATATATATATATATATATATATATATATATATATATATATATATATATATATATATATATATATATATATATCATTTTTTCGTTCACGTCATATTCATTGTTTTATACATACTCTATGTTCAACTATGATTTTAAGATTCATAGAATTCACATATTTGAATATGGCGAATTATCTGAAACTATGACGTTTCGACTCGAGATGGAAAATATATGCTGTATCCATACCTATATCCGATACTTGGTTTATCAAAGAAGACTGGATTCGATGCTTAGAAGGCAATCTCTTACACGTTCATGGATGTCCATTGAGTATTATGTTTGATATGATTCCAGCAATATTCTAAAATACTTCACTTCCTTCTTTCAGAAACCGATTTTTAGTACCAATCCGTATCAATGAACAGAATACAATATTATTATTAGAAACCGACAAGCAATCGTTTTTGTATGTTACATTTTGTTTCGTATGTTTTAAAATCTTGTAATTTGTCGAACGATATTTTGTATATATTCGACATTCGTTTTAGGTGAGTAAAATATATCATTCTTTTTTTAATTACTTTCGATACTAAAACTCGCTTTTGTTACACATGTGAAAAGTGATCTTTTTTTGCAGAAATTTTTCTAAAATATTTTCACAACCTATTTGATATGGTTTTTTTTTGATATAATAAATAATACATAATTATTTTAAATGCTTTTAAATTTTTAATTAATTTTTACAAATTACAAAAATATGAAAATATTTTGTAAATATAGTATACTCGTACGTATACTTTTGTGGACTTATTACATACATTTAAATATAAAATGAATGCAAGTTTTTCTTTTCAGTTATATAGGTTTTATATTTTGTTGGTTCTCTTAAGGTGAAGAAGTCGTATTTGATCATAAATATAGCAAATAATCTAGATGTACGAATAACTGAATTTTATGCCAAATGATGTCGATTTCTTTTTAGTCGAACAATATTAGTTTGACAGCAATTTTAAGCGATTTTGAATCTATTATTTGAATACGAATAAATATCTACTAAAAATTACCAAATTAGTGTTATTACTGATTATATATTAAACTACTTTGAATATGATTTTAAATTTCATTTTCGGCTCGTGCTTGTATAATTCATTTTCAGTAATGTTTACTTTTGATTTCAAATTGTTCATCCTTGTTTCATCATTAAATTCCACAAATTAGATACAACTTAATTTACATTCCATTATTCAACATATCAAATGTGAATGAATATTTGTCGTTTACAATCTGCTCTCACATGATATTAATTTTTCTTGCATGTCGTAAATTGACATTTGCAGACTTGCTAATTATTCTTTGAATATTAAATGATTTTCCAATTATTACATAATACGCTCAACCTTCGGACGTATTCATTAATACAATTCATAATGAGACAATAATGTTTCTTAATGTCCTGAAATGATTTTTCTTGTCGTACATTTAAATAAATATGAGAGTGAACGTTTGATGTTTTTCTCTTAGCTATCCAAGGTTGGCTGCTGAATTTTGGGGTGATAACTACACAAAAGAAATTGTCGATTTTTAAAATATTCCTATGAGATATTATACCTATTGTTTTTATCAATAAATTGTAAAGATCGCCACGCTATTCATTTTATCTTTTGCGAAAAAAAATATACAACAAATCAATAGTATTTTATTTATTTTTGTTTGTTATCTCACAGTTTTCTTTTAAGAATTTGCGACTTTTGCATTTATATATTTTAATGTCATATTTTTAATATCGCATTGAAAATAAAATTTTCATGAGAAAATTTTTTTAAATGTGCATTTACTGGTTTTATTATAAATTTGATTCAGTATTCAACTGTGAGTTGATGTAAAAATAAAATCTTGCGCTTTTTTAGATTATTTATTTATATTAGCGAAATGCTGAACAATTCGTGCGAATTTATATTGCGATATTATAATTTGAAAAACCAATATTTTTTTGTGTAAATATCCCCCAGACTGATCGCAAATAATTGCGTCGGTTGCAGCTAATCGCCGAATGACTAAGGGAAATTAATTAAAGTTTGTCCCGTAAAAACGTTGCGAATTTCGAAAGAATCGAAATTTCGAGAGAAGAAAGGCTGAAAGATGTCTATCTAGTCAGACGAAGAAAGATTGTTTTCGCTTTTCTGAGGAGTTTGACCACTTCAATATCCAACATTTCGGAAATCGGTAAAGAACAATGTGTATATAATTGTGACATTTCTTTTGTTTGTTGCTAAATATTACAATATCTACCACAATTTTTAAATTTTCTTCAGCAACTCGCCAACAATCGGCGCTCCTCAGGATGTAATCAATTTTTAAGGCGTCATTCTGCTGAGACATTCTAAATCTTTTTTGTTCTTATTCTTTCATATACTACATTTCGATTAATTTTATATCGATGGAGTTAAATTATGGAATGCATATACATTCGTTCAAATATGGTACAATCCTAATGTATCACTTGTATTGCTAAAATTTCTTGCTCTTTTTACTGGATTTATTTTATTTTCTTTAAAGGATTTATTGTGATCCTACATAAATTATTCCTAATATATATTTTGTTTTACCCTATTTCCTTACCTTTTATATTTTGATAATCCTTATCTTACATTATTACCGCTTTTACGTAGGCTCAAATAATATGATCAAACAAGTATTGTTTATATATTTTTTGTATGAACAAACAATAAATAATAAATATTTTTGTATGAAATTAAAACAAATCTTTTAAATCATTTCCTCGCCTTTTAACATCATTCGGCCCAGTTATAACTAGACAGGTACTGTTTTATTTTTTTTTCTCAGTTAAAACCGTATTTTTTTAAATTAATTCGACTTCTTCACAAAAGTAAATAAAGAAATTACTTTTTAATTATGTATTTATTATTAAGCAGTCGCGCTATTGATTTTTTGCCACAAAATCGATTATTTTATGTATTTATTTTTATTATTAGAATCAGCAAATTTGTGTAATATTGCGTTTTGTATTTAATTTGCATTAACAATAATTTCTTAAAACAGCATAGCATTTTTTGATAAAATCATTTAAATCTTATATAAAGCTAAGCATTGAGTATTATGGTATTTGCAAAATTTTCACCTGATGTGAAATTTATATTATTATATAATATTTTATTCACATATTCTTATTCTTGCTTTTTTTAAATGGCAGCGAAAGTTCTGAAATCGTTTTTTTTTTGCTATTTGGTTATTTTGATTTTTTAAAGTATCATATATCAAATAAAATCTAATTTCAAAATTAATACATATGTATAACAATTGTTTTATATGGCAAATAAATCAATAATGCGATTCGTTCATTTTGGTGTATTAGTTAAACTATTTTTTTTTTATTTCTGCAATACAAATATTTTATATAATTTAAAATACGTTTCGTGTAATCGTTGAACATAGTGAAGTGAAGTAATATTGGTATATTGCTGGATTACAAAATATAATTTCAACGACATTTCATAGAACATTTCAAAAATATTTAAATTCCTCACAGCATTTAGTTTATTAAATAACAGATAAAAAATAATTCATACACATGTAAATACTTTGTTTATAACTAATGTACTGTGATTATTAAGTTTTAGTCTACAATATGAGTCGTTTTATGGATGCATATATATATATATATATATATATATATATATATATATTTATATATTTATATATATATATATATATATATATATATATATATATATATATATATATATATATATATGTATAATTGTATACAAGTAAATAACCTGCATATATTATAAGTTCAGACGTTAATCATATAACATGATACATATCGTTTTCCACATAACAAATTGATGTCTTTGAAATGTCGACGTATGACCACCGTAATTAAATAAATTACTCGTACTTAAATATATATATATATATATATATATATATATATATATATATATATATATATATATATATTCTATCTTATTCCATTTATGCTTCAAGTTAAACTATTGAAATTGTTAAATACAATATAACGATGTTAAACGTGTTACTGGTGTAAAATGTAGTATATTGTTAATTTTAATCCAATAAAATTATGTCTAGGACAGTATAATAAGTATAATTATTTAAATTGAAATGACAATATTTTTAATTATAAATTTATAATTGAATCATAAGAATAATAATAATATTTTTAATTATGAAAAAATGCTACTTCAGTTGATTTTTTATCATTGTCAGTAACACTAATAACATTGAAATCTTGGAATCGAATTTTTACTGGGGGTTTTAATTAAAGTCCCTTTACATACAGTTGAATATTGCCTATAAAAAGCGTAAGTATACAAAAATATATAAATACAAAAGCGTAAGGCGTTTTTTATACTACAGGAAAATCTGTAAAGTTTCATTAAGATTATAAATAAGAAATGTTTACAGGAATTTCTACTGGCTATAGATGTAACTTCAAGTGGTACGCCAGAAGAAAAACTTAAATGGGCGTTCAGAATGTATGACGTTGATGGAAATGGTGTTATCGATATTCAAGAAATGACCAAAATTGTTCAGGTAACGTATGATGTTTTTGGAAATTTAATTTATTATAAATATTAAGTTAATATGTGTACATTTATTTTTGCATATGAATTTTTACTACATTCGAGAACTTTCGCATCTCGATAATAAAGATATACATATATTGTACACAATAATGGATGTAAAATAAATATTATATTGTCATATTTTAGGCTATATATGATATGTTGGGTGCATGTTCAAGCAATCGTCCTGCGGACTCGGCAGAAGAGCGCGCGAAGAACATATTCGCTAAAATGGACGAAAATAACGATGGCCAACTAACACAAGAAGAATTTTTGAAAGGGTGTCTGCAAGACGAAGAACTGTCCAAAATGCTTGCACCTTAATAGTTCTGTCAAGCTTACTCTTCCCCCCACCCCGTCCCATCTTGTCATTAACATTGTTTATATATTTATTATCAATGCCTAATTTCAATATTCAACATGGTTTAATGTTTTTTAAACTTTTATAAAAGCAACTATTATAATTAGCTATTGAAAAAGAAAAAAAAACGAGTAAAAAATTATATAATATATGCATTCACATTCACATTAATATCACAAATATGAATATACCATTTTTATAAATATATTCATTCTACGAAGAACGAACGTTAAATTTGTATTTTTTTAGGTTTTTTTATGAAAAATTTTTAAGTATTATTTACTTATATATATCACACATAAGACTTGTGTAGATGCGCACATCCATACAAATGAGTACATATATTTATATTCTTTTGTATAATTGGCCTGTGATTTAATTCTTATAATTTAGAATACATTTTGTAAATAAAATTACTGGTATATTAATAACAATATGTATTTGTATGTTTCTTTGCATATTTTCTTTGCTTTGATACATTTGGAACAATTATTTGAAAGAGAAATTATTTTAGCAAACTTGTTAATAGAGATGTACCATAATTTTGGTGAATTTTTTGAAAATACTGCGGATGTTCTGATGTAGCCTCTTCGAGGGAACTTTTGTGAACTCACAGTCGTCTATAATGTATATATTATATTATATATGACAACTCCATGATAATATTCAATTTTATTTGAATGCCTAAATTGGTGCCCTAACTTATTTGATGCTTATAAAGTAAATTAATTAAATAGGTAATATCCGTATATATATATATATATATATATATATATATATATATATATATATATATATATATATATATATATATGTATGTATGTATGTATGTATGTATATGTATATGTATATATATATAGCTTCATGAAAACGCTAAGTTAGCTTTTCTGATTATTTTATATATTTTAAACGAGACCAGTATATACGTCAATTCCTGTATGACTAGTTTACACCCTAATAACTCTGGTCATATCAAAAAAAATATCATTATTTATAATCTTTACATTGTAAGTGTCAATTTTACTTATATGTTTAATCCTTTCTTTAATTAAAAAATTTAAGGAAAAATGAAAAAAAAAGGATATTTGTGGAATATTTCATTCTAGGATTGTAAGTTTAGGTGTCTGTTTTATACCCACATTTTAGATGTACAAAATAACTAAATTCATTGTGAAATCGATTTATGATCATTATTGTATTACTACTACTATTACTGCTACCACTATTATTACTATTATTGTTACTACAACTACTACTATTACTACTAACTACTACTACTACTACTAATACTATTACTACTACAACACATGCATTGATAAAAATTTATAGCCTTTAATGTGTATTAAATATTTGTAAAAGCTTCACTATTGCAATTACGAATATTTTCACGAAATCTAGATAAGTTAAGATGACCAGTAAAATATGTAATATATATATATATATATATATATATATATATATATATATATATATATATATATCGAAAGTGGTATACAGACCTCATTCAGTCCTCCGCAATTATTTTATATACCATGACATATCATTTATACTGTGCTGCTCTAAATGTGTATTTGTATATCAATTTTTTTTTTGAAAATTTTAGTCAATATAATGATAAAAAGATTTGCGTAATTTTTGTATGTTATATTTTTGTTTTGCCTGTCACTAAAGAATTTTAGGCAGTTTGAAAATAAAACAAGGGTTATAAATATTTGTATGAAAATAAAAATATAAATTACATATTATATTTACCAAAATTTTTATTGTTATTGGTATACAATACACTTACATACTTATGTGTGTAATATTATTCGTCATATCTGCATAAATTCAAATATTTTTCAGAAAAAATCCAATTCTTCTACTTGTATTCGGAGTACAGGGGCAAAGTTTCTATTTTCTATGACTTTCTAGAAAATGTATAATCTTGAATTTTCTAAGCTTGGCTCTATTTATGGAGAATAAAATTAATTAGTTTTAGTGTATACGAACAAAATATTGTATGCGCTTTTCGCTATTTTTGTATATATCTATATATTTTATTGTACTTATCTACATTATAATTTATTAGATTTTGATCTTTTTATTGTGATTTTAGTTAATAATTTGATTCATATCTGATATACTTTAAATATATATGGTATTGCTATGAAAAAAAATTGCCCACTTATCATGTACTTATCGCTATTCTTTTCAAAAATAAAATGATCCAAAGATATTATATATTAATCAATATTACACATATACTTTAGTAGTTTTTAAATTTAATATTCCATTATATGAGTATATTTTTTTATTATTTTCTTAAAAAAAAATTAGAATAGTCAATTTTCAGCTAAATACTTTTAGATTCATGTAATGTTCTGATTGGTTATTATATATCCAGTCAGAATTTAGATAATGGACACAGACGGATGAGGGCTAGCCTTTTATATAATGGATTTTTATTATTTAAAAAAAACTATTTTTTTTTGGTTATTTACAGCTTCTATTTAAAGAAAAAAATCAATTTTATCTTTTAAAATGCCAATATCAATATGGTTGTTTTTAATTGCAATTTTGGAGTGATCCATATATTTATGCTCACCAATTTAAAGTATATTTACTATTAATTTATTTACGATACGACAAATAGGGTTAGCCATTTGATTTCGATTCTTGGGAACAATTGAGAAAGACAATCATCGCAAACATTGCATCACTTAATTAGGAGCGTTTCATTGAATTAGACATAGAAAAGTGTTTCAAACGTCAAATTCTTTAATTTAATTACGAATATAATGAATCGGATATTGATAGATATATGATGACTTTGATCATTTTATATAGTTTTTACTTTTGAATACGTATGATTTTCGAATGTTTAGTAGCATTATCAAAACATGCAATAGAAACATTGATAGATCTGGGCACGTTCGTCATTCCCGAGACATTGTCATCATTATATATATATAATATAATGTCTAATATATAATATATAGTTGATATTAAAATTTTGTTGTTGCATGAATGGTTGCATAAAAAGTCACTATTCTGTTATATTGTTAATTTTTTCAGTATTATTATTTAATATATCTTTAAAATTTCTATGAAACATATCACTGTGGCATTCGTTAAATGCATTTATATCGTTTTCTTGAGATTTTAGTTAACTATTAATTATAAAATATATTCGCTTCTCATGTATTTGCATTATATAATATATTTATATAAAATATGAATGTGTGACCTAATTAATTATGAATTAACTATTGATGTTTAAACAATCCAATATTTTTCTACTATGTGCATTATTTGACAAAAAAAATGTGAATATGATAAAAATATTCTTCTTTCACCTCATCGTTTCGTGTAATTTATAAAAAGGAAAAAAATGTAAATAATTACATGTCTGCTGTAGTTTTATTATTTGAAGCATCCATATCAATCAATATGATATTTAGCTGAAGATACTCATTAGATTAGTGTACTTATTGATGAAATAATCTTTAGCCGAGGTTAGCCTTCGTTATGTATCGTCGTTCAGCGATGATGATTAAAAAAACAAATAGAACAAAGTAAAAAAAAATCTGCCTTGAATTCAACGATATAATTAGGAATTAATTGTGATAATGTACTTGTTAAGGTTTTTAAGAGTACATAATGTTCTATTTCATTTCGTATACTGTTTTTTAATAAATGTGCATTTTTATTATATCGGCTATAATTTGTATGTATATTTTTTTCTTGAGTTGACAATGATACACGAAGGCTAATGAGGCGTGGTTCATTTATTCTTTTTATTTGCTCGTACACGAGCACACGCACATATGTATGCGCGTACATATATACGTGTCCCGTGTGTGTAATGTGTGGAGTCTGACTCCTTATAAAACCCACTTATTTCAGTAAATAATAATAAATAAACGAAAATTGTTGTAATTCTTATATTTATTTCGTGTTTAGGTTTAATTATTTCTTTACCTGTTTTTTATTCACACGAAAACCACAGATCTTGAATTTTTTCCATTTTTAATAAAAATAACGAAGCAAAAAAAGAAAATAATAATAATAATAGAAACAATAACAATAAACAATATGTTGCTGTATCATTTCATACTTTTTAAATTCATAACACAAATTCATACATATAAATAAATACATGTCATTCATAATGACAATTACTTATTTTATTTATTTGTATTTTTTTTCTTTTATTTGTTTTATATATATATATATATATATATATATATATATATATATATGACATTTAGCAGGGTGAGTACACAAGCAGATTTTAATTTTATACGATCAGTGCGAACAATAGTTTTAATATGCGAATATGTAAATAATGTTTCTTTATATTTCTATAGGAAATAAAGAATTTCGATTATTTTGACATCAGAGGAGTGAATTTCTACTATTTTAGTTAGAATATATCAGCACAACTATGGGCAAGCAAAACAGTAAATTGAAACCGGAAGTCCTCGAAGATTTAAAACAAAATACTGAATTTTCTGGTAAATGTTTTATACATTTTATATAACTATGTTATATAAAATTTATGCTTATTTTCGTGTAATATTATATTAAAATAAAATATATGTGAAAATCGTTTGTTAATAATTGAGATGATGTTAAATTTCAGATGCGGAGATTCAGGAATGGTATAAAGGGTTTTTAAAGGATTGCCCCACTGGACATTTATCTGTTGAAGAGTTCAAAAAAATATATGGGAATTTTTTCCCATATGGGGACGCTAGCAAGGTAACGATAATAGAAACATTATTTTTACTTTTAAATTAGGATTCAATCAATAAAATTTATCCACATTTGTATATTTCAGTTTGCGGAACATGTGTTTAGAACATTTGATGCTAATGGCGATGGCACAATTGATTTTCGAGAATTTTTATGTGCCCTTAGCGTTACTTCTAGAGGTAAATTGGAACAAAAATTAAAATGGGCATTTTCAATGTATGATCTTGACGGAAATGGATACATATCTCGACAAGAGATGCTCGAAATAGTTACGGTTAGTATAGTTTTTTTTTTTAATTTTTCTATATTCGTAAACATTTATTTTATTCTATTCATTAATTTCAGGCTATATATAAGATGGTTGGTTCCGTTATGAAAATGCCAGAGGACGAGTCCACTCCAGAGAAGCGCACCGATAAAATATTTCGTCAAATGGACCGAAACAAAGATGGAAAACTGTCGCTCGAGGAGTTTATCGAAGGAGCCAAAAGTGATCCATCAATTGTGCGTTTATTGCAGTGTGATCCTCAAGCTCAGTGATGCTACACGAACTAAATATCCCTTATAACCATCCTAACCGCCTCCACAATCTAACGGTACAATTTTATACAATCCACAAAATACTTCTTCAGCTGGATTCGCTACTCCCAAGATTGTTTTATGTATTAATAGAAAAGTTTAAAATTTGTTTAAATTAAAAAAAAAGTAAATTTAAAAATCATTTCAGAGCACCTTAAGTGTATCAAATCAATGAATTTTAATAAGCGAAGCATATCACGAATATGGGCGTAAATTTAAATTAAAAAATCTTATATATATATATATATATATATATATATATATATATATATATATATATATATATATATATATATATAATTAACATATACAATCTTGGCAGTGAGATCAACGAAACGATGAAACATTTTGCTTGTATAAACAAAATTGTTTTAATCTAATCTACTTAAATCTAATTTGGAGTGTTTTGTACTTTTTTTAATTCTTTGTCTTATTACATTTGTAAACTTTTAATATTTTACATATGCATAATTAATGATAATTTGTATTGTTTCAATATGATATGAACACACATACACACACATAACACAATAAAATTAAATTCATATATACAAGTTTACAGTACACAGAATAATATTTTTTTTCACTTAAATGCATATTAAATTCATTATAGTTTTAAAATAATAAATCAAAAGTTATATAATATAATGCGTTCCATTTGATAGTTAAAAGACAAACGGTGTTTTTTTTAATAAAAAAGATGTCTCATTATTTTTAAAAAAAGGGACACGCTTTATCGCTTTTCATAATGAATTTAGCTGCGATTTTTATTTTCGTTATATATATTTTTTTATTATACATAGTTAGCTAACTTGATAACGTTTTACGCGAAGATCTCTGTGTTCAAAGAAAGTTTCTTAATTCCTAAGACACCGTTATTAAATATTTTATGAATATCAATGTTTAATATGCCCAACATTACAAGTTCAACTCGGGGTTGTAAATAATTACAATGGTAATTATGATTACGCATGAAACTTTGCTTTTTGACAGTGACGTTGCACTTTTATGGTGCATATTTTCCTTTATTTTTTTTACTTATAAAATATCTTTAATAATTTCTTTTTAGTTCAGTAAAACATCGGTTATATATGTATATAAGATATAGACATGCCAATTGTGCTATTTTTTTGTATATTTTCTAGTCGCAATAGTATAAAAAATATTTCTTTATTTGTGATACCAGTTTTTCCCAGTATAGGATATTTTTTATTTATTTATTATATTTTTTTGTCCATATTTATTTTTAAAAATATTTTCAGCTTTACAAATATTTATATTTATATACATTTAGCAGCGCATCTGAAAAAATTGCCACAAGATTTTATTTAATATTTCCAATATTATTTATAAATTGAGGAACGCTTTTTTTTATAAATTCTAATCATTTTTAATTTAATTCGCAATAAATAAAATATCAATCAGATTAAAATTATATTTCGGAAACGTCTTAGGATGTTTTTCATTATATATATATATATATATATATATATATATATATATATATATATATATATATATATATATATATATATATATATATATATATATATATATATATATATAAACAATATTTGATGAATTAATTCACTATAAATATAAAAACATAGTCGAGTTCATTTCTTAAAATAATTGGAGAATAAAATTATATACATTGCATGGCACAAATATATATTTTTTTATTGATTCGCACAAATTTTTTTAAACTGATTGATCATTATTCATCCTTATAGAATGAAATTTATGTTCATTACATTTTTCTGTTACTTATTATTAATTTATAATATACAACATTTTATTTATATTTATGTGTTTATGTAACTTGTATCGATTATTTGTTGTTTTTTTATATATATTGATTTTTTTTTTTGATATTTGTGATTTTTTTAGTACACTCATCATACATATGCACTGATTAAAGTTAATTTATTATTATGTAATCCCTGTAAATTTCATCATTCCTTTCTTAATTTTTGTTCCACCTTCCTAAAGTGCGCGCGTTTGTGTGTGTGTGCGTGTGCGTGATGAGTAAATATGTGTGTATATATAAATATGTATTTAATATATATATATATATATATATATATATATATATATATATATATATATATATTGTGGTTCCATTTGTGCTTGTGTCCATCACGTACTCATTATGTTTCCATTATTATTTTTTGCAATTTTACTTTTATATTATCCAAGCAGAAATTTCTTTTCGATTTCAATTGTCACATCAAATTTATAATTATTTAAATATATCTACATGTGTACGAATATTGTGTGATAATGTTTTTTTTTTCAACCCCCATCCTACGTTGTTTTTATTATTAATATTATTATTTTCTTGTTGTAAGCGTGAGATTAGAAAAAAATGGTAATAATAATTTAAAGTATTAGAAAAAAAACTTAACACGTTCATATTCGCGTAATTGTATGGATTTTAAAATTATATTATGATTATTAAATGTTATTGTTCATCTCATTGTTATTAAAAGTCACATATCTTGATATATCTCAATGTTAAAATATCGATGTGTTGTTACTGCTTCTTACATTTAAAAAATACAATACATACCATATATATATTTATATTTGTAAGTTTTTGTCATTGCTGAAGATTAGGTATCGAAATAATACAAAAAATAATAATATATCGGTTGTGGAGATAAAAGGGAGTCATATTCTATGCATATATATATATATATATATATATATATATATATATATATATATATATATATCTTGGGATGATATATACTTCTGAGAATTTTGTTTCATATTTTATTAGAAAGCATTTCTTCTCTGGCTGATGAAAATCACTATTAAAATAGCTTGAATATCGTCCGATTACGTTTAAGAATCGTCAAGAAGTTTTCATATGTCAGAAATACAATATATATATATATATATATATATATATATATATATATATATATATATATACAATATCCAATCATTAATCTATATATTGTGTAAATCAATTTAAATATTTTATTTATACTTTAAAGTTAATGCTAGTGTTTAACTTGAGATCCTTGCATGAAGTTTTTCCTATTACATATATATATATATATATATATATATATATATATATATATATATATATATTCACTTAACGTGGTTTAATAAGTTATTATCAATTTTAATAAAGCTGGTAGAATATTCGATTAACAATCTAGTTGTAGGTAAAGGTTGAACAATTTAGATTTTTTTCATAATTAAATGTTTGCTTTGAACGACTTTTTTATCTTTTAAATAAAAAACAAGTATTTTAAGTTGTGTCTAACAAGTATTCTAGTTATAAAAAATGCAGTTTTATATAGTATTCATAGTTTGTTTTTCTAATTTAACCGATAATAGTCGATTAATGAACATTTAATACTGAGAAAAAATAAATAATAAAATGGTCTATATAAATAAAATATAAACTAACGCATTGAAAATATTGTAAAAATAATGGTAATTTTTTAATTAAAAAAAATATGACAATAATTTTTGTTCAATGTAGCCAATGCTTATTTTTATGTTTAGAAAGTTATTCGTATGGAATTTAGATACGTTTTTTTATTTAGCTATCTCCGATTTTATTAGTCTTTAAAACGCGAGTCTCGTGGAATCTCATCTTTATATCTTATTTTAAAAAAAGTTCACTTAAGAAATTTTACTCAAGATCTTAGACATTTTATTTTCATTATATAGGGAAGAACTATGTGGGTTTAACTATGTTACTCATATCAAAGACGTTACGAAAATTAATAATCAGCGAGGAATCGGAATGAAAAAAAAAATAAAATCATTTTTTCCTTTTTAATAATTTTGCATTATGATAAAAAATATCGTGAATAAAAATCAACGTGCGAATTAAATATTTTAATTTTATTACACTATGAATACAATGTACTTACACTGTTTGTTATAAGATTGTATTTCATAAAAATAATAATGAAAAGTTTCGATGTGCAATACTGTTAAAATTATTTTACATGTGCTTCTATTATACATACCTTGTATCTTCCATTTACACTTTAACACTTTACGTGTAACGAGAAAATATAACAAATATAAAAAAAACGTTATTTTAAATTTCAACGTTACGTGAAGATTACTGATATATATATACCTTAAAAAAATTAGGTAAATCATTTAATGATAAAATGATTTTTAATACTTACATACTTTTCTCGTATTGCACAATATATTTGAATGATTTATTATAAGCCTAGTGAGGAATGTGAAATTTTAATTGTAAGTTAATTAATGATATGCGAATGTATGATAATCGTGATTTCTTGTTCATGTAAATTTATATATATATATATATATATATATATATATATATATATATATATATATATACATATATATAAATATATATATACATATAAATATATATATGTGTGTGTGTATATATATATATATATATATATATATATATATATATATATGCCTTTGTGTGTTGCAGTTATTATATTTAATAATTTTGTATAACTTTTTAAATCACGTGAAAGTGCGCACATTTATACATGATGTATAAAATACACTGCGTCGCAAAAAAAAGTGAATGCCACATGAAAGTTTAATAAGTCTAATTTGAAATGAAAATTATATATATATATATATATATATATATATATATATATATATATATATATATATATATAAATTAGTTTTCATTTTGTTTCCGTTTAACTCCTCAACGATTACTCAACAGACTTCTCGATTATCGGATCGGATTTGGCCCATTTTCAAAATAATGTTCTCTATTATTAGTGATTTTTGCAAAAATGTTGTTCTGAAATGAAAAAAAAGCACATGAGGTGCTCGCTTTATTTTGCACAGTGGTGTATATATATATATATATATATATATATATATATATATATATATATATATATTAATATATATATATATATATATATATATATATATTAATATATATATATATATATATATATATATATATATATATATATATATATATTAATATATATATATATATATATATATATATAATTTGTATGCGTAATCATTTGTCTGTGTGTGTGTGTGCATGTGCGTGTGTGCATATTTTCATATGCGTAAATTAATACATATTCTTTTCAATGTGATATATTTTTATAAGGTGAATTGAAAAGTAACACGAATCTTCCTTTGACTCTCCCTGATTATATTTTGTGAACATGTTTTATTCGATTTAATATTTTCTATTATTTATTATTTTTTCTTTTACGTCTGGCATTTATTTAATTTATAATTTATTAATATATTTATCAGTGAGAATAAATATACATCTTTCAAATATATATATATATATATATATATATATATATATATATATATATATATATATATATATATATATATATAAAGAATATTAATCAGCGGTTTTTGACAACGTTTAATATGGCATAAATAAAATACGTCGTGTATTTTACAATATATCTTTATATGTTGACAAATTTCCATCATATATAATATATTTACGGTAGCTAATGTTTTTATTAATACATAAGTAATCATAAATTAGCGATAAGTTAATTTATTTGGAATAATTAAATTTCATATTGAGTGTTCCACTATGCATGGAACTTTGGGTAATCGGTGCACTCATCAGCAATGATTATATAAAATTTGTATATTGAGAACTATTATATATATATATATATATATATATATATATATATATATATATATATATATATATATATATATATATATATATATATATATATTAATAATATTAAAAATCTCATTGCTGTGATCTCTATTTTGAGTCACATTGGTGCTTTCTTTCTGATCGTATATTGATAAATAAATTCGTCGTTACTTTAAAAATTGTTCCCATTTCCTTGTGTTTTTTCCCTTCGAAATTCTTTATTGGCATAATGTAATTGTTATTTGTCATTTTATTAATATGTGTTGTGTTGAATAAATATATATACATATATCTTGGTATAAATCAAAAAGTTCTTCTAATTCAAGTGCAAGAACAAACGCGAACTGTTTCTCAATATCCAAATCGAATATTTTAACTATTAAATGTTTTGAGTTTGCAATATTTTTATTTCGCTTTATGTATTATTATTATAATAGTATAACGGGATGTATCGATTTGTGCTATCGTAAATCAATCATCTCAAACAACATTTTATATGATTATAATGATTTTTATTATTATTTTGTAAATATTTTCATTTTTTCAGAATTTATCTGTTGCCTAAAGTGGATTAACATATATATATATATATATATATATATATATATATATATATATATATATATATATATATATATATCGATAATGTTCGCATTTTATTATACCATGGTATATGGAAATGAGACATTCGAAAATTTGCAATTCATTTTATGATTTCTTAATTTTCATCTGGCCTTAGCTAATTTTTATTTTTGTTCAGGCTGTGGTTTTTACGATACATTTTTATATGCGAGATTTTGAAATTCGATTGATAAAATATCCTTCTAATTTCCTAGTTGGATATAATGAATGTTGCACTTCTTAGTGTGTCTTTAAATCTTTTCCTAATAACTTTTTCACTTTTCAATATATATATATATATATATATATATATATATATATATATATATATATATATATATATATATATATATATATTGAAAAAAACACATTTGTGAATGAATAGTAAAAAAATATTGTCTGTTATTGTTGCTGTAATATGCATAGAAAGCTTCTGGCAAAAGTTATATTAAATTAACACACGAAAAAAAATATAAAAATAAAAAAAATATTTTACACAAAATAAAGTTGAATTGGACGTGTTTTTAGTTTATATTGCATGAAAAGTATATAAAATCAAGAATATAGCGATTTTATAATGATTAAAATCGAAAAATGGAAATTTCCATTTTGATTTTTTGATATATATATATATATATATATATATATATATATATATATATATATATATATGTATGTATGTATGTAAGCGAATACATATGTAATTGTTCTTCAGAGATAATTCGAGAGCACTCTTTAAATAAGGCAATGTTAAAATTCATACTTTGACTCTTTTAAGTTTTCTCTTTTATAAGTTTTAACGTTTTACAAATTATACATATATGTATATGTAAGTCCTTTTTAAAATCCTATTTATTGTTCACTTTCCATAATTATAATGAATCAATTTAAATATAATATTAATCTCACAATTGTTTGTCCTTGTATATGTAAATTGTTCTCTGTAATTCTACTACTATTACTATGTTATTATTATCATTAAATGAATAAACAGAGAAAAAAGATCAATTGTAAAAAAATATACATATATTTAATTTACTCTGTATACCCAAAATATATCTCGTTTCATTTATTCTATATTTTGTGTTTTCATTTTTACCATTTCCTCTGTGATACTACTGTGAACAAAAAGTACGATGAAATTGTCATTTAAAACTCCCGGGCATTTGGAAGGCAGGTAAATTGTATTTTTTTTCTAGGTTCGTAGGACAGTCTACAACATTTTCCAAGTGTCTGTTTGTCAAAAAGCTTAGTTATCTCCGAGTTACACGTGTTTTTACAATTCCAGATTCCTTCGTATCATATTGAACAAATATTAAAGAAGAAAATACTTAAATGTAATATTAAAAAATGAAAATCCAAATTTTATCCGTATTTATATCAATATTAAATTTATTTTTCATGATATATGAAATATAGTAATTAGCAGAATAATTCTGTTCAAATCAACAAATTGTCATAATCTCTATCTTTTGACTTTTCAAGATATCGTTATAAATATCAATAGTTGATTACTTTTCCATAACAATTACGATAATTTCAGCTGATATATATATATATGTATATATATATATATATATATATATATATATATATATATATAATTACATTGGAATTTTAGAATAATAATAATAAAAAATAATAATTTTTGAATATGTATTTATTTTCTTATGTAACAAACAAATAAATAAATATTTATATAATGCACGTATAAATGTAAACGTAATTGTCCACGAATTCAAATTAGATAATGGTGCACAATTACAAACATGTATTAGAGCTTCTTTCAAAAGATTAGATTATTATCACTTGTGAATTTTTAACAAATCTTTAAAAAAAATCGTTTTTTTTAATTACTCAAGATTGAGAAGGGAACGGGAGAGTGCGGTGGTAGGGGGGGGGGTGCGAAACTTTTTAACAAATAATAATTATAAAATCTGACACAAGATGGCGTGTTAAAAAGTACAAATGATAATTGTGTAATTTTATTTTTGTATCTTGCACATATATTTTATTTTTGTATATTATTTTAATTTATTGCGATGATTGTGATGATGGTGTTTTATTATATATATGTATATAATAATAATAATATATATTTTTGTGATTGTTGACGATGTTTCATATGGTTTCATGGAACACAATCAGCCGGCATGCTTGACTTGACAAAAGGAACGACGCATTCAACTCAACCCAATCCTGTAAAATCAAAATAACATATTCATGGCTACCATTTTTTTTTTTAATTTATTTACTAAACATGCCCTTTTTAATTGTTTTATTTATTTATTTTTTTAGTAATTAAATATAAATATATAGTGTTAAACCAAATTATTATATCGGCAAACGGCGAATGTTAGAATGAATAGTTATTTTTTGCATTTGTTTACAATGTTATCAATTGTTAAACGATTATATATATATATATATATATATATATATATATATATATATATATATATATATACAGCAATTATCGATGATAAAATATAATTATAATTTGATTGTATATGATATCGATTATATTGGTGTATTTTAATATAATTATAAATTGTGGACGAATAAAAATGCTCTAAAGCGAGGAAATTGATTTTAGATGCAAACGGAAGTGAATCCTAGGCTAGAGTACTTCCTTGAGATAAGGGACTTGCTGTGATAACGATGAAAACGAGCCGCGGTGCTGACATGCGCCAATAAATTACTATCCTTGCGAGATGCCATGGACACTTCGGATAATGGTTTGCGATGTACGGCGGTCCTCATCGCCCTTTCCGCCCACGATTGAGCCTTGGGCGGTTCCGACGATACGCCCTTCTGTCTTCTGTCCAGATAATCGATCACGTCGTCGTAATAATTGTGACGGTATTCGTACATGTAATTATATTGGAGAAACTTTGGTCTGAAAAATGATAAAAAAAAAAACGACACTGATTAACATTAGAGCCGTGCGTATATTATGTATATAATAAAATAGAAATAATTTGTATTGTGTATTAATAAGTTAAGGAGAATATTTGATACTATAAAGGAGATCCATTCTACAATAGAACAAGCCAGAATTTTCATTTATGAAAAAGTTTTTAAGAATACTAAATTCTTCTATATGGTTTTAAATATAGATACTAGATTCTTCTTTTTCTCCCAAGAAGAAGATCCGTTAGAGAGAATATATGACCCCATAAAGAAGATCCGTGATAGAACAAATCAAAATTTACAGTTATGAAACAGTTTTTAAAAATACTAAGAATAATAAATTCTTCTATATGTTGCTTAAATATGAATACTAGAATCTTTTTCTTTTTCACGTCGTTTCCTGAAGAAACACAGCCATTCGAAAGAGTTCTATTGACGAACAGTTGAAAATACGACGATTTTTAAGTCATGCATTTTGACCTGTTACCCTGAATTTTTCCTTCCAAAATTATCTGGAGAAGTCTGTATTTTTATAAAGATCTTCGTCGTTGTTTTAGCTGTTAATCAATAGAACTCTTTTGATTTTTTTTGACGTGAAGAAGTAGAAAAAATCTATTATAATATTTTATTTATGATCTTGTATTTTTAATTTGTGCTTAATATTTTTTTTAATATTATAATAAAAACTATATAATATTAATGACATTCATTATATATAAACAAATAAATAATATTAAATCAATATCGTTTTATATATATCCATGATTAAATAAAATACATTTAACACGTCACGCGCGACGTACACAAAAAGCTCGCATTCAAATGTAAACTGTGCGCGTTAAAGACGAAAATTTTCGACCATATCCATATAAGGAGTGTCTCCTGAGAGGCTTCCACTTTTTATTTTCAAGTATATATAATACATGAACGGTTTAAAAACAATCACTGAAAATCTTTGGCATTCATTGCCTGCGAGCTTTCGCCGTCGATGACGCGCGTTACAAGCAAATTTAGCGACCGAATTACGCAAGTCATTACATAAATATATATATATATATATATATATATATATATATATATATATACACATTGAGAATATAGCGTGTATTCACGCGCATAGATAAAGCATAGACAAAAAAATAGCAAAATTAAGGTGAAAAAATAAATACACAAGCGGAGACAACGCTTTAACGCGTCATCCGTAAAATTAATATTAACGATTTCGACGCGGACAATGCCGACCCTGAAAAATAAACTCTGGCATACGTCCATGGACCATATCATCGCACCTTTTGTCATTTAAGTTTCGTGTTTTATGCTCCCCCTTATACATATAAATATATTTAATATTTTGGTTTTATATTGAAAAAAAAATCGATTAGACTCGTTTTAAAGTATTCATATTATGAATCGAAACTGCGGAGTTTTTAGATATTTTTATATATTAATTTATTTTTTATAATGTCGTATTAATTTTGCACTTGAATCTAATGCAATAGTAATTATTTGTACGTCGAATGAAATTAGCAAGTGAACGGTTATTATATTATATTTAAAATGTTGATTGAAAAATTCATATAAAATATGAACATTGTATTTGAATGTTTTAAAATTGCCCCTCGTTAAGTTAGCGCCATTCAAAGGGTTAATCGATAAGACTAAAACTAATTATAAGATTTTTATCATCTATATATATATATCATTCGAAAAACAGTTTATGAAGATAATAAATTAACATTCTTTTTCGTCTTTGATTTTAATCTATTATCAGAATTAACGATACGTAAAATTTCACTGTCCGATTCGTATCTGAATATCTAATTTATGACGGAACAAACGATAGAGATTACATCTCGAAAACAATTTTTCTCTTTTATTTCGCTAGTATCATTCTTAAACACTATATAAAAGTGATCGTTAAATCGGTTGATAGTCTCTGAACGAACGATTTTATAATACTTCATAAGATATCTACTTTTTTTTTTTAATAACGTACATAAAATATTATATCCAATTTTACTCTAAAAAATATATATTATAGTGATTTAATTATTATATAATATTATATATATATATATATATATATATATATATATATAATGTAAAATTTTACAATATTATAAATCATTAAAAAAAACAAATTTTTACACGTGTAAAATAATTAATTGATGACATTATAGAACCGTTAATAAAAATTATGACATTCAACATAACCGACTAATTATAACTAATAGTGAACATAAAATTTTTCGCACCGCTTGCAAGAATATGAGCGTGAAAATATAATGAAAAGATGGAAAATGAGATGGAAAAAAAAGAAAATTTCCGCCAACTTGTCGAATGTAGAGCATAAATCAGTGGTTTTTCGCGGGATTTCGTCAAATGAAATTTAAAAAAAAAGTTCACATTCTCATATAAAAATTATTAAATTTATAATGATGAAATATATAAATGTGTATGTCGTTATTTATATTGTTAGATAAAAGAAAAATTGAAACGAATGAATTACTTGGCAATGATAATAGAAATGTGTAAAGTGAAAAATATAATAATGAAAAGTGAAATTGAAATGTAAACAAGGGATCACCTTTACGATTTATATTAATTATGATAGACGATTATATTTTACACACACACACAACTTTATGTAAATATATAATTGATAATATATTTTTAGTCGATCAATATTCAACCTCTTAAATATTATTATAATGCAAAAACTTTGTATGACAGATTTAAATCGAATTAAATAAAATATTGACGATTAATTCGATTATTAATTAAACATAATATATTTTTTTAATGGTTTCAAAATTAAATCAACATTTTTAATTTATAAATATTACATATTAAAAACACTATGATGGCCACACTATGAATTATTAAACTATATTTTTAGAACTTATATGAATACAACGGATATTAAAGATTGTTCTAGCTATGGATCCTAAATTTATCCATCGGCCATTAAAGTGTTAATATTTTTTCAATTTTAAAAAATCATAACATCGACCTATACTTTATTTTTATATAATTAATATATATATATATATATATATATATATATATATATATATATATATATATATATATATATATATATATATATATATATAATTATATGTAATTTTATTAACAAACTTTTTTTAAATTATTTATATCACATATTTATATATATATATATATATATATATATATATATATATATATATATATATAATGATCACATGTCGATATCGATATTGGTACAAGTGAACTTGCCAAAACGTTGACATTATATCACACCTTTTGTTTTGCACTAAAACATTCTTCATCACTGATTTAATTCATTCAATTTACCCTTTGAAGAATTAACGATGTGTTGAAGGAAAATCGCGAGTAATTTTTCATTATTTTCATTTGTATTTTCACCATTATTTATATGTCGTTGAACGATTACCAGTTTTTAACTGTGACATAGTTAAAGTTTAACGAACTATTATACAATTTAACACAGATTAAATTATATTATATGAATGAAAAAAAATATTAATTGTATATCAAAAATCTTTATATATATATATATATATATATATATATATAACATTATAAATATTATAAAAAAATCGCATATACAACAGCAATAATAAAAATAAAAAAAGCGATAAATAATAATTTCGCAACAATTTCGCACTATATATAATTGATGAATAAATAAAAATCTGAAACGATCACAGTTTTTCAGCGTTTCTGAAATAAATACACGTCCAACGTAACATAATTAATAGTCATTAAAGTCGAAGATAAAGCGATAGAAAAAAAAAACTACGAAAATAACGTTAAGTATGACACGACAATGAATTATCTGCTATCCGCCATTTTTTTTTTTACATTTCTTATCTTAAAATTTATAGTAATTTATCGGCGTTTTTCTTTCGTTTCGCTTAATTTATATATTTTAATTGATAATTTCGACAAATAAAATTATTAATATTGCACATTTTTACGTATTTTTATGTGTGTGAATTTTTTTTTTTTTTTGGTTTTTTGTCTTTTTTCATTGATCATATTTTACCTGACCCAATGTTTGAATATGAGTTTCTTTTGTGGAGGTTCGGCGGCTACGACTTCGGGTTGAGGTTCAGGTTCAGGGGCAGGAGCCGGTGCTTCGGCCGGTGCTTCAGCTGGAGGAGCTTCCTCAGCTGGCGGAACCTCGGTTTCTGATTCTTCAATTACCCACCCATCCATGGTAAATTAATATCTGAAACGACGCATTAAAAAAATATTTAAAATACCAATGAGATATATATATATATATATATATATATATATATATATATATATATATATATATTGCATCGCATAAATTAAAAAAAAAGTCAATTTTTCCGAAATAGTTCTAAAATGTCCTTCGCGTTTTTTTCTGTATTTAAATTAGAAACTCAGTTAAAATACGATTAGTTAAAAAATAAGTATGACAAAACAGCAATTTATAATTCGTATGTCAACATTAATTTTCCCATTTTTTTTTCCGTCTAGGAATATTAGAAAAAAAATGTCCTATAATTTAGAAAAAAATCGTAAGAGCGATTCGTATGACAAAAAAAGAACACTAAATAATATATAATTATTATAATTTTTTTATAAATTAATTGTGATAATATTTTTAATTATACTTCAAAATAAAATCGTTTATCGAACGATTTAATACTTTAATTCGATATTTTTTATTAAATACGGAACAATTTGCATTATAAAACATTATAATTTAAATATGAACACATAAATATTCTAATAGCAAGCGTATAAAATTATTTGAAATATATTTCGTATTTTAATAAATATTTAATTTTTATTTAAAATTTTCCATGAATTTAATAATAAATTATATTTTATAACAATACAAATTTGACGTTTTAAATTATTTTTTTATCGATTAATTATTAATTTAATATAATTTAATCAATAAAAATATTGCAAATCAATATAATTGAAAACATTTAAATAAAGTTGTATTAAAGCGTAATTTAAATAATAAAAATAGTGAATCGCACGGCGAACAAACTATTAATAACACTGCGCTTTTAAAGGCCGGTTAAAAGCGAATCGGTTAATTTTAACGGTCAAGTTTGAACAGATTTAATTTAATAATATTATATTCGTTCACTGCAAAATTATATTTGCGACAAAATTAAAAATTATTTAATGTTAACTACAATAATTATTATGATGTAGATATAGTTATATATTTTTATGTGAAAAAATTTTCGAGGATATATTTAGATAAATATTCTGATTTTTATATACATTATTAATTTTCAGATAAACGATAAAAATTGAATCATTTTAATTATATTTCAGATTAATATTTTATTGAATAAAAAAAATTAAAAAAATTTTTCGAGGATCCTTTTTGCGAACGAGTTATCGATACGAATTATCGTCAGTTTCACCGTTATATCGTTTATTTATTATAATATTACACACTTTATATAAGTTTCACTCGTCCGTTTGTCCGGATATAATTTTATAATCGATTTTTCCGAATACTTTCCGACGTTCGATTGAACTGAATTTTTGCATATTTACTCACTATCGATGACAATGCAAGAATCAATTAACAAATTTTGAAAAATAATCGATCAATCAGTGCCAATTAATTATATCGCTTTTACGATATAATCGAACACTAATAACGCGTTAGACGAATAATAATAATACAGTAGTACATTTATCGATAAATTTATATGATAATACAATGATGCGATTGTTATCATTGATAATACAGTAATGATAAAAATGTGTTTTTTTTTTAGATAAAAATATTTTTATACATTTATTACGCTATATATATTTATGGTTGTAAATAATGATATAAATTAGGATATCTTTTTTGGATAATTTTATGTACCTGTTAGATAAGACGCTGTTGATAATGTCAGCGATACTAACCGGGCGGTATCCGCGACCGGACTGATTTATTTAGGGGAGTTTCGCTCGATGACAATGGCCACACACTCCACTTCGATTCCCGATTTATCATCACTTTACCTGCTTCTTGCGACACGACATTCGCAACAATGTTGCCGATGAAAGAATGCGTCCATCCTGGATATCAGCCAGATAAAGGTCACCCTTTGACATTCGAAGATTTCGCCCTTTTTTCCATAAAAACTCGCCCTCTGAATGGTGACGATAACCGACATCACGTCAATACTTCAAATATTAAATTATAGTTATGTATATATTAATAACTACATATTCAAGTTTAATATTATACATATCAATTTTATTACAATTTCATTAACATTCTTTACATTAAATATGTTAAACTTATATTGCATCTATTTTGCATAAATTAAACTTTTTTTTTTTAAAATAAAAAAATACAATAAATAATTATTTTAAACATGACAATAGAATTAACTGTATATAAATATTTTTTTCTAAAAAAAAAAAAAAAGCATACACTTTTATATTGTATTACTGTATTACCAATCGTAACGATCGCACCATTGTATTATCATATAAATTTAACGATAAATGTAACATTGTATTATTATTCGTTATATCGCATTATTAGTGGCGATTATATCGTAAAAACGATATAATTAATTGCCATTAAATGGTGAATTATTTTTTAAATCTATTAATTGATTTTTGTATTGTCACCGATAGTGACTAAATATGCAAAATTTCTATTCAATCGGACATCGAAAAGTATTCGAAAAATCGATTATAAAATTACATCCAGACAAATAGACAAGCGAAACTTATACAAAAGTGTATAAAATATTTTTATGTCATTTTTACATTAAAAATGACATAAAAAAAGAACGAATAGTTATCTTAATTTTATACTAAATTGAGCGTTGCATATTATTTTAAAAATATTTTTTAAGTATTTTATTTATTTTATCAAAATAATAATAATTTAAAGATGTCAACGAATCTAAATCTATGTTGTTGAAAGAACGCGCGTTTAACATATCTGCACTATATACATGTTATTGACAAAAATATTGTACATTAAATTGTATAACTATAATAAAATGCCATTTCATATTATTAACACTAAAATTACTACTATCGATCAATTTGACCGTTTTCAAAATTTTACAACTTTTTTGTCAACTTTTTTACAACTTTTTTTTACAACTTTGTCATTTTGACTGACAGAAAAATGATTATATATACAGAATAATTAGATTGCTGATAAATTTCTACATTAGAAGTAGCGTTTTATAAAATTTTCAGAAATCAGTTCAATCATTATTTACGATATTTATCACATTTTAAATCTAGTTTTTCATTCATTTATATATACAATATACCATATTTACAGTGATTAAAAAAATATTAAAAAAAAATAAAAAATGATTTTTTTTAATGTTGGCAAATCAACAATTCTTACAATATTTAGATAATCTGTATTTCACACGTATAATTCAGTTTTTTTTTATTTTATTTGAATCACTTTCATAATAATTTATCTATTTTTTTCATTCTTATTAGAATATTTACATTTTCGTATTTCAAATCTGATTATTTTTCTATTTAATTATATTATAAAAAATGACGAATATCAAAATAAACACATTTTATTTATTTATATAAATTGAAACGAGTCACAGATTGAATATTTTATATCTCTATAGTCTTGTACTATTTTTAGTAAAAATTTCATAAAAAAAAAAACGTAAATTTTACACCTTCAAATCGTGCCAAATATACGTTTTGATTATTTTTATAAATATATATTTATTTATAAACACACACACACACACACATATATATATATATATTTGTTTTTTTTTTGAAAAGTGAATTATGTATCGTAATATAATGCACGGTTAAAATACGTCGATTTTTTTAACGAACTGTATCTTTTTTCGTGAAAACTTTAAATAATTTTACAAAGCAGCGTTTCTCAAAAGGTTATGAAAAATTTACTGAAATATATTGTTGTTTTTTTTTTGTGTTTATCGAAATAAAAAATATTATTGTTTAATATAAAAAATATTATAAAACTATCTCTCGTGTATAATTAAAAATTAACAGGGTTGAATAGTGAAATTTATCTATAAATTTTTATTTATAAATTTTATCTATAAATTTATTGATTTGATAATAATTATTCTGATTTGATTGATTTGTATGATTGTAATATACGAACGATATCATAGAATTAAACAGTAATTTATGTACATTATTAGAAAAATATTGTATTAATCAAATTGTTTTATTAACCACTTAATTAATGCTGGGGATTTTTTTCACATAAATGTAATTATAAACATTAGAATTAAAATGTTAATTTTATGTAAAAATAAAAGAAGATATACAGCATTCAACAAATTTGCACACATTTCCTCTTATATTTTATTTTACATATCATCAATTTTTTGATTCGGATTAACAATAATGGCAAAAATCAATTTTTTTTAAATTAATATTTTTACTATACTAGACAATAAATCAATGAAAATTGATATTTATAAACATTTTATAATAATCTGAATTTTTTGTATAGTTTGATATAAATTCATAACATACATTACAATGTAAAAAATCTGATAGAATTGCATAGTTTTCCATATTTTATATTATCTTATATTTATTTAAAAATATTGAAATATGGAAAAAAAATATATAAAAAGCGATGACCCTATTTTATATGAGTTAAATTTATTTCAAGTCTTTCGGTGGTCGATGAGTCAGTCTTACCTATAATATTTTAATAAAAATAAAATAAAATAAAAAATAAACTGCTAGATCGTCATAAAGTTAATTGCGTACAAAATATTTATATTTTAAAAACCACCTTCTTTGCTTGACGTATTTTATAAATATTTTTATAAGTGTTTTATTTATATTTTCGCAATTTCATTTTGACATTCGTTTTCTTGAATTATATATAAGTTTATATTGAAATTGTGATGAATTAGTTTTTTTTTTTTTTTAGTTAAAAATAGTATGAATATTTAAAGTAGATAATTTTAAAAAATAAGTGTATGAAGCACGATAATCTCTGTATTATCAAAGATCTCTGAATTCATATACAGATTTAATTTTGAAATAAATAATTTTAATATTTTTTTTGTTATTAAAGATTATTTATATATTAATGATAAAATTAAAATATAAATCGTTCCAAAATAATAATAAGTAATTTGGCAATTGATATAGAAAGTAAGAACTATATTAAAACTTTAGTAACGGTCATCATGACTAATATTCGCGAATTCGTCAAAAAAATATACAAAAAAAAACCAAAACAAAACAAAATAAACAAACAATCATAGAAACGAAATCCGGAAAATTCTGAAAATTCTTTCTCACGAAAATACCTGAAAAACCCGAGTCACGACATTAAAAAAAATCGTGAATTTTATTTATTTTCGATTTCGCAATTAAGCAATTGAATTCGTTATAGTTAATTATTTATAATGATCGCATAATTAACGATTTTAATTAGCGTACCATCTTCGAATTATTAAAGTTTCAGTAATTAATCTTCAACCGTTAAAAACTATTTAAAAAATGTTTTTTTTTTAAAGATTTTTTAACATTTTTAAGGTTTAAATTTATATATAAAAATGATAAGAATCGTAAATATAAAAGTATATAAAGAAGATCTGAATATAATGAATTTCATCAATAGAAATATAGTATTGATTTATCGTTATATTTATTTACAGTATCGAAGAAAAATATTAATTTCTTGATAAATTTTATAATATATTGAATATAAAACTATTAATGTATAGAGAAAAAAATAAAAATTTGTTAAAAATATTAATCATTTAAAGCATTTTAACCACTTAATGATTTTAGACGAGTGTTGCTCACACGCGACACTCGTGCCCGATTGCACCAACCCGAGCGCTGCTCGTAGGTTTCAACATAAACGATCTACACTCGTTGAAATCTGGATATTATTTTTTATCTTTATATAAAATGTACATTTCAAATATAAAATAAAGAATCTAATGTTCATAGTCACATTTTTATGAAAAGAACCCGAGCTTTAAGTGGTTAAACTTGGATCAAATTCTAACGTCAACACTATGTAATACAATAAAATGTCACGTAATCTATTTTCTATCATCGTAATTACGGTGTAAACGTTTTATTTTCAGCACATATATATATATATATATATATATATATATATAATTTTTTTGATCTCGTCTCGGTCATTCTTTCTTTATCCCCAAATAAAATATCTAATAGAGCAGAACTGATCATTAGCTGCCAATCATTGCGAATCTGAAAACGTTTGCCAATCGTTAGAAAATGGGACGATGATTGCGAACAACGCACGCGACTTCTAAATCAAGATATTAGAATGCACTTAAAAAAGAATATTTAGATCTATCTAATTTTATAATAGATTAGATTTGTTGTTGTTATTGTCTTTTTCTATTTTTTTTTTTTTTTTTTTTTGTTATACAAAAATGACGAAAATTTCGAGTTGATGTCAAATCTTTTGACAAACGAATGAAGGTTGAACGTTGATTTAAACATGTCTAGTATGTGAAAAAATAATACTAAAATTATCGCGTTCTTAAATATAGTATTTCAATAATATTTATTTAAAATTATTTTCAACAAATAAAAGTGATTTATATTTTTTTTTTATCTAGGAAAATAATAGATCTCCCGATATTTGTGCATAGTAAAGCACAACTTTTTTACAGGGTCGAATATTCGTGTGTTTTTTTTTAATGATGTAAATTTTTTATTCGATATAAAAATCTATTATGCTATTGAATTTTTATATACTATCATAATAATATAATATATTTAAATAATTCTAATTTGCTATGATATTTTTAATACAGTTTTAAAATTACTTTCTATCCTATAAAAACATTTCTTATAACATTAAAAAACCTATTTTTCGTATTATACAAGAATAAAATTTGTTTTATATTTTTAATAATATTTAAAAAAAGAGTTTCGGAATATTTTTTTTTCTCATTAAAAATTATTATAATTCAATAAATTTGACACAACATATCATAATACTGCGGAGATCTCAGCATATCGAACCGATTATCCAATTAAAAATACATCGTACACGTTTATGAATATTAATTATTCGCATTAAATAAACGCCTAGATACGCCACTGTTAGTCAAATACGTATATAAGTCAATTGGAAATAGTTATAAAGCTGTCAAATTAGTCACAGTCGTTGTTCTCGATGAATAATTACAACACGGTCTTGCGTTAAATGGACTGTGATTGCTTTTAAATTTAGATCGTACAAAATTAAAGTCTATCTTTTATAAACACACACACACACACAAACGATAAATAAATAGAGTTAAATATATCAATAATGTACTATTATTTAAATATAATATATAATATTTGCACATACAAGAAAAGAGAAAAATTAATGACAAAGTTAAATAACAGGATATACTTAAAAACGACATACAAGTTAATAAAGTTTAAATGATAATGAAGTAAAAGTACGTTATTATAATTTTTATCTAAAGTATAATTTGTAATTTTTTGTATTTAGGTTTAACCATTTAATGCTTTTAAACGAGTGCTGCTCGTTGGTTTCAATTTGTTTGTAATTGATAATGATATATGAACGATCTACACTCGTTGGACGCTGGATACCATTTTTTTATTTTTAAATAAAATGTACATTTGAAATATAAAATAAAGAATCTGAAAATACATTTTTCAATTAAGTGGTCAATTCTAACCAAAAAAATATATATTTGACGTTAATAAAACTAGTCTATGTTAAAGTTAAAATTTTTTAAAGCATTTCTATTAGACATTAATTTATAAAAAAAAATATTATTCTTATTAAAAACAAAGTTCAAAGTCTTATATCAATAAAATATTATTCAATTTAAGTTTACATAAACTATATATATATATAATAATTATAATTGATTACTTACGATGTTTATTTTAGATCGATATATCATTGAATAGAATAATTTTTTTTTCTAGTATTCCGATTTGCGGTAAAATAGAAAAGGGATATTCAAACGCATTTTACATTAAGTGTTTCAAAATATTCTATATTTAAATATATATATATATATATATATATATATATATATATATATATATATATATATATATATATAAGCGACAGCAAAACGATCTCAGCTTTATTAATTTTCTCAGGTGAAAAATAACCCTGTCAATCACGTGTCTGCTGAACTTGAGCACGTAGCCGGATAAGTTTGCCAGTTATTTTTTTCACTATTTTATTTTATTCTACTCGGTCTCATTTTCCGATTATTTTTTCGAAACCATGTAAAAATATTCCCGCCGTTTTGACTTTCAAAAAAAAAAAAAACACACACATCTAAGCGACATTGTGTCGACAATTTCTTTTTTATTTTCGTTTCAAGACCGATTGTGTTACGAAATGTGTTACGTTGACATTTTCATATAGTTTTTGCTTTTTCATTTATATAAGAAATGTTTCAAACAATTTGAAAAATTCAATCTTTTCATCTTTAACAACTGAAGCGAAATGAAGAAAAATTTGTATAACGATATAAAGTTTATGTGCCATATATGGAAGACATTACAAAATATCCGATCAATCAAACATATGAAGATACGAGATGAATCAAATGCTGAAAGCCATTTGATTCATTATGTTATGATACTTTTTTTGACATCGAAAACGAAAACGGAATTTTTGTATGAAAAATTGAATTTGCGCGCGAAAAAAAAAATGTCAAAATTAACACGGAGTTTTTGTTCTAGATATACGAAAATGTATATCTAGAAAATACATTGTAAATTCGATAAAATTTAATAAAAAATATTATTTATAATCATGTAGATATGTATCTTTTATAATATGCATTGTACGATACTGAGGCATTTTTATAGCTATTTCAATATTCATAATAAATATTTTGTATAGACAAAAAAATTAAAAATTATTTATAATCTATGCTTACATTGTAATCTTACAGTATATAAGACGTAGATCAAAAGTTTTTTTTTTTTTTTTAGGATTGAACTTTTAACAAGGTAGCATATTTATAATATTTCACTGGACGATAAACAAAAAGATGTTTCACGCATTTTGCATTCATAAACATCAGGTGTTAAATACTTAATACTTGCCAAAATACTTTTAAATCGAACGCACTTGGCAAATTACACTATCTATACCTTTGAAAAAAAATTCATGAAAAATAAAAAGATACTTCTCAATGCATATTTCGTGGTTTATATTAAAAGCTATTGTGTCAAAGTCGAAAATTCAACAAGTTCAGATTTTATAATACTATTCTTGAAACGATACCAAGAAGTGTTCGCATATATCATTCTGTTCTCTACGATAAGAAAAATAATTTTTAATCTAAAATTTTAATTATTTTATAATAGATTCAATAATAGTATTGTATGATGATGTTTGCACTTTTCTCATTTTAATATTTAAGCCCATTGTTATTAATATATAAAAAGAATTCTATTGACAATGTGACAAAAGTTGTCAAAAAAGAGAACTTGCAACACTGAAATGTTTAATTATTCAACAATAATTCTGATAAATAAAAGAATTGTTGAATATAATCGACGAATATCACAGAACTGTTTACATATTAAGAAATGAATTCAAATGAAAATTTTTCATCTGAAAGAAAATGAAAAATAAGGCAGTGAAAACTGATGTAAATTATGAAATGTTGTCTAAGATGGTTATCATAGATTCAGTAGACTTCGGTTTTTCAGCATCAATGTCATCATCGACCTGGCGCTAATAATGATGGACCTATATCCTATTGGCAGCACGGTTCGACCTATTTTCTGTTAACATTAGAACTTGATCTGACAATAAAACAGTTTCACAATATCAGCACATGACCCAGAAATGTATTAGAGCCTTTTAAGGTTCAATCTGTAATATTATTAATTTAAAATAAAATAAAGTCGTTATTAATTGTATTTTTTATCAGAACATTTTATTGTTTTTATTTTTTATACACTAATATATTTTTATTATAGAATAATTATTTTTTTTTATATTACAATATGATATAAAAGAAGAGAATATATTAATTTTTCATTAAAAAATATATAATTTTATGAATATGTTTCAATATATAAAAATATAATAATATCAAATTATTATATGAAATAAATTAAATTCAGCTTAATTATTTTTAATATATTGATATTAAATGATTTCAATGTTTTTGTTATAAAAAAATTTAAATATTTTTGTCATCAATTTTATTATAATGGTCGTTAAATAAAAGCTTTATACGATTGTATAGTAAATGTCAAATTGACGTTTAGTAAAATGATAGGTTATATTGTTTTCACTTATTAATATTTTCCTTTTGTTTTTGTAAAACATTTATAAGTTGGTAATAATTTCATTTTTGTTTTTATTTTTATTTTATTGCAGATGTTTAATAAATATTATTAAAAATAAAAAAATAATAATTCAAATTAATTGTTTTGGTTCTAACCTATAATTATTTTAATTATAATTTTAAAATAAAATGTGAATGCAAAATTTTAATATAGAATAAAAATATATGAAAAAATTAAACTAACTAAATCATGTTTCATGAAATGAAATAAATTTTATAATGTTATTAACTGTTTTTATACATCATTTTAGTGCAAGTAAAAATTATTTTTATTTTTTTATTAATTATTGTTTTATATTATGAAATATACTTATATATATAAATTTTAATACTAATTGTTAGTTATTGTAAAAGTAATTTTTAATTTACCAATTAATAATATACATATTTTAATATCAATGATAATATTTTTGTTCTTTTTTTAATATTAAATTATTATTAAACTTTATGAACTATAAAATTAATTAAAATAAGAGCATATATATTATTTTATTTAAATTATTGTATATTTTTCGATATTAATTTAATAAGTTATTACAGTTTTTATTAGCGCCATCTTTTGAATTCAGCTCTAAATGTTTCACATGTTTTTCTTTCTTTCATAATTGATTTAAATTTTTATTCATTTAATTAAATTGCGCATTATATCTTATTTACTATATATATATATATATATATATATATATATATATATATATATATATAAATATATATATATATATATATATATATATATATATATATACATAAATATATATATATATATATATATATATATATATATATACATAAATATATATATATATATACATAAATATATATATATATATATATATATATATATATATACATAAATATATATATATATATATATATATACATAAATATATATATATATATATATATATATATATATATACATAAATATATATATATATATTTATATATATATATATATATATATATATATATATATATATAAAATATAATAAATATAAAGTCTTTTTATATTTATTATATTTTTGATGCATATTTCCTTTGAAAACTTGTATAAAATTATATATAAATTGTTATGCATCACTTAATATGTAAATATTAACCTAGAACTCAAAGTTTTCTCAGTATATGAAAACTGTAATTATGAATATATTTTCAAATGCATTTCTGTATTTATTTAAAATTAAATAAAAAGTCTTCATTTGAAAAACCTTATATAAACAGTGTTTTCATTTTATTTCCAACGTTTATATAATCGTTTTCAAAGTATTGTATTTATATATATATATATATATATATATATATATATATATATATATATATATATATAAATTCAGATTTGTTCACATTATATAAATGATAATATTATTTTTATGATTTATTATTTTATATATTTCAATTGTTGATCGCAAAATATATTAAATTTTATATAAGACTTTAAATGATAACACTTTAAAAGTAATTCAAGTGTGAATTTTACGAGTTACGCAGACCTCGTGTTGGACACGTCTGGATTGTAACGTGAAATTGTGAACAAATCCGTATATGTTTTGTTGTCTTATTCGAAACCCATATTTACATTTCGGAGAAAATTAGTGTTCCGTGAACGATCATATGGAAAACTTTGATATATTGATGGATAATGAATAGAGTCTTAACGCTTGAAGCAACTTCACAAGATGAAATCACACACACACACACACACACACACACACGTACGTATATTTATATAATTTCATATAAATTTGATATTATATACAGTCAAATGTCGATATTCATATTACACGAAGAATTTCGATGAATTATAATAAATTTCATTCTAATTTGCTACATTCATTATCTTCTTTTACTATATAAAAATATATATAATATATAAAAAAAGTTATATTTATGATTGAAAATTATAATTGCCGCTTAACGTGAATTTAATTAAAGACAATCAGCTCAATTATATCATCATTTATTTTTTTTTCTTTTCGCAAATAATTTATACAATTGGAAAGTTTCATTATGAAACAATAATATTTAGCTTAATTACATACTCGATTAAGCACATAATGCACGTTTTGTTTTCACAAAAATGTAACTATAAACATTAATTAGGTTCTTTATTTTATATTTGAAATGTACATTTTATATAAAAATAAAAAAAATGATAATCAGATTTCAACGAGTGTGAATCGTTCATGTTGAAACCTACGAGTAGGACTCGAGTTAGTGTAATCGGGCACGAATGTCGCGTGCAAGCAGCTCACGTCTTAAAGCATTAAGTTTTTAACAAGATGTCGTTTTTCTAATAAGGATTCTAAATATCTATTAATTTATACTAATTTTATGAATTATATAACATTTTTCAATCTTGAATTTATTTCAAAAATATTAAAACATTCATAATAATTTGTTAAAATTTTTCTCTAAAACGATAGAATGAAATTAATATACTTTAATATATTATTATTATTATCATTAAATTTTATTATTTTTGATTATAACTTCCTATTAATTGACAATTTCATATAAATCCACGTTTGCTTTGATACATGCTAATCTTAAAGTAAACTAATCTAAATCCAATCTAAACTTTGTATCTGCAGGAAAATTAAGTCATTCAACATATACATATTGAACAAAATATATTTATAATTGTAATATATTTACAATTTAATATAATGAAAATTATATATGATTTATCATTAAATTATAATAAAGTTCGCACTTGTATTTTTGAAGCGCAGAAAAAAGCTTGCATCACGAAAAGTTTACAAATTTACATGATGTAAATTTAGTTTAGTTTAATTTTTTTAATATTTATATATATATATATATATATATATATATATATATATATATATATGATTTCCGTTTAAGTATATTTTTAAATTATTTTAATTACAAATTAATTTATTTAAGCCGTGTAAAATGCTTACACTTTAATTATTCAATTTTATTTATCTTAAAATAAATTTCTCCAGAATTTCAAATCTCTGAATATCATTGATAATATTTATTATCAATACTCGAATTAAATATCGATTTTATATTAGCTCTTTTATGTATTCATTGTTATTTGAATATATAAATATTTATTTTTAAAAAATATTTACAAACTCTTAGTCGATTCGTAATTTACTGAAATTAAATTAAATGAATATTTATATAATTTTATATACAGTATTTTTTTATTACTATCAATTTATCAATAAAAATAATTTATTTTATTATAATCAAATCGCCAATTAAACATTCGACTCTTATTTTTGTTGAAATATTTATTAAATATTATATTCTTGTAATAAAAATCTCGTCAAATGATAAAATTCATTATGAAAAAAAAATCTAAAAATATGCAAGCGAAATTGAAAATTTAAAAATATTACAAATTAAATTCGTTGTGCAAAATATAATTGCTAAGATATCTTTACTACTTTTTCTACAATTTCGTCTGCAATTTCATCCCATTTTATAGTAAATATGGTATTAAAAAAAATATTTCAAAATTTATTACGTGTTAAATATATTATATTTCGCATAGTCGTCCTTTCAGGATATTGATGTCCAGCAATTTTATATTAAAAAAAATCACTAACAACTTTTCAACATCAGAACTTTTAAGATACGGTTTGCTAATCTCCCAAAGTTCGCAACGAAAACCGTTAAAAGGTCACGAAAATAACGTTAAAACTAATTTTAAACGATTTTATACTTCAAATATAATTTATTAAAAATAAATAATAATTCAATACGTGTCTGCATTAATTTCAGAAAATATTTTCGTATTGATTAATTGATGTAAATTAATTAATAGTCGTTTTGATTATTGTGAAAAAAATAATATATATATATATATATATATTTATATTTAAATTTCGGATCTTAAATAAATATATTAAATTTTTATTCACAAATTCATCCATTTTTGTTATTCGTATTGGAATAAACACATTATGAGTTACACAGAAATAGATGGTAATCGGAAATAGTGGTATCTTGGGAATACAACTGTCCTTAATTTTCAAAACAACAGGTGATGTTAAAAATCGTTTTATCTTTTTTAGTCCAATTTGATAAAACCTTGTTTTAACCACTAAACGCTTTAAAACGATTGCATTGCATGATTTAAGAAGATTGCACTAACCCGAGTTCCACTAGTAGATTTCAACTTGTTTGTAATTGGTAATGATACATGAACGATCTACACTCGTTGGACGCTGGATACTATTTTTTTTTATATTTTTATAAAATGTACATTTGAAATATAAAATAAATAATCTAATGTTTATAGTCACATTTTTGTAAAATAAAAATCACGAGAATCAAATGGTTAATGCAATACAGCATTTAGTTTTGCATCAATAATTGTTCGAAATATTTCCTATTCATTGAATTATAGAAGTTGTATCTTCATAAATCAATTAAATACAGAGACAGTAGTGGAATATATAAATAATATTGATTTATTTTAACGTCAAATATTTCAATATATAAAGTAAAATTGAAAAAACTTTTTTTTTTCGTAATAAGTCCCAGCAACAAGTCCCAGGTCATTTTGTATATTAATCTATTTGATACAAAACTCGTGTGTGTGTGTGTGTGTGTGTATAAAAATTCGATAATAAACAACAGTAAAATAGCACAGATTAGCTTTTTTTTCAGAAACGAAAAATGAAAATACAAAGCCTTTAAAAAAAAGCATAGGTGTGAATAATCCAGGTTGAATAATATATGAGAATACTGTGAGAGGAAAAACTAGGACACAATTTCGTAATCTCAAATCTATATATTTAGATATATATCCTAGTTACATTTTTAAATTCGATTTATTTTTATAATTCTATATAGTAAAATATAATTATAGATTATGGACTAGTCTAAATAATCACTTTTTTTAACAATTTAAAAAAAAGTGATTATTTAGACTAGTCGATGCAAAAAAAGTTGATGCAATCAATTCGCGATTATAAAAATATTTAGATTTCAAATAGAATAGTAGTTTATTTATATATTTACAATTAATGTCGTTTTATGCACTTAGATAAATTGAAATGTGTCATTGTAACCGATATATTTGCGTCAGTGGTTTTCAATTATATTTAAATTACGTAAGACTGAATTTAAATTTTATTTTATTATTTACAATTTATCGATGCTTATTTTATTCTGATAAATATTTAGGAGTATTGTGAAGAGTATAATTTTAAAAATAATTGAATTATCAATATTTATATACTATATAATTTCTATGTAAGTAATTGTCAAACTTTTTCTGTATAATATTGTTGTAAAAAAGTGTAAAATTACATCTTTTTTAGTATAGATAATATTTTTGTTATCTTAAATTAGTTTGCAATTACGTAATTGCAAATCTAACTACATTTTCAGCATTGAAACTTTGAAGTTTTTTTTTTGGTTTAAACTAGATAATCTTGTCAATCATGTGGATCGTCAACCGTTTTGAGGAGGAGAAGAAAAAATAATTTGTTCAATAAATTTACATATTCTATATAAAAATCATTAATCAGCAGATATATATATATATATATATATATATATATATATATATATAAAATTTAATTTATAAAAGCATACACTATTTTTTGACGTTTTGAGTGCAAATGGTTAATGATGCTACGTTTATTAAATGATAAATATTCTCTAATACACTATAAAATAGATGGAAAATTTGGTGTAAAAAGATGAATGATGTTCGAATAAAATATATAGTTTTTTTTTTTAAATTTTTAACATCTAAGAGCACAAGTATGGAATTAAAAATACGAATGCTAAATCATAAATGCTAGATTCTGAAAGTGAAAAACGTCAGGAAGTCTTGGAAGATGCGGCGTTGTGCTAGAATGCTAAGTATATCTTGGACTGATAAAGTTAGAAAAAAAATCACAAATATTGATATAAATGCAAAACTTCGGCAACATCTAGAGAAATGATAAATACAAGCTTCTCCATATAAATTTGAAAGGAGAAATTCAGGGGGAAAAGATTGATAGGAAAACGTCAAAATTTATGGTCCAACTGTTCAACTGTGTGGATCGCCATTCTTCATGTGTAGACGAAGATGTTATTTCTAATAATTTTTAACATTTCGATTTTGATATCGTAGTACAAATCAATAAGTGAACGATATGATATCGAAGGTTACTATATATATATATATATATATATATATATAGTATAATGATAAGATATATACATTGTGAACGAAGCTTTCGTTTGACCGGAAATATATAATATACAATAAATATAATGATATAAACTTGAAAAGCGCGCCTCGTTTTAGGGGCGCTCAACCGAGAGAGAGGGGGGGCTGCGCACCGATTCGCGGAGAGGGTGAGTCGAGAGGCGAGCGGGTGGGGGTGGGGGGGTCGGGCGAGGGGGACGCGCGCAACGAGGGCTCCTATGACGTCACGCGGCTACCGTGGTGGGGAGGGCGGTGAGGTGCGGCCGGCAGTCGCGCGCCAGGCGTCATCGCGTTGGCATGCAGCGGTGCGGGTTTTGTTCGCTGCTTGCGGGGCTGCTGCGGCGCGCCATGTGCGCGGGTGGCAGGCGAGATAGCAGCGATTCCAGTGCATCCCCCGAACAACAATCGCCGGTATGTAACAATATTATTTACGACCATTAACACAATTTTTATTTATGCATACACACACGCATATATATATATATATATAATATTTTTTTTTTTTTTTATAATAAAACAACTATTCCCTCGCATCGTGCACGCGCGCATATATAAACACGAATGCAAAATAATAAAATAAAATAAAAATATATAGATTTTAAAATGTCACACATATATATATATATATATATATATATATATACATAGAAAAAAAAACGCATAGTTCGAATCAACTTTTATGAAATATTATATTTTATATGTAAAAATTAATTATATATTATATAAAAAAATATTTATATATTTTATATAATATAATAAAATAATTTTAATATATTATTATTAATTTTATATAAAAAAAAAAAAAACGAAAATAAAAATAATTGTTTTGACGTACATGTTGTGTCGATTGGCGCAATGTTTACAATCAAAACGTTGCAGTGTCGCGCCAAAATGTTTGATTTCGACCGTAACAACGGTTTAATACGAATATATATATATATATATATATATATATATATATATATATATATATATATATAAAGCGGAAGTAGTAAATAATAAAAAAAAGTTGATTATCGCTGTGTTGGACGCACGCGGAACACGGAGGAGCAGGCAACCCTCGCGCGCGCATTTGTATCGATCGCAACAAGGTGCCCACCCCGGTACAACAACACGACGAACCCTCTTGCACACTTTCGTGCCCGTCGCGTTCTATAGCGCAAATTGTTTGTATATTATCGTATTATCGCCGCTGACCGACCGGTTAAACGGCGATTTGTTCGTTGCGATTTATTATTTTTTTTTTCAGCTAGCGGTTGTCAACTTTTTTTTTAATATCTTGTTTTTTTTTTTTTGATTGGATTTTCAGTCGCGCGCGCTCCGTCGGAAGTTTAAAGCGGATGTCGCCGCGCTATTTTTCACCGTGACACGTAAATCTGTTTGAAGTTTAACAAGATTTATTTTAAAATTTGATTTCATATCGACACCGGAAATAGGAAATATTGAATTTTTCCGATCGGATTTATAAAAATAAATAATATATAAAATATATTCGTTCATCATAGTTAAAAATTTATCCTTTTATGTCTTAAATTTTCATTTTGATAACTGATTCAATTATTTAAAAATATTGAGTTATTTTTGTTATATATAATAAATATGAGATTAAAGTAAGAAAACGGATTTTTTATATATATATATATATCGAATTGTTAAAATATGGCATTTAAAATGAATAATTTATATTTTATTAAAACGTAAAATTCTTTGAAACTATATATGAAAATGTAATATTTTTTTTTATCTGTTGAATTTACTTTGAATTCAATTTTTAAAAAAAATATAAATTACGATTATGAATTATTTTGCACTTTTATAAAAAAAAAATGATAAAAATCAGCGGCGCGACATCCTTTATAGGTCAAGGTTTTTTATCTTTCAATTCGTAGCCGCGATTAATTTATTTTACAGGTTCGAGTCATCGTTCTACGCTCAACTTTTACATATATATAAAAATTGGCATAATATGAATATATTTAAAGTTGAAAAAAAAAATAAAAGTCACACTTAAATGAATAATTAATAACTATGAAAACATAAGCTACGGTAACGCGAATTTAGATACTCGTGTCCTGAATAACTTGATGCGGGTTAATAAATTGAATTAATTTATTCAAAGGTTTTATAATGTATTAAAACTATACAATTATTATTTTCAACTTTAAAATAAATAAAATGAAAAATATTGTTTTATACACCTGAATCATTTTTGAGCAATATTAAAAATTGCATAATGAAAATGATAACGCATATTGGAGTATCGCTAAACGTTTTATGCAGTCTTACAATTGGTCACGCCCGAGCGTGACTCGGGCTTGCAAGTCAAGGCATTATTAAAAAGAGAAAACGAGTATGTTATCGTTGAAAAAATTTCACCATTTTGTAAATAAGGTCAGAGAAAGAAAGTCGACTCGCAAAATTCTCGACCAATATAAAATAAAATCTTTATTTCGTCCTGAAGGGCCTGAAAAAAAAGGTCACAATTTCGAGCGAAATTATCACAGCTGAAATATTATTCGCGCGTTTTTTCAATCTTCTATCGCATGTTTATATTTGACTATATAATTAAATATTTTCTTCTTTTAACATATTTCAGATCGTTATTTCAACATTTTTTAAGTATGCATTTATGTGGGAAAAATAATTATAAATAATATTTTTTTAAATTATTATTACTTGTTGTTTATCAATTATTATTACTTGTTGGAATAACAATATTTCTATTTTCATTTTCTTATATCAATCTTACGTATTTGCGACTTTTTTTTTAAAATAAACGTTGAACGCAATAAAAAATAATTATAATTATATAATAAAAATTACAAATAAAATTGTCAACGAAACCGCAATGCGTTTTTCTTTTTGGTTTGAAATAGCGTTTTATTTACTCCATTTTATTTATCGTTTGCGGTAAATTGATAGACAAAATGTGATAATTTGGTTTTTATGAAAACCATTTTGTTGTTATATATAAATAAAAATTAATATAACACGTACGCACACACACAAAATAAATATCCAAATATTCGAATAGTTGAGTACAAATTTACCTGTTGCATAGAGCCTTTAAAGGATAAATAATTCAATGCCTAATTAACGCAAAATAATTTAATACTCTAATTATTTATATAAATGAGACGTTCGTTTTATATATATATATATAACAAAATTAAGATCAAATAATGATCTGCCACGTCAATGATTAACAAATATTATTGTATGGTATATATTGTAATGGATAATAAAATGTAATATATTGTACAAATAATTCGCATAATGTTTGTTACAAAGTGTTGCTTTTGAATTGTGTGAAGATCGAGGCTCTAATTAAGTTCTAATTAATTTAATATTACTCGATTATACAAAGAAAGATTATTTTAAATATTTGTTTTTTTTTTATATAAATAACAGTAAAATTACATATTAGTTGAATTCGGGACACTTATAATTTATGATATATTAATTCTTAAATTACTCAATATATTTAAATATTATTGTTGTTGATTTGAGTTATTATACAACAGTTGAAAAAGTTTTATTTAAAAAAAAATCATCACAATTGCAGTCAAAGTAGAAATATAATTTATCGATTAAGAACAAATATTTATAAGGGTAAATTCTAAGACAAAAAAGAAAGGTTTGTCTTTAACAAAAAAAAAAAAAGAGGAAAAACTTCTAATTTATTCGCATTTTGAAAAACAGAATTATTTATTTGGTTACCTAATATTCGTTAGCTTTGAGTGACTTTTTTTGTTAAATCTAATTTTATTGTAAAGTATATTTAAATTGAAACGAATATTATGGACATCGTTTTAGATTTAAATAAATCATTTATTGTCCTATATCAGAATATTTTATTTGACATATTTGTCGTTGAAAAACAATTCGTAAGACCCGATGTATATTTAAATATAAATATTACTGTAAAAATTTATACAAATTCTGATAATAAAACGATATTATTTTTACAGCATTTAATTGTATATATATATATATATTTAAATCTTCCAATAGAAGTTTTAAAATAAATTACAAATAATAATTTTGCCTTTATACACAACAAAATGAAAATGTAGATTTCAAAATTTTCATTAAAAACGGAATTTCTAATATCTATTTCGTAAATAAAATTTATATTACGAAACAATTAAACGAATATCCGGCAATAAATCATATAAAACCAATTTGTACGCCTTTTTAACGGATTTTGAAATAATAATTCAAAAGAATCATATTTTACTACTTCGATTGACGATGATATATATATTTATAATATTTTTATTCTTTTTTTAAGGACTCATTACAATATTGTGTATTTTTTTACATAGTTTTTACGATTTGTATATGAATTACACACAATGATGAAAATATATTTATTCACTGAAAATTAATAGTTTTAAAATGCAATTAATTATATATAATTTAATTAACAGAAAATTGAACGAAAGCTATTACGAAATTTTCTAATAAAAAAATAATCCCTAGCCTGTCAATGCGATTTTAATGCAAAGTTGTGAAACATATATAATTTTAAATTTTTATTTATGCGTTTGCGACACATTTAGGATTAATATAAAAATTATAGGAAGAAAATAGAAAATGAAAGAATGTCAATTTCGACGACTCAATATTGAAATTCATATATACAAAGATCGTAAAAGTGTTGCTTCGTATGTCAATTCGACATTCTTTTTGATCGTAGAAACATTTCATAGTTAATGGAAAATCATAATATTTCAACGTATTTTTTTTTCTATTTTGCATTTGCAGCGAATTCGCATTTTGATGTTTACATTGAATTTTCACTTTCTTCAATTACAAAAATTCAAGCTTTTTTTTCAATTATTATAAAAAAAACATCCCAATCTTGAAATAATTATATTTTATATTAATTACTATTTTTTTTATCAAAAAGCATTTAAAATTCCTCGGTAAATTGTAAGGCAGGTAAATTGTTATTTTTTTTTTAGTTTGGTATGACATTTACCAAGCGTCTGTTTGTCAAAAGGTTTAATTATCTCCAAATTACATGTGTTTTTACAACTCTCGGTTCCTTCATCACGATAACGCACCATGTCATTCTGCAAAATTCATATCGTTCGGCAACTACCGTATTCGCCCGATTTGGTCCCGTGCGACTTCTGGCTATTCGGTAAACTCAAAAGACCAATGCGAAGACGCCGTTTTGACGCAATTGAGGAAATTAAAGTTGAATCGAAGTAGTTCTTTTGAAGGCTGGAAAAAGTGTTGGCAAATGTGCGTTTTATCGGACGAGGATGAAATTCACCTTACTTTTTGATCACAGTATTATATTTTTTTTTTCATTTCAATTGGCTTATAAAACAGCGACATTTTCGATTTTTTAATATGTAGACGTTTTATATATAAATATATGTATTTCGTTATTAATTTTATACTGTTTTTTTAAATGCAATTTTAATTCTTGCATAATATTAAATTTGAAATTCAACGCAAATTTTTCAGCATCCACACAACAAACTAAATGTTTCACGATATATATATATATATATTACGGTGATATGACACAGTTTATTATTTTCAGTTAAATGTTGCACATAAAATCTCTTACATATTTTATTAATATTAAAAAATTCATATTAAAACATGCTATGATTTATTTATTATTAACATTGTTAAAATATTAAATCTTTTTTTTTCATATAACTGAGAAATATTATATAATATTAACAATTACATAATTTATGTAGGTACAAAAAATTAAATAAATCTTTATCCATATTTTTACATATAATTATCAGCATACAAAAATTAACTGTATTTTTTATACATTTGTCAACTAACGCAATAGTAGCTATTATTATAAATATATATATGTGTGTGTGTGTGTGTATGTATTTTTTTGAAAAAACTTATAATTTAATGTTAATAATGCATAATTTAATTTTTGTATTGATAACTTGTTTCACGTGATTCGTTTTAAATATCAAGAAAATATTATAAACAAACAACAATCTGTCACGGCAATTATTAACAAGTAACGTATGGCAATACATTGTAATAAATAACAAAATATAATATGTTGTACAAATAATTCGTACTATAAAATTGTTAGTCGGTGTTAATTATAAGCAAGTTAGTCGAGACTCTAACTTGCTTATAATTGTACAAAGGGAAAATAATTTATTTATCATAATGGATGATAAGGTCTCGTAGAATCATTATAAATTTTTAAACATTTATCTCCTCTCTAAATTACGTATTTATTATTAAAATAGTGTTTGAATCAAATAAACGGCAGAATAAATTAATTCATTAAAATAACGTAATTATATTTTTAATTCAAAAATGCTACTACAGTATATTAAAATTCAATAGAATTAAACGATAAATCTGATAATTGAGTATATAGACCATCTGATCCAATTCATAATTTTAATATATTAAAGATGATTAATTGTGTATATTAAAAAAAAGAAATATAGATATAGATTAAATGTATAGAATGTAGATATAGAGTAATAATACTTTTAGACGAGTGTTGCTCGTACGCACCACTCGTGCCCGATTGCATTAACCCGAGCCCTATTCGCAAGTTTCAATTTGTTTGTAGTTGGTAGTGATCGCACATGAGCGATCTACACTCGTTGGACACTAGATATCATTATTTTTTTACATAAAATGTACGTTTAAAATATAAAATAAAGAACTTAATATAAAAAGAAGGATTTTCCAATCTAATACCATACATTAATTAGTATAGAACTTGCAACACCTTCAATCGTCGCAAATATAAGAGTAAGAACTAAATGAAGTTCTGAAACGGAAATGGGATGTATCAAAGTGAACTTGTAATTAACCAGTTTAATACATATAATTGCTATTTGCAATTAACTTAATCCTTTGACTATGAACGACATATATGATTGTTGAAGCATAGTTCTCAATAAATATGAACGATGCAAGTATCCGTTAATTGAGTCTTTAATATATATATATATATATATATATATATATATATATATATATATATATATATATATATATATATATATATATATATATATATATATATATATATATATATATAAACGACGCGTATATCTGTCGAAGTGCAATTTTCAATAAATACGAAGAACGTTGAATTCATGGTCTTTGAATTTTACAAAGGCAAAAACAAAAAAAGACACATGCAAATATGTCTGACTTCAGTTTCCAATAAACAGAATAGTCGTTTATGCATCGTCTATCCAATAAATGGTATATGTTGGTTTCTAGGGCGGTCTTGAGGGGATATTTGATCATGAACATTGTCTGTTCAGTTAACTGGAAACCTATCCAGTCGATGGTAATCGTCAAACAGTCGAGGAATGCTTACAGCTAGAGGAACAATACATCCAAGATTCCAATGTCAGATTCCTAGTTTAAAGGATCGTTAAATTTGTTTTAAATATTTGTTTATCATAATGCTTAAGCATCTCAAATAAGAGTGTGAAATTGAAACGAAGTGCAATCGGAAAGCATAAATTCTGATGACTTACAAGAATGTTTTAAAATGATTGAACAGAGATTTTTTTTTAAATTATAGATTTTGTAATATAAAAAAAAATTTTCCATTATTAAGTTTCGAGATTCAAACTGAAAAATTGCTCCAGCTGTTTCGTGTCCAAAATAGTTGCATTTTGCCATTTATCTTGTGTTTTTTGGAACAAAAATGTGTTGTATAAAGTATAAAAAGTTTTTTTTTCATTAGTTTTTATTCCAAAAATATTTTTTTATCGACATGGTTAAGAATTAATCACGATGATAATATTTCGGACATCGAATCAACTTCGAGCTTCACATCAAAGGACAAATCAATGATTTCATCAACAAAAACATTACTTCATGAAAATATTGTTAAAATAACTGATTGATACGCTTCCCAGTTTATGGAATCACATATATTTTGGACAAACTGCCTAGACACACAGTTTATGGAGCATTCTAACATCATTTGCGCTAGTTTCAAGAAGGGGCTACATGGCATTTGCGCGGGAACACACAAATGTTAAAACTTTTTTTTAATTTCATTTAAACGAAAAATATAAATCATTATATTATTGCCGAAGTTATATATTTTTTTATTTTATTTTTTTAAATACTCAAATTATCCTTTGCACTTTTGCAATGTATAAAGATTTTGATATATGGTATAGCTGTTAAAATTGTTATTCAATATTATTTAAATGTTTTAAATAAGTTGACATATTCAGAGAATCTTTTTTAATAATATATAAAAAAAAATATTATCGTTCATTAATTACAAACATGTTAATTACCACACAATTATTACGCGAATCGTAAAAATTATATTATCAGTATGATAAGAATAATATATATATATATATATATATATATATATATATATATATATATATATATATATATTTAAAATTACTATATAAAATAAACAAATTAAAATATTAAATATAGAATATCATATATGTTCAATTAACCCTAAACGTTCAAAAAAAATCTGAATATGGTAGAATCATTATAAAAAAAAAAAATAATGGAAATGTTTACAAATTTGAAATGACACAGCCGTTTATTATTATTATTATTCACATTTACGATATGAAAATATTATAAAATATATTCGATTCATTTTCAACGTTTATAAATAAATATATTTATGTTGACGACAATTATCGAGCATTTGCATTTACTTGATACATTTTTATTTTCATGTTTTTGAAATGTTTTATCATTTGAATAAAATCTCAATGAATTTGAGATTTGCAAAAGAATATAAAAACGTTCGGCGACGCACTTAACGGATTTTTTTTATATATATACAGCCTTTTTTTTATATATTATTGCATTTCATAAAATGTCACTTCGCGATTAGTTTTCTTCGTTAATATTTTTAGAATGACAGCATAAAATAAAACTTAAAAAATAATAATAAATATTTTCTGAGATATTTCAATATGGGTCAAGGATTTTCCTTCAATATTTGTTATGTTGATTTTACGTATTCCAGTTGTGAACTCTACGTATAATTTTTCTATAAATATTTTTTTTCTGAAAGATTTCATCTGCATTTTTGTATACTTCAGATTATATCATAGATGTATCAATGAAATATGCAGCAATGACTTTGAACATTTAGGATTTTTTCAAGTAGAGAATATTGAATATGTTTTTACGCCCTTTTATATAAGTTTCACTTGTCTGTTTGTCTGGATGGAATTTTGTGATCGATTTTTCATATAATTCCTGATGTTTTATTGAGCTGAAATTTTGCTTATTTGTATGATAATACAGTAATATGATGTGTGTGTGTGTGTGTGTTTTTTTTAGAAAAAAAATATTTTATTATTTTTAAAACGTGTACAAGTTGTTTTAAATATATTTTTCTTCGTTTCAGTATTATTTATAATTCATAAAGTATATTATCGATATAAATATCTAATATTGAAAATACGAATTTTAATGTGAAACGTTGCACTTTGATTTTCTTCTTTCGCCACATTTTTCCCATTCATCACCGCTAAAAAAATACGTTTTCACTTTCGCAACATGCCTTAAAACGTTTTCATTTTATTATTTTTTTTTTTTAAGTTTGTTTAATATTTTTAGAAACGACAAAATCGTCACAAAGCAACCCTCGTTTTTCGGCTACGTGCGCAAATTGCTATCTAATAATAAAGTTCCGCAAGCTGAATCGTTCAAACTCGACACGGTCGATTTTACTTACAGCGATACTCAACATTTTTAGCGTCGCGTCAAGCACCCGTCTGGAGGATCTCTGTGACTGTAAATATATATATATATATATGGTATATTCAAAGGTGCACAATTGTAGAGTACAACTTCAAGGGTACACTCGTGTCCTCCATATTTGGTTCAGACGAGTGCGAATATCCTTTTATAGAAAAACATACGAACGCACAAACAGACACACGTTTCGTTTGTCTAGATATTTGAAATTAGCTTTAATAGATACGTCGTTTATCTACGGAATAAAATTGAAAAATTCGTATATATGTCATGAATATATAGCGAAAAATAATCGTACGTGACGTAATAATAATTATACACTATATAATTTTAATCGATTCCAATATATCAATTATATTTTTATTATTCATCTAAATCGACAATTTCGATATATTTATAGCTTTTCTTTTCAATTATGTGATAATTTTTGACATAATTTTATATTCAAAGAAATAAAATACAATATATACTATATAATTTTCAATAAATGTACAAATTATGGGAATATTCCTTATGTATAATATTTTAATACTACGTTGTCATTATTTTTTCAAGGAAAAAAATCCTATATATTATTTTTATACGATATTATATTGTTCAAAATTTTCACATTCATATAAAATATTAAAACTTGATTTCGGAGCATTATTTATATTATTATTTATTTCTTTTTCTTGAAATGCGAGAAAATTCACAATCGTCAATTTTATTAGGGTTCATTTTTGTGGTTTGAATTTATCGAATTTCAATACCACAAAATTGATTATTAACTCGTTTATGATAGATCCAAAATATGCTTATATATATATATATATATATATATATATATATATATATATATATATATATATATATATATATATATATATATATATATATATATATATATATATATATATATATATATATTGTAAAAATTAATTGCGATGCTGTTTTACAACGCCATAGTTTGACTTCACCTTGGTTTAATAGTTATTACGAGCGTAAATTGATTACGTATATGCACACGATTTTGCACTCAAATTCGTCCATATCAAACGGTGACATAAGAAAGTTTCACATGGAAATTAATACAATTTTTCACGTAACCCGTATACGGAAATCGCATATGCATCCTACGTGACGGTATTCGATATTTATTACAAATTTTTGTGCAATATATTTCGCACATTTATTCCTTATATATTATATAACACTGTGATCAAAAAGTAAGGTGAATGAATTTCTTTATAAAATATAAATTCTTTACCATATTATATAAAGTAATCTCCAGTCCTTGAAACAGTTGGAATAGTTTTTACGGTAGCCTTTAAGACTTTCTTTGATTTGGTTTTTATCTTCACAGTCATGTCAAAATGGCATCCCCTGAATAGCCAGAATATATAGAATGTTTGCTGAATAGCCAACATTCTATATATTCTGAACCAAATCGGGTGAATACGGTGGTTGCGGAATGATGAGTCTCGACTTTTCCATAATATAAATTAATTTTAATAACTAAACTAATATAACACTGCGATAAAAAAAGTAAGGTGAATTTGTTTATAAAATGTAAATTCTTTAAACCAAATCAATTTCATTATCTTCAAAGTAATCACCATCCGATAAAACGAACTTCTGCCATCGATTTTTTCAGTCGGAATAATCTTCCAGTATAGCCTTCAAGACCCTCTTCGATTCAGTTTTTATCATCTCTATTGTATCAAAACGGCGTCCACGTATTGACATTTTGAGTTTGCTGAATAGCCAAAAGTCTCACGGAGTCAAATAGGACGAATACGGTGGTTGCGAAATGATATGAGTTAAGTTTTTGGCAAAAACTAATGCAGTTTGACATGGTGCATTATCGTAATGTTACCAAGAGTTGTAAAAACATATGTAACTCGGAGATCATTCTAATTTTTGACAAACAGACGCTTGGCAAATGTTATAGACAGTCTTACCAACCTAGGAAAAAATTTACAAATTACCTGCCTTCGTAATGCCCGGGAATTTTAAATGGCAATTTCAACTTACTTTTTGATCACAGTAGTATATTAAAATTTTAAAAATATTTTTAACGATCCTAATATAATATTTATATAAAATAATTATTATTCGCGTATGAAAAATAGTATAATTGATGTTACGAAACGGATTTTTTATATACATTTCGGTTGATTTCCTCGCAATATTGGTCTTGTGATTTATGATTGTTGAGACATTTAACGTCGCACAAAGACATTCTACATTTTATTATGGATAATATTCGAGTGGTAAACATCAAACATACGACGAGTCGTTAAATATTTCAATTCTTCTTATATTCGAACCATAATAATAATTACCGGCTATAAAACGCGATGTTGAAGACCTTACGGTTTTGCTGTCCATCTTTTCTCCCTTTTACATATATATCTCACGTTTGTTTATTATCATTATTTTTCTCCTTGTAATAAAATAATATAAAATTTAAATGATCGATTTTTTTTTGCCATTGTATATATTATAATAACAAAGTCGTCGTAATGTGCGGCTTAATTTTAGCATATTTGTAATGAAATAATTTTCTTTTTGTATTATGTAAATTCGCATGCCGGCGCTTTTCATGTCATTAATGCATCTTCAAAATAGGCGGTCATTGAATAAAATTAACATTTTATTGCCGTTGCAACAATAATGCGTTATTATTTGTGTCTAGCAAAAAGTTCTGACGTTATAGCAATGGACGGGGGTCGTTTGAAACGTTCTCATCCAATTGACAACACTGAATTTATTCAAATATTAAATCTCAGACCATAAAATTGACGACTATATTGATGATAAATTTATTTATTCATAAAATGTTATCAAATGAAATATCGAATTTATACAATATATTAGTGGACTACAAATTATGAAATCGTATCTACAAAACCTGTATTGTTATAAAAAGAAAATTAATGAAAAATATTTTAAGAGTAGAAAAATATATTATTAAAAATAATTTAGATTCATATCAGAAAAATAATCATTAATAAAAGTGTTGGTCTTTATTTAACCACTTAATGCTCAAGCTTTTCTTTATTTTATATTTCAAATATATATTTTATATAAAAATAAAACAAAATGTTATCTAGTGTCCAACAAGTGTTCGTTCATGTGATATATGAACGATCACTACCAACTTTAAAAAAATTGAAAGCTGCGAGCAGAGCTCGGGTTAGTGCAATTCGGCACGAGTGGCGCGTACGAGCAACGCTCGTCTAAAAGCATTTAGTGGTTTTTAGCAACTATAAAAAACAATAATATTATCTTTTTCATGAAATTAATATCACGCGTTATCAAATATTTTGCAATTTTATAACTGTTACATAATTGACTGTATAAACGACATAAACTGAAAAGTCAACTTTCAGAACGCTTAGTTTCAATTAAATATATATATATATATATATTTCACTCGTTACTTTTACTTTGAAGAACACCACCAAATATTTATTAGAATTCTAAAATTCAATTTAACCCGTATTCGTTACGTTTTGCTACAATTTGCTTTCTTTGCAATTCAACATTTGAAATTAAATACATTCAGCCGGCGATTTCTGCCGGTTTTTTTTCCTGTTATGTCACAAATTCTGTTACAGAATTGTATATTTCTATATATAAATATATACTACATGGGAAATCTTTTGTCTGAAGCGAAATTAAATTTCAGTCGGAAAATAAATTATGAAAATGCATCGAAGCCATTTCGCTGAAATACCGAAGACACAAAGAATACAAGTGCATCATGTTGACGTCAGAAAAAATAATATGTAATTTTATTAATTACCGTATATTTTTAAACAACCGTTATTCTTTATTCTGGTAAAACGTATGTGACGATTGTTTTATTGATTTAATAATTGGTATACACGCACACACATAATAAATTAATGTATATAAAATCTTTAATATATATTTTTTATATTATTTGAATTAATTTCAATTCCTTTAGTTTAATTTAATAATGCACAATGCGAAATAGAATGTCTGTGCGCTTTTCAGAATGATTTTTTTTATAAAGCTTTCAGAAATCCTTTGTGAAGTTGTTGCATTTTATTTTTTTGGATATCCTTGGATCGTAATATATATATATATATATATATATATATATATATATATATATATATATAATATAAATAATAAGTTCTTTTTTAACATATATCAAACCCATTAATATAATTATAAATGATTTTAATATTTATTTCTTTAATTAAATAATAGTTGTTATACACATATATTTTTCACATAATTTGAATTTTCGACAATAAAACACAAAATTATTCTTCTCATTCTCTTTTATATAATATTTAAATATCACGAACTGTGTTGCAAATATATTCACTAGTATGTATATATATATATATATATATATATATATATATATATATATATATATATATATGCGAATAAAAAAAAGGTTGAATATAACTAACTGCATATAAGCATGAGTTTGAAAATTTTACACAATTACACGCGATAAACAGACAATGCAATGTGTATTATGTAATATAACAATACACGATTCCATTTTAACTGCTAAGTTTATCGTGAAATTTCTCATGACAATTGATTCCAATATTTGTCGCACAATTTAATATATTAAATATTGTATATATATGTATGCGTATGTGTATGTATTCAATGTGTTAAATCCCTAAATCCTATTATCTACGCATTACTCAATGTGCGAATTATCATTGCGACCCGTTAAATGTTAAATTTTAAAAATTAAAACTTAATAGCACATTATCGCATATATACGAGTACATAAATATGACAATATCTTGCATTTTATTTTTCTAGGAAATCTATTGAAACAATTATAGTTTATAATGTGCATTGTATTATTACAAAATTTTAATCGCTTTAAAAAAAATCAATCAATTCGATAATTAAACGAACGCGATAAGTTAGCAAACGTTCGAATTATGTATCCTGTTAAGTCGCGTCCATAAAAATGAAAAGTGCCACTATTATATTTTTATGCACGCGCCTTGTATCATTGCTGAAATAACGAGCCTTCTACAATGTTGTCGGTTATTCTGATGCTTTTGCGCGACTTCGAAACGAGGGTCGCGTCATCGCAAGTGTTAATCACATCGTTGTCGGCTACGGTCTGAAAATATAAAAAATAAAATAAAAGTAAAAAAAAAAAAACAAACAATGCCCATAAAATGCACAAAGGCGACGGGTGAATGCAATAAAAATGGCTGTGGAACGCAAATAACGGTGGCAGTTGTTGCGTCGATTTTTTTCCGATTTGTCGTTTTCACAAATCGGACATGTCGGATATTTATTTGAGCGTAATCCAGAATTCCGAAAGCTCAAATTCTAAAGATTAAAATAAAGCTAAATTCCGATGATGCATTGTATCATTGTATCGAAAATAAAATACATTTTATCAAAAGCTTATATATATATATATATATATATATATATATATATATATATATATATATATATATATATATATAATATTATAATACGGAATATTGATTTGAACGTCTTTCACAAGACAAATTTATTCATATTGCATTATTATATATTCTTTATTTGGTTATACGAAATGAAAAGTTGGACGTTGACTAGAATCACATCGAACAGGAATGGTGCCTTTGAGATTTGACCCTATAGAGGTATTTTAAGCATATCGTATATCAGACACCGTCACCAATGCATAGATGCTTTGAAAATTCAATAAAAAGGAGAAGGAAAAGGAGTGAGGTTGGGATGTTCATGATATCCATTAAAATATGAAAACTTTAATATTTCGATCATATTATGAGAAACCTATTAAAATTCATATTTGATGATGAAAAACAAAATCAATTTAAGTTTGCGATAATAAAAATATTACGATAATACTTATATTGCAAAAAACGATACGATTAATTTCCATTAATTGGTCAATTATTTTGAAAATTTGTCAATCGATTCCTGCATTGTCATCGATAGTGAGCAAATATACAAAATTTCAGTTCAATCAAACATCGGGAATTATTTGAAAAATCAATTACAAAATTCCACGCAAACAAACAGACAAGTGACACTTATATAAGTGTGTAAAAATTGATCGTAATGAAAAAAAAAATATTATTTCATTTTAAATTCAACATTTCGAATTGAGCATCTGTGATATCTACTTATATATATTTTTTTTTTCATTTCTGATGACACTACAAGTTTTGTACACGTCTTCGTCTCAAAGTCTGAAAATCTTTCCTTTCATCCAATAAAAATAAAAAATATTTTTTACTTTTATAAAAAATGCAATATATATAATAAAACGTCTTCCCGTGTATATATATATATATATATATATATATATATATATATATATATATATATATATATATATATATATATATATATATATATATATATAACGATAGCTGATAGATTATTTCAAATACATTCTGATAATTTTATACGATGCGACTATTAAGTAAGGCGATTGATTTTATTGCAGCATTAATGTCGTCATTTATATGCGATCAATGAATCATTGAACTGTATGTATATTTATAATACCTCCCAGTTTTCATTTATCGCCTTCCGTTCTTTCTAATAATTTAGATATAAAAAAAATTTCTTTTTTATTTTAGAATATCCTTTTTATTTATTTAAATAAATTTTCAAGATTTATTTATTTTTTATAATGTGTGACGTGTGAAGAATTGTATGTTTCCCAGGCGAATAAGTCATAATTTTACTGCTAAAGTTTTTTCATTGTCGATTATACTAACTTTTTGGTATTCACTTTGACCCACTTATATTATGGTCGATTGTTTGCGTTATATTTTCATTCGAGCTTAATATGAAAAGCTCTTTTCACGATCCGAGCTTTACGCGTCTTTACATCGAGAATTAATACGCGATTTAAATTATCAAGTTTTGTTTTTTCAATATTTAATTTATAAATCTAACGATTCTTATTTATAATAATATTTTTTTTTTTTTTTTTTTTTGTTAAAAATATTTAATTAAAATTATATTACTTACGCGGTTCGGTTATTTATTAACCGCACCTAGGTTTTATTGGCGTGAATTTGTGTATGTATATAATAATTATGTTTTGGCGCTACATAATTAATTTGTGTCGGTTAAAACACAAATGAGTATGTGATAAACGCAACAACTTAGAAATTATAAGCGAAGTTGGCGGTTTAATTAATTAAGACAATTTCGGCGGTTAAAACTTAAAATACGGCAGATCGATAGGTGTTTTTGATATTTTCCGTGAGTGATTTTGGCATTTTGAAAATTTGTATTTTATATAAATTATAATATGTAACTTTAAGACGGGTTAAATGAAAAACGTTATTATTATTTATATATAATTATACGATAAGATTTCGTTAATAATCTTAAATAGATAATATATGCGTAATATATATATATATATATATATATATATATATATATATATATATATATATATTAAATAAATTCGTAATAAAATATTTTTTTATTCGTCAAATATTTTTTTTTCTTTTTTGACAAACTTTTTGTATCTATTTTTAAGCCTTTTTATGCGTCGCAAAAAAGGCAGCTTTCTCTCTGTCGTCTCTTTGGCGATTTTCCTCTCGGAAAATAAATTCCGGTACAATATTTTGATAAACATTTTATATGAATTATTAATATTTCTTTTTAGTTAGTTTATCGATCGCACAAATATATTCACACAGTCGATAATATATAGATATATATATATATATATATTTTTTTTAATCTTTACGACGTCGTAACGATTGCTTGCATTTCGACTGGTTTAGTCTTTAGACGTTTCGCATTACGACGCGTTTATTCCATCATATATATATATATATATATATATATTATAGTGCATTTAAAATTTTCGTCGTAAAAACTCTCAGGTGACAACGTCGCCCACTTGTGAAATCGCCACCTGAGAGTTTTCCACGAGTTTTCCGTTCAGCGATGATACGGTCATCCCCTAAGTGCCCTTCGGTGAAATTTATGCGATCGCGATAACGACCGTTTGCAGGGCTGCTACCCTTAGAAATCCTAGTATAAAAAGACATTTGTTATTTGAACGTCAATGATGCCATTGTCAATATATTATTGCTCGTGGGGATGTAACTGCCGTCCGTTATCGCCTTTTTTACAGCCAATCACGAAGAAAATTGCGTTAGGTCTGCCATGCGAGCAAATATTTGGGTGATCGAACGTTCTTGTTTATATGTCAAAATTCTCGTTTATTTCAACATTGAAACACACAGCCACTTTGTTCGAATATAGGTTTCTATATACTCTTTTTTTACACTATATGTTGCTTGGCAAATGTGTAGAAAACAATCTTGTAAATAAATACATACGACATATGGTTAATTTGGGAATATGTTTCACAATTTCAATATTAAAAAAATCATAAAAAAACGTGTAAAAAAAGTAATAATGAAATCTATATAAAATAAAATAAAATAAATTAGTGTACAATGAAAATTCTATTTACGAGTGTAAAACGTATAAATATTCGAATTGAAATTTTGCATATTATTCATTGCACGTTTATTACGGACTAGACCAAAAATATTATCGTCGGTAGACATATTAGATATGTCTAGTACAACTGATCGGTTTGATTTAAATGAAGGATTTCGTTCGTTAATTTTGTTCATCGCGAAATTACGAGTCAGACCATAGACGTCAGAAATTTATGAGTAAAGCTAATCGGATATCACCCAAAAAAATTAAACAAGCCACGAAATTGATCGAGTCACTATTTTTTTTTAATTATGTACAACCCAATTGTATTTTGTTGACGTATAGATAAGTTTCTATAAAATACTCGAAATTAAAATTTAGTGATTCGTGCTAGAACAAAAAACTTATAATATTTATTCTTATTGGTGAATCACGCTATTTCAAAATCGTGTATAAAAATGTCGCGTAAAAAGAGAGTTGGATGTATATAATATATTTTATATTGATATTTGAAAGTTTTTCAATCCACTTTTTATGCATATATATATATATATAGAATTTCAACCGGTGTTTGTTTAGAATGTATGCAAGAAGTTTTCCGGAAGACCACGAAACATCGATAGTTTTACAAAGATAGTATGAAAACTGTAAACGTATCTACGAAACACGTGAAAATCTATACGGTAAATGAAACGCGAGTTTGAAATATCTCAAAGACGTCAATGGAAATGTTATATACCAGGTTTAGTCTGTGCTGTTAATGAAAATGATCCTCGAGGATGAGCCAACGTTAAGCCCTGTCTCGATCAGATCTTACGAAGTGGAATGAGTTTAAGACGAACGAGCGGTATATAGAAAATCTTTTACGTTTATCAAACTTATTTTTTTCTATATATATATATATATATATATATATATATATATATATATATATATATATATAACTATGATAGTTTAAAGACAAAGATATTTACGTTATGAAAACTGCAACAGTTGTCTGAATCGAGAACAATGAATGCATCTAAATACCATAACGAAAACGTTTCATAATATTTGCAATTTCATTTACTTCGAGTTGTCAACGGTTTCTGGACTTGAACAGATGTCAGTTTGAAAACTGACATTAAGAAAACAATTAAATAACGTCCGTATACTCTGTTGTATTTCGAAAATATAATGTATTTTAATAAACGTATTCCTGTTAATTATTTATTCACAACGTATTATATTATATTATTATACAACTGAATGCCTTTAGACGAGCGTTACTCGTGCACGCTAAACTTGCCCTATTGCACCAATTCGAGCCCCGCTCGTAGATTTCAACTTGTTTGTAGTTGGTAATGATACATAAACGATCTCAATTCGTTGAACGTTGGATATCATTTTTTTATATAATGTACATTTGAAATATATAAACAAGAATCTAATGTTCATAATCACATTTTTGTAAAAAAAAAAAAAAAAAAAACCCCGAGCATTATGTGGTAACCGCATTGAAATAATGAAACGCTAATATATAATACTATAAATAATTCGCTATAAAATATGATTCAAATTAACAAATTTAGATTTATAAAGGTTTAAAGGGCAAAAAATAAATTAAAAAAAAAAGGCACTTATAACGACCTGGTTTACAGTGCACTTGTTTAGTATGCGGTTCGAGTTTGAACTCTGGGAAATTACTTGCATATTCGAACTCAAGCTATGAAACACATCCGTTCTTTTGATAAATCTGATCCTCGAGGGTCCTTTTACGGTATTTTATTTTTTAAATCATTAATTTAGTTTAAATTTAACGAACTGTATTACATGTTTATTTATAAAATTTAAAACAAAGAGAGATCTTGAAATTCGCGCAATTATCTTCAATTATAATTATTATTTTTTTCTCTTTCTTTTTCAATGAATTCTATAATATATAATAATAGTATCCTTTTTTATGTAACGTAATCCGAATAAGCGAGTTGTGCTTTGTACGTAAAACGAGATTAAATTGCATGAAATGGTTAATTAACAGGAAAGCAATCGTTAAAGTGACAATAACAAAATACTTAGAGATTTATTTTTTTACATTCCCTCCATTTTTTTAAATGGATAAAATAAAAATATATATTATTTTTACCTTATAAAGTTTTGAATAAAAATTTAAAATATACTCATTTTGCAATTAATGTCTAAGTAAAATTATTGCATTTATAATATAATATTTATGATTGCTATTATATCATGTATCGGGGTGGGGTGGGGGGGGGGGAAATTGTGGCTTTTTAAAGAGTTATAAACGTATCTGAGTTACGTTTTTACTTTTAATTTTAAAGAATATTTAAATTCAATACACATATTTTGCACTTTTATTTATATATTTTTAATTAATATAATTTCTGTATTTTTTTAATACATATTATATTTAATTGCGGCTCGCGAAAAATGTGAAATTTTGAAAAATGGCTCGGACTATCAAGGAGCTAATCCACCCGTCATACATTATATTTGTAAATCTAGCTATAAAAATATAATTTAGAAACTTGATGTGTTCTCTATTAATATTTTAGATCATTCGATATTTACAAACGATTTTATTTTCCAATTATTTTTGCGTTTCCGTTTTTTTGTGAATAACAATAATATTAACGAATAATTTATTATTTGATATCTACCTATATTTTTTTATATAGAAAATTTAACATTTCGTCAAATTGTTATTCATTCACAATTTAAGGTAGCGTTCTTTTAAAAATAGCATTATCTAAAATTTGAAATTATCTATTTTTTTTAATTTTATTTTATATTTTTATTATTATTATTATTATTCATCCGGGAATTAGTTCGACGAGACGAGACGATGGTCTGATGGAAAATTAACATGCAATTGTGTGGAAAATCACATGCATTCGGACTACAGAAATTTTCCGACGCTTTCATCGGGTCAACTGCAACTTCATTGTGTGGTTGTTTCAATAACTAACTAAATTTTGTAGTATATATATATATATATATATATATATATATATATATATATATATATTTTTTTTTTTTTTTAATCAATGTATTACATACATATCAAACGACATGAGACACTTTGTAATTATACTAATGAATCTCATATACATGAATATTCATTATCTCATTATAAAGATTTATACTATATTTTTTTTTCAATATTTTGTAATTAGTTTTTGAAAGATTATCAAAACGATTTTTATTTTAGAATTTTATATACATTTTATATCATTTTTCCCATTCTAACAACCACATAATGTTTTTAGACGAGCGTTGTTCGCGCGCTCCATGCGTGCCCGATTGCACTAACCCGAACCCTGCTCGCAGGTTTCAATTTTTTTGTAGTTGATAATGATACATAAACGATCTGTACTCGTTGGATTTTGGAAATCATTTTTTTTTTATAAAATGTTCATAATAACATTTCTGGAAAAACAACCGAGCATTAAGTGGTTAATCAAAAGATAATATGCTATAGATTTTCTATTTAATTTTATTAGACTAGCGCAATGCGTTTTTTTCTTCATAATAATATTTTTATCTTTATAATTGATGTAAAATTTTACTGAGATCAAATTCCCATTATTATAACGATGCTTTTATACAAAATTTTATCTTTTTTTTAACTTAATTAGAAGAATTAATTCTAATATCTTAAACTCTATTCTTTTGCTATTATGATCGCTTCTTTTATTATATATATATATATATATATATATATATATATATATATATATATATATATATATATATATATATATTCAAACAAAACATTATTATTTTAACGATTTTATCAAATATTTTTAATTATTCGGTTGAATTGAATTTACACGTTTTTATCATAATGAGTGGATAAATAAATATTTATATCAATATCATTTTCAGCTAAGCATATCTATTTAACCAATCTATTCTACAATTGATATTTTTTCTTTTTGTTTGATTTTGAATAAATTTTATAATAATATTTGTAAAATATAAATAATGAAAAAATTTAATGATTTTTCTTTCTAGTATATCAACAGTTTTTTTTCAACGCAAGAATCTTTGATTACTGATAATGATATCAGTTATCAAAGATTCTCGCGTCAATAATATATATATATATATATTATGCTGAAAAAAATGGCTATTTTTAAAACAAGAAAAAGCCTTATTATATTTCATTTTTAATTGTCGTTTTTTTTTTTGTTTAGAAACATAAACGATATTATTTTCTTTCGTTGCGAAAGGATTTTATCCCGTGTTCATTGTTTTCAATTTATTTTAACGATAATAAATTCACTAGTTGTTAATTATTGTGTCAGAATGGCTTAACCACCTGTTGCTTTCTAAATTAACAAACAATTCAAATGTTCAACGTGTGTTTGTGTTTTCGCATCTAGTTTTTTCTTTTTTTTTCTTTTTGCTAAGAGTCGTCGTCGAAAATACAATATTTTATTAATCTATTCGCCTTCTGAATACTAATGTCGTCGCTTTCCTTGTAAATAAATATTAAAAATATATATTCTACTATTATATATACAATGCATATTTATAAAATATTTAAAACAAATCCATAAAACATATTTTCATTATATAAATCCAAAATAACTTAAAATCAATAAAAATAAATAAAATTATAAAACTTAATTTTACACTGAATAAATCGATATCACTTGTGCCTTTTCATAACTGTGGTCGCGCTTTAGCATCACGTGGCGCATTTTCTGGGTCAAATTGTTAACTCGGCGCCTAATTTGAATTTGTTTCAATGACTTTTTTTTTTTGGTTTTCAATATGAACGATTATATTAGATTTTACGCAATGTTTAGAATACGAATTAAATCGATGTTATAATAAAGTGTAGGTAATTGAACTTAACCATAAATATACACACGGGTGTCTATTTCTTTTATAATATTGTATAATAGTAATTACAAAATTATATATAAAGGATCATATTTTGTATGACGTTAATTCTTTTTGGATATTAATTTTAAACGGTTCGTATTTAAAAGAAAAATAGACGATGAAATTATTATTCGAAAACGTGATATTTTATATTTGCGACAAATATTCTCTATTACGAGTGTCATCAAAGTAAAGCGCCATTTATACTATTAGTGATGTCTTTGTCCACTCTTGGGTCATTAGAGATTATGGAGCCTAAAGGTACTTGAACTTTGTCACTCTCAGAACAGGGATTCCAGCTATTGCCAGCACAATGTCATTCACCTTGCGATGAAGACTTTTACTCTTTCGATTAAAAGATATATTGCGTATTTGTTCGTGTCATATATATATATATATATATATATATATATATATACACACACACACACAATAATATCATCTGTATGTTAGATATATTTTTTCAATATACATATTATATATATATATATATATATATATATATATATATATATATATATATATATAATTTTAAAACGCATTTGTCGATGTTTATTTATTTATTTATTTTTTATATTATATTAAAGTGGAACACAACCGGAATTAAACAACTGAAACCATACGTGCGTTTGTGATTAACCCTCTAACGCTTACGTTCTGTTATAATAATAGTCAAATCGCGTAAATCATATAAACCAAGGGTGAGCAACCTTTTTGGGTCAAAGGGCCAATTCAAATTTTAAAATTTTTTGGCGGGCCGCACATACTACAGTGATAAAAAATTAAAAATTAATTTAATTAATAATTTAATTAAATAAATTAATTTAATTAAATTATTAATTAAATTAATTAATTTAATTAATAATTTAATTAATTTATATATATATATATATATATATATAAATTTATTATTTATATATATATATATAATTATTAAATTATATATATATATATATATATATATATATATATACAGTTATGTGAAACTGTGATTTATCGACTTATTGTACGACTTTGAAATTTTTGAATTACAAATAGAAAATTGCGAAACAAATTGAAACAATTAAATTTTAAGGTGATTTAAATTATTTTAATACAGTTAAAAAGTAGAGTTTCTCCCGTCATTAATTCGTCGATTGAAGTCGAAAAAGTCGATAAAATAAATTCAATTCTAAAAATGCTTGGCGGGCCCTTGCTTATAAACGATATTTTATGAACATTATTTTTTAATTATTATTCTTATTTATATTTCACGCACGTCACCGATAATAATGTATAATATAAAAAATCAAACATTATGAACGAGTTAATTAATAACTTAATGCTTCAGTCTTAAATTAATGAGTTAATTGACAACTTAATGGGTCAGTGCAATCGGGTCAGTGCCCGATTGCAATGACCCGAGCCCTGCTCGTATGTTGCATTTTTTTTTTTTTGTAGTTGGTAATGATAAAAGAACGATCCACTTTCGTTGAACGCTGGAAATCGTTCTTTTATATTTTTTATAAAATATACATTTGAAATATAAAACAAAGAATCTTAATGTTCATAGTCACATTTGTTTTCATTAATACTATATTAACATAGTAAGCTTATAATTTAATCATTTTTATTAATTGATATTTTTAAAAGTGTTCGTTTTATACATTTTTAATTTGTCGAATATTTACTTAACACATATTTTAAAATCGTTAATTTATCATTAAGATCTTTAAAAAAAAAAAACAACAACACCAATGATAATATTTTAATTTCGCAATGTGTGCCGAAATCGAAATTCAAATTAGAATCCAGTGAATTCTCGGTATTTTTCGTAAAATATTATTTCTGATAATTTTAAACCTTCATAATAATACAAATCGTGAAATTTGTATTATTACGAAGGTTTCAATGGAGTCGAATATTTCAAGTGTTATTACAATGTATTATTTTATGTAATTTTTCTTTTAGGTTGTTTTTTAACTTTTACAATATATATATATATATATATATATATATATATATATATATATATATATATTATTTTCCTAGAAGGTTTTTAATTTTATCAATAGAAAATTAAAAATCTTGAGAGTGTATAATTAAAGAAAAACAATCTGTTGTTTATAATTGAACTATCAATTAATTAAGGAATAATGTAAAATATCGTTTAGATAATTAAAAAAAAATATAAAATTATTTTATCACTTTTATATTTTAAAAATTTAAATTTTAATACATTCTGTGTACATATTGCATATTATCGATTTATGTAATAATTCAATTATATTTTTATACTAGACAAAAAATAGAAAATATTTTATTGTTTTTCGAATCGTGTCTATTTTTTACACATTTTTAATTTTGTCGAGATTTAAGCGAATCGATTGAAATTGTAAAGGTTGGAATGAAAAAAAAAAACACATCCTCTCGTGTAATATTATTTGATTTTCAGGATTTCTATTTTTCTTCACATTTTTTTTCCCACTCGTCCTCTCGGGAAAAGGACGAAAAAGTGTTTCATACATGACTATGTTAATAATAATAATATAAAAAAAAAACAAAACTGAAATTTATTAAATTTCCAAGAAAACTGGTAAATTACCTTATTTTTATTCCTTTTATTTATTATTATTATTAACGTTGAATGAAAATTATTCTTAACTATAATATATATATATATATATATATATATATATATATATATATATATATATATATATATATATATATATATATATATATATAATCAATAAACACGAAATAGTTGTAAAAGGTTGTCTTCGGTGATAATTTTAATGCGTATAATTACTGGGATTTTTTGATACTTAGATAAAATGTTAATTTATTCGTTTGATTTAAGGTTTGGCATATTTAAAATTTTATTAAAATTCTTTCGTATATTTTTATGTCGTATTAAAATAATCGTATCGAGATTTTTGTTTTAATCGTATAAAATTAATTTATAGATTTACGTGTGATATTGATTTTAATAATGTATTAAAAAAAATTTTCTTCGTTTCAAAGCATCCTAGATTTTGATCGTAGAGAGAATTTTTTTTCTAGAAATTCAACAGGTTATACAAATGTTTATACCATATATATGAAAAAGCTCTTTTTCGAAATCTTACTTGAGATTCGTTCGAAGATTTTTTTGTTATGAATAATTTTAAAATTAAATATTCCAAAATTATTTATAATTTCGTTAATTGTTTCTGAAATTTATATTTCGATTTATTATTATTTAATATTTTCTACACAATGTAAACAAGCATACGTTATTTTGTTAATACTTTTATTATTTTTGTTTTCGTTATAATTATGATTAATTATGATATTTAAAACATGATTTTGCTAAAATTAATATTACTATTAATATATTAAATAAAATAAAAATTTTAATGATACAGAAAAAATAAATAAAATTACCTGATTCTTTATAATTTATTGGAATCACACCGGTTTATATTAATTAAAACTAATATATATATATATATATATATATATATATATATATATATATATATATATATATATATATATATATATATATATATATATATATATATAGTGGAATTAACACGTTGCATGCCGCGATAAGAAATACGGCACGTGATTTAATTCCGGACAGCGATAAGAATCGTTATTTATTTTTTCGATGCGATACGAACAGCCGATTATTTGGCGGAAAATAGACGCGTTGTCCGTCATAAGTGTCGTTAAACGTTGCATTTTTATTGTGTTCCGCCCGATTACGTGACGGAAATGCGCTTTCGGGGCTTACAACGTGTTTGTTCAAAGCACTTTTTTTTTAACGTCCTTGCAAAAACGTTAAACGTGATGAAAGGTTTTGAAACACTTTTTATCATGAAAAAATATATGTTTTTTTTTAATATATATATATATATATATATATATATATATATACATCGTGTTTGAATTTTTATTTGCAATTCAAATTGGTAAAATAGAATATGCAATGCATTGAATTGTTTGAACATTTTCAATAGCAAACAAAGTACTATATATATGGTATGTATTATACATATATTCGTATATAGTTTTAACTAACGCTTCACAAACACACACACCATATATATATATATATATATATATATATATATATATATATATATATATATATTAGTTAGCGACAGTTTAAAAATTATTAAAAATGATTTTCACGTAAAATATGAAAATATTTTTTTTATGTATCAAATATATCAATGAATTTCCAAAACTATCTTTTTAAATATATTTTATATATTTTGAATAGGTAAAGAAAATTCTACATTGTACTTTAAAAAAAATAATTACCATCATATATTTTTTTAGGAATTTGAATTCTGTACATATTTCATCGAGATGATAACGATTTTTTTGTCAATATTCAACATGGTAAATATATATTTTTTTTGGTTTAATTTTGTTAATAATATATCTTAAACATGCATTTATAAATTAAAATTCATATATTACTTATATTTTCATGTTAATATTAAAGATATGTGCACATTTGATATTCCCAAAAGATTTTTGGAACTACGATTAAGAATTGATACTAAACCATATATATATATATATATATATATATATATATATTTAAAATTGAGACGAATTATTATTTTATAATATTATCGCTGAAAAATTCTTCTCCGCATTTTAAATTTCTTTTTAAATTTTTAAATAAATAAATATAAATATATATATTTATTTAAAATTGAGACGAATTATAATATTTTTAATAATTAAAAAAAATAGCACTCAAATAAATTAATTTTTATTGTACGATTCGTAATTTTATTTTGTACATCGCTAAATTTTCTGCGAAAAAAAAGTTGAACATCTCCATTTTATTCAATTTTATTTAGAATCGCTTTAATAGAAAAGCGACTAAAATATTACACGGAAAACTCAAAGATGCAATCGCTTAATGCAGGGACTCTCAAATGTGTTTCGCAAACTCGTTCCGAGTGTTTGACTTAAATTAATTTATTTCTCTATGAAATGTTTGATTTGTTATATTGATAATTTTTAATATATATATATATATATATATATATATATATATATATATATATATATATATATATATATATATATATATAATATTTTAATTTTTATTTTAAAAATTATAAATGTATGTAAATATTTGTTTGACGGTTTGCATTTTTTTAAATATTTAACAGATATTTTGTATTGTAAATCATTTTATTGAAATGTATTTTCAATTTAATTCTTTGTAAAATATCATGTTTTATTTATTACGCTGCGTAGGTTTTCATCTATTAATAACATTTCAGCGCTTTTTGAAAAACGATTTTTACAAATATAAATTCAAAATATTTTCATATTGAATATCAATACAATAGTTTAATATAATATGTTTCCGAAATATTTATGTATATTATGTAAAATTGCATTTTTATTAACTGCAATATTGAAAAACTAACTATACTTTAAATAAAAACTATATTTTATACTTAAAATATAAAACTATATTTTAAACATAACCGAGGGAAGAAAAATATAATTATAAATATTTAAAAAGAGTTTATCGAGTTTTTGAAGAGCTTCCGCGAATGAAAAACCTAGTAAATTAATATTATTTAAATAATGTTTGTTTGAAGGCGATATATATATATATATATATATATATATATATATATATATATATATATATATATATATATATATATTATTTTGTATATAATAATTTTCTTGAATTGAGTCGTATAGCGCTATGAAAACGATCTAATTTCTAGAATAGAACAATTTAATAATATATTTTTCTTAATAAATGGGAACATTTCGCATTGAAATTGATTCCATTCGTTGAATATTAATTCCTTTCAACGAAAATGGGATTCTCTATATGTCTAAGCATATTAATTTTATTAATAAAAGAAAATTCTCTAAATATAATAGAACACTTTGAAGTATCAATAAGTATCAATTTTGATATGTATATATATATATATATATATATATATATATATATATATATATATATATATATATATAATATCATAATTCATAGCTAATTTAATATAAGGTATAAATTTTCCTTTAAAGCGCATATCAAAGGATAATTTAATTTTGCTATTGGAAAATTATCAAAACAAACAAAATACGACTTACGAATCTCAATAGGACGATCTTTCTGTATTTATTTCGAAATTTATATAAATGACGCAGTTTTTTTTATTTTTTAACATTTGACAAAAATTTTAATTTATATGTTAATGTCGTTTAGTGTTTTATGAAATGTATAGTGTAAATAAATTTATGCTTAAATTATACAAAATTAATAATCTTCAAAATGTGAACGGCGAGTTTTTTACTTTTGATTTGCATAAAATTTTAGAAATCATTTTTACAGTTCACACACACACACACACACACACATATATATATATATATCATTGTCATCCTTAAATTGAAACTAGAAAAGTTTTTGAATTTTTTTGACCTCAATTACTTTATTTTATACAATAATTTATATAAAGATATTTAATTCAAAAGCCATATGCAAAAAAAAATTTTTCAAGGAAAATTAAATAATGTACAAAAATTTGAGGATTTTTTTTTGTGAACATCAATAATAAATAAACAAGTCGTCGAATTTTAAAACCGAGTAACAATAATAAGATAATAATATAAAATAGAATTTTACAAAACGATTTACATTTCTGAAGAAACAAAAATAGTAACATTTTATATTTAACATGTTTATGTGTTGCAATAATATTTTCTTTTAGAATTCTTTATATATATATATATATATATATATATATATATATATATATATATATATATATATATATATATATATATTCTGAAAAATATTATTTTTTTTTACAAATAAAACCAATAGGAAATTATTAAGAATCAGAAAATAAAAAGAAAAGTTTGATATTTACAAAAAAAGTTCTTATATATATATATATATATATATATATATATATATATATATAAATATATATATATATATAAAACCAGACATACGATTTCTTAATAGGGTATTTTCCTCATTCAAATATGTAACGATTATTATTCGTGATATTTTAATTTTGAATTTCTTCTAAAATTAATATCACAATTACTGTAATCTTAATATATATTTTTTTATATAAATAAATATCGTATAAAAGAAGACAACATTTTAAAGGATATATACATAGTGTTCGAGTTTTCTCCATTTTAATGGATGCCACAAACATCGTCTCTACATCAAGTCTTTTGAAGCACTTTTGAATTCGATATACGGTATCCTATAAAGCCGCATCCTCACAACCTTTCAGTCTTTCTCACATTGAAGACCAACACTATCATTTTACTGACACAATATACGATATAAGGAAACATTACGCACAACTAACTAAATATTTAATCCGATTATTTAAACATATTTTACAGTAACATATTGAACAATATGATTCAGTTTAACAGTAGTTTATTTGATTTTGATTTAACAAATTTTACATATACATATATATTATCATCTAAGACAATCATTAAAACCACCTTAATGCTCGGGTTATTTTCACAAAAATTTAACTAAAAACATTAGATTCTTTATTTTATATTTCAAATGTACATTTTATATAAAAATAAAAGATGATATCCAGCGTCCAACGAGTGTAGATCGTTCATGTATCATTACTAACTACAGGCACGCGTGATGCGCACGAGCGGCGCTCGTCTTAAAGCATTAAGTGGTTAAATAAATTGTTTATTAATTCGTCATCAACTATATATATATATATATATATATATATATATATATATATATATTCTCAATATTAATCAGTGTATATACGTATAATAAGAGGCCGGTTTGTATGTTAGATAAAAATAATATATTCATCGGCACGACTCTTGATATTGACATTTAAAAACTGAAAACAAACGGAAGATATGCGTACTACGTTTTCTTTCTACATCTTCTTTTTCTTCTATTTTTTTTTCTATTATTGCGTTTATTTACAATTTATGGCGATTCTACAAGGTTGTCTATTCGTCGGAAGCGAAAACCCGTTTATATATATACACTTAAATATTATCAAATATACCATATATTCGTTTACATTATTATTAAATTTAATATTTTAACGGGTATTTTTATTTATTTATTTATGTTTTGTTACCTTTTCAAATAGCGTCGCAAAGCGTCGGTTTTTTATATATAATTCACTATATATATATATATATATATATATATATATATATATATATATATATATATATATATATATATATATATATATGTTATTATTAACGTCTGTCTCGTTGAAAAGTTTGGAAAAATTTTAATTAGCCGACTTTTACACTTTGACTTTAGAAACACGAGAATTATTATTATTATTATTATTTCAAATTTTTAATTAGACTTTTTAACCATTAATTAATACGATTCTTCCGACACCTGAACGGTCTAACGATTAAATTAACTTTTAACTGCATTCGAACGCTCCAATCTAATTTAATACATAATATTATCGATTGAAACATTAATAAATTGCAAATTTTAATTGTATTATTTTTATTTATATACAATATTAAAATAATAAATAATAAATTGTTTGAATGAATAGCACTTATTAGGAAGAAAGTTAATTTTTGAATATTTTACTACTAAGTGTTTTCTATTGAAATATTTTTGAAGTTATAACTTTAGTAATCTTTTTATATATTTTATAAATTAAAATAAAAAAAAATGGTATCTAGTATCCAATGAGTGCAGATCGTTCATGTATTATTACCAACTACAAACAAATTAAAATATACGAGCAGGGCTCGGGTTTAAATTTTTTTCTTTTTAAAAGATTGTATAAACGACGATTTTGTCCAGTTCACTTATAAAAGTTGATTCATTATAGAATCCTTTATATTGCGACCTCTGACACTTCCATAAATCTCTGTTTACCCTTTTAACTACCCAAGAGATTGATTGATAACTGAATTTAAATCAATTATTTTCAATAAAAATCGCTGAATTCATTATATATATATTATCATTTTTTTTATATTTTCGCTTCGAGTTTGGCTCCTCCATTTAGCTTTAAGGGAAAGAACCTAACGGCGTATACCGTTTATCATTATTGAACAAAAGTAATTAACGATATAATTTTGCACGCATATAAATAATTAATTATACTAATAATATAATGTTTATTCGCTTTTATAATAAATAAAAGTATCATTTTAATTATTAGATTGAATTTGTGCGTGACGCGTCGTTCTTACTTATTGTTAAATTGAAAATAATATATGAAATATAATTTTAAATAAATATAGCTTATTTATAATCTATTCGACGTACGTCGCTGTTTATTATTATTATAATAATTATTTATGTAACTACGTGAACTAATATGAAAAGTAGACAGGATGAATTGATAAGATTTTTATCAGTGCCGCACGTAATAAACTACAATACATAATAAAAGGATATAACGTTTATGTAAACATTAATTTGTTTATTTCCACTCATTACCGCCATTGATTATTATATTTGTGTATTATTACTTGTAAAATAATATTATTTTCAATCGTATTTATATATATATGTGTGTGCGCGTGTGTGTGTGTGTGTTTATGTATGTATGTGTTGTGAATGATCCATTTCTCTCTGTTGCGAATTTTGGTAAGAGGATATTTCCGGAAATTTGAACTCGTTCGCAATTTTATACGATATTACTATTATTTCCTTAAATTTATATATACACTGTGATCAAAAAGCAAGATGAATTTGTTTATAAAATATAAATTATTTATTCTTCAAAATCAATTTCATCCCCTACAAAGTAATCCCCATTCGATAAAACGCACATTTGCCAACGCTTTTTCCAGTCCTCGAAACAGTCGGAATAGTCTTTTTCCGGTATAGCATTGAAGACCTTCTTCGATTCGGTTTGTATCTCCTCAATCGTGTCAAAACGACGTCCCACATTGGCCTTTTCTGTTTACCGAATAGCCAGAAGTCGCACGGAACCAAATCGGGCGAATACGGTGGTTACGGAACGATATGAGTTGAGTTTTTGGCAAAAAAGTCGCGAAGAACCAATGCAGTATGACATAGTGCATTATCGTGATAATAACTCAGAGATAATTAAACCTTTTGACAAACTGACGCTTGGCAAATGTTATAGACAGTCCTACCAACCTAAGAAAAAAAATACAAATTACCTGCCTTCATGTCCGGTAGTTTTAAATAAGAATTTCACCTTACTTATTGATCACAGTAGTATATATAATGCAAAAAAAGATCATCGTTATATATATATATATATATATATATATATATATATATATATATATATTAATAAATGCATAAATGTTACATTTATTCAATTTTCGTTCCGATATCAGCGGATAAAGAAAAATATTTTAGTCGTTTTTAGATATTTTTAACGACGATCGATAATAAATTATATTGATTATATTATTAATTTAATGGATACAAAGTCGCCCTTGTGACGAATACTTTTATGATATCACATATAATTTATTGCGGAATGACGTACCATTTGTAAATGTGATATTTTTTTTGTTTTCATTTGTAACGTTTACTAAATTACAAAAAATATATATATATATATATATATATATATATATATATATATATATATATATATATATATATATATTCATTACGATATAATAACAAAATGTATTTTTCTGTGATCTTATCAAATCTTGTTCTATTATCTAAACCAGTGATTCTTAAAGCGTGTTACAAAAAAAAATGTAAAAATTTAAAAATCTTGAAAAAGAATGCTCAATATATATTTATAATAAACAGATTTATTATTTTACTGAAAATACTTTTTAGATTTTTTAATATCGCATTTTTTAGAGGCTAAACTGAAATGAATTCTATTTCACTCACTCTCCTTTCTATGGAATTAGTTATGTTTTATATTTGTAATTAGTTCATTACAAATTGATAATTTAACTGTTAATTTGATATTGCTATGTAATAAAATAAAAAATTGAAATCTCATAAAATTTTATTAAATTATATTTATTTGAAGCTCTCATTGTTGGACTTCAAAATAAAAGCTTTCATCAATTCATTACTTAAAATCATTTCGTTTTCATATGTTTTATTATATAAATACGTTGAAAATTTTCGGAAAAATCGATTTTGGAGTTTTCTATTGATACGCGAGCTATCGGTAAATCGATCCTAATTCACGCACGCACGCTCGAAATTTACCGGTTAATTAATTAATTAATTGATTGATTAATTAATCCGTTTTCGAACGATCGAACGTGTTTAGAATATCGCAGCGTTTGATTTCGTCTTCTATAAAAATAAATAAATAAAGAAAAAAATAATTGTTTATTGTGTACGTTAAATGTAAAAAAAAAATCATTGTTTATTTGTGGTTGTGCGTTGAGTTGCCGACTCGTTTTCGCTTATAAAAAAATAATATTCCATTTTGTTAATTTATTATTATTTTTTATATTAATAGAATTAATTAAAAATCGCAAACTTTTTGAATATCGCTTTGTGGGATAATTTTTCTTAATAAATAGAATATGAATTATCATTTTAATTTCTTTAAAAACGTCATTATTCTTCATAATAAATATTTAAAATATCCAAAGAATATTTTTAACTTAACACTGAACATCATATAAAATTAATATTGAGAATTTCAAATTATTATCACCGACATTATAATTTATATATTATATAGAATTTATCATTATTATTAGAGAATTATCATTAAACAAATTAATAATGTATCGAAATATATAAACACACACACACACACACATATATATAATATTCGAGATGTTATACGAAACATCATCATAAAATAGTGTCAGCACTAAAATTCGATTTTTTATATATATTGAATACGGATTTAAGGTCAAAGGGGATTCAACCTACAAAATGAATTTACTTAAAGGTACATCGAAGTTAATGCCTGGAAAATTCATGAAACCTAAAATGTACATTCATTTAAGTATTATCTCGTGCCTTTCCCTGAAACAGAAATTTCAATAATCCGCTTAATAAATTCGAATTATTTTATATATCTCACGTAAGACATTTTGAACTGCCATTCTAGTTCTTAATAATATATTATTAAATTAGTAATATTCACACAATATCTTCTTCATCGGATTAAACCTTTAATGTATATTTGAACGTGCGGTAAACATGAACAATTAAAAAATATTATATATAAACAAATTTCTGCTTAACAGTCTCTCGTTAAGCGGTTTACTATATTTGGCTATTTAATGGACACGCACGAGCGCGACTCGGGATTGCGACTTTACACGTTATTATTATTATTATTATTATTACTCTAAAGAACCTCGTCACGGTAATCTTTTAAAATATAAATACATCTTAATTTCAAATCTAACGAGAATGTATTAGAGATCCGCCGTGTTGACGATAAATTTAATTTATTCTCTAATTTGGACAAATTTGTATCTCGTTTTAAATGTAAGTACATTTTTAATGAAAAAAAATATATATTTATATATAATTTTAATATCATTATTAAACTCTTATTTAAAATAACTGTAATATGCACATATATTTAAATATTTTAATATGATTATTACAATATATTTACCTCAATTGAATTTCATATTTCTTTCGGAAAAAGTGTCGATTGATCGAACTATTCCATTTAAATAATTTCATTTCGATACGATACGATTGTGAACGAACGAATATATTTTCGAACCACTGTGTATATTTTTTAATATTCGCAAATTTTATTGTTAACGAATCCGAATCCCGTTTTCATATTTATGGCTTTTATGTGCGAATAAACAAGTCGAATTTATAAACTTTTACTACGTATTGCATAATTTCAAACTTGATAAATATAATCAGTCGTGTGTTTATATAATATTACATGTTTATTCACGATATTATATTGTAATATAATGTATATTTATAATTTAAACTATAAAATATTTGCACTATGAAATATGTTAATATGAAAATTATTACTATACGTTTAAATTAATATGTAAACACCCGTATGAAGGAAGGGATGTAAAATTTAAGTAAATATTTCCACAGTTTTCTTGCTACGTATTCGATTTCATCAATATCCTACTATGATCAAAAAGTAAGGTGAAATTGTCATTTAATACTCCCAGGCATTAGAAAGGCAGGTAAATTGCATTTTTTTCCTAGGTTGGTAGAACTGTCTATAACATTTGCCAAGCGTCTGTTTGTCAAAAGGTTTAATTAGGATGTTTTTACATCTCTTGGTTCCTTCATCACGACAATGCACCATGTCATTGCAAAAACTCGAATCATATCGTTCCGTAACCATCGTATTCGCCCGATTTGGTTCCGTGCGACTTCTGGCTATTCAGCAAACTCAAAATGCCAAATGCGGGAATGCCGTTTTAACACGATTGAGAAGATAAGAACCGAATCGAAGAAGGTCTTGAAGGCTATACCGGAAAAAGACTATTCCGACTGTTTCGAGGACTGGAAAAGCGTTGGCAAATAAGTGTTTTATCGGACTGGGATTACTTTGAAGGTGATGAAATTAATTTGGAAGAATAAATAAAAAAATTATATTTTATAAACAAATTTACCTTACCTTTTGATCACAGTGTAATATCTATGAATATATTTTAATATTACTTTATATTTATATTAAGTATTAAATTGAAATATTTTATATGATAATATATAGAAGGTTTTTAAAATTAGAAAAAAAATACTTATTTTAAATATAATCGCCAACTCGTTCGATATACTTCCTCGGTCTCCAGGATAACTTTTATATTCCTTCATCATAGAAGTTTGCCGTTAGCTGATTCAACCAGTTTTGAACTTCCTCTTTTACTTTCTCGACAGTGATGAATTTAAAAAAAAACTTAGATGAATCTTCAGGTAATGAGAAAAGCGAAGGTAACAAATCCAGACTGCATAAAGAATATTCGATTATAGTATATAGATCACTGATTGGATGACATGAAATTAAATATTTAATCCAATATTTTTTTTTTCACAAAATGTATAATTAAAATTGTTTATAAAAATATAAGTATTGGTTTAAAAAATGAGATATTACAAATATCATTATTATGTTTTCATTTTAATTTGATATCGTTCTGAAAATAATTTATTGAAACATCGATTAATATCCGATTTGCAATTTTTAATTAGCTCGTTGAATATTTATGGAGTTGCTTACAAATAAACGAGCTAATATTTCTAAATCAATTTACGCATGTTTCTAATATGAATAATTAATATACTGTTATTTTAACCCTTAGCCTGTGTTATACGAATAAATTATGCAAATAAAATTCTACAATAAATGATTTGTATCTACAATAGAAGCGGATCGTTCGATATTATAAACTGATATCAATTATGATAAATGCATCTACGATAAAGATTTTTATTATTGATATTGAGTAAAATTAATTAATATTTTATTTTTTATATCAAGAATTAAAATTCGTAATTGAATAAGAATTATTTGCGTTATAAAACCCGAGTCGCGCTCGGGTTTTATCAATCGTCAAACGATATAAATCATTCAAAGATATTAATTTATATTATACATTTTTAATTTAAAAAATAAAAATTTTTAAATTTGCAAAAAAATATAAATAAGTTAAAATCCGTTTCTTAATGCATATTCATCATATAAATGTCAATGACGTTATCTTGGCGCAATAAACTGTGATATATATATATATATATATATATATATATATATATATATATATATATATATATATATATATATATAAGTGATATACAGTCGGTGATAGAAAAAAAGAGACAAACAAGTGTTACACTGCTACTGAATACAAATTGATTTGTTAGAAACAAGTTCGTTTCGAAAGTGAACCAATACAACACAGCTGGACGCCATTATCGGACGGATTAGTTACTAATTGGGGTTATCTTGTCTTCGATGTTAACTTATTGAAGTTACTCGCAAAATTGTCGTCTTGCAATAATATATATATATATATATATATATATATATATATATTTATATATTCAATTTTATGTATATTCAATACTATAAACAAAATAATAAAATTTATTAATTTACATATATCATATCAGGGAAACTATATCATACTTTGATTGCTAATTACGAGATAACTCGTATATTGCGTTCTTTTCTAGTTATCTAGTCCTGTGTTTACTTGACATTTTTTGTGCAACTACGATTAATCACTTAATGCTTTAAAACGAGCGCTGCTCGTGCGTGCCCGATTACATTAACCCGAGTCCTGCTTGCAGGTTGCTATTAGTTTGTAGTTAGTAATATTAGTTGTTGGACGCCGAAAATTATTTTTTATTCTTTTTAAATGTACATTTGAAATATAAAATAAAAAATCTAATATTCATAGTCACATTTTTGTGAAGAAAACCCAAGCATTAAGTGGTAAAACTCAAAATATATCAGTACATAATATAGATAGATGACTTCTGGAAAAATAACCAAAAAAAATCAATATTGTTTTATATGAATAGAAAATATATTTAAAAAAATGAAGTAAAAATATAATTATAAAAAATAATTTAAATTCAAAAAATATTTTGATTAAATCAAATTATCATTTTATGTCAGGTTTCTGAAAATTGCCGTGGCAGTCAACGTGTTAATACCGCTCGTTCATCCATAATTTTGTTACTCGATAAAAATTCAATATTCACACATCGATATTTATTACATAATATTGCTTATCATGGTAACTAGTTTTATCCTTAGGGAATCGTGCTTCGAATTCAGCGAACAAATAGATTGCTTCTTTATAAGAAAATAAAAATCATATTCAAGCGTGATATAAAATAAAATACATATATATTTACAAAAATAAAACAAAAATGTGCACAATAAATTGTTCGACGTTTTATATAATAAAATATAATATTATATACCATAAAAGTGCATTAAAATTATATATACAATAACAAAATATTGAAGAATTTATTTTATAAAATATATTTTCACACATTTATGTGTGTGTGTGTGTATGTAATTCCAGTCTTTTTTTCCGTAAAACAATCGCGTCTGTAAAATTACGTCGGTGAATAATTTTTCTGACACTTTCAGTTTAATTTGTGAAACTTCAGTTTCTTAATTAAAACCATCAACGGTTTCCTCTACAAGTTTTATTTTATATACATATATTTTTTATTATTTAAAATTAGTTTCGTTACAATTATATAAATGTGTACGTTGTTTATAAAATGCTTTCGCAACAAAACATTTGGATATTAATTAAAAACTTTGAAATGTTCTCTAGAATAATTTTAAATTTATATATATATATATATATATATATATATATATATATATATATATATATATATATATTGTGCATTATTTACACGAAGCACAACTAATTGCCAATTGAATTGAAAAATGCTTTTACACATGTTCATTTATTTGCCATTCAATAAATTTCAATATCGAAATCGAGTATACATAAAATGTATGTAACATACATAAAATGTATGTAATTTATAAAACAATACACCCTTGATGAATAGAATAATAATAATAAAAAACTATGAATATTGCGTATGTTCGTTCGAAATGTTTAAAAAACACGTAACGTAACTCAGAATTGCTATCCGAATAACCAAACACTAAATTATTTCGATTGTCGTTCTGAAAAATATGCGATATAAAAATTTCAAGCATTGTAATAAATATAACATATTTGTAAAATTGTCTTCAGTAAGAAAACAAATATCTTTTTTTGTCAAGTTAGAGAATTTTGACTATGAACTTTGATGTCATATTAAATGTTTGCTCTTTTTTATTTCTAAAAATAAATACCGGTGCTTTTCATGGGATTTAAATATTAATTAATATATTATAGATAAATAATCAATATTTTGTACCGTATCCAACTTTTCGAATATATAATCTATGTATAATATTTCGTTGAAATTGATTTTTTGTTTCACAAGAATGTAACTATGAATATTAGATACTTAGTTTTATATTTCATATTTACATTTTATAAAAAAAAATGATTTTCAGCGTTCAATGTGTGTAGATCGTTCATTTATCATTACCTACTACAAACAAATTGAAACATACGAGCAGGGCTCGTGTTAGTGCAATCGCGCACGACTGTAAAGTATTAAGTGATTAATCATCTATAATAAACGAATTAAGTAAATTTCTATTGTTATATATATATATATATATATATATATATATATATATATATACGCGAATTGGGATGCTTATAATATTTTTATCAATATTCATTAAGAACCGTATAGTTTAAAATTGTACCATAATTAATTCACATCATTTTTGAATATATGTATATTAAAATAATTACACGTGAATGGCGATGCTAAAAGCCGCATGTAATTTTATTAATTTTTATCAGATTCATTTTAAAAATCGTGAAAATTAAATTGTACGATAATTTATGTGTCAATCCATATAAATATAATATATACAAATTAATATCATGAACATTCTATAAAATTAATTATGTTACAATATGTAATAAATATCAAAATGACCGATATTCAATTGACATATGACATTCTATGCGATGATTTATATATATATATATATATATATATATGTGTGTGTGTGTGTGTGTGTGTGTGTGTGTGTGTGTGTGTGTGTTTGGTCGTTAAATAGTTAACTTCCAATGTTCACAATTAATTGAACCTAACTTGGTTTTTACGAGAGCGTAAAAGTTGTTGTTGTTTTGGCGTTAAGCGTTCATTTTTATTTTATCTTTTATTTTGTGCTGTAAAATTGGCTACCGTTTCTCATAATCTTTAATTGTCCATATAAATTCATGTCACGTTATTTTATTTTATTATAAAAACGTACGTATTAGGAATGATCGCAAGGATGATTTAAAAATCAACCGTTTCGCGATTTTAATGCTTATTAAAACAACTAAAAATATTTTATCGCAAATTAAATAGAATCTATAATATTGAATAAAAATACTTTATTATTATTATTATTTTTTTAGTTTTTTGTAGTATCCAGAAAATCTACCTTTATTTTTCTCATGCATATATATATGATTTTTTTTTAATTTAAATTCAATTTTAATCCATTATATTCATCTTTTAGAGAAAATTTTATTTAAAATTGAAATAACACACACATATATTCATTGTCTATAGTCAATATTAATTCCATTAATGTTCCACTTTTTTCTATATATATATATATATATATATATATATATATATATATATATATATATATATATATATATATGATTGATGCAGTTTTATATGATGACTTTAATTAAGAATGCTTATTTAATTAATTCATAACGTTTTCCCTTTATTATTTATTTAAGTATGCAATCCAAAGTTTAATTAAAAAGAAATAGTTATAAAAATTGATTTTTTTCTGTATTTGTATATGAAATCGATTTACAGTATTATATATTGACTATCGTAAAATTAAGTTGACTATATTGACTACTGTAAAATTAAGTTTAGTATTTATTATTAGTTTATATTAGCTTTTAGAAAAATTTGTAAAAACACTTCAATTGAAAGGCATCGTCTACGTATTTATAAAAAAAAAAAAGAATAAAAAAAATATATAAAATGAAAAAAAAGTTAAGTTCAACAATTCAAAGGTATAATTCTATAGAATGCTTCTGCTTCGATTTTCATTGAATTTCTTCGCTTCGAGCGGAAAGAAAAAAATGACGAATCCACTTATGAAAATATAAGTTAGTACTCCAGCGAGTGGATGGACAACATCTCTCTATCGCTCCTGTCGAAAGAAGGAAAAATAAACCGGAATAAAGAAGAAAAAAATCGAAAAACCTGAAAAGAAATCTTTAAAGGGTGTGGGGGGAGGCGTGTAGAGAAAGAGAAAGAAACAAATAAAGAAAAAAGAGATAAAAAAGAAATATATATATATATATATATATATATATATATATATATATATATATATATATATATATATATATAATAAAACATCTAGAAATGATCTTCGAGTGCTTCAGTTCTCCCCCATTACGCACGAAGCTTTAAGAAGATAAATCGAATTTTATTCGAGATTCGGTTTATGTATAATCGTAAAAATTAAGGGATGACGAGAGGACGATGTGTGCGTAAGTCCCCCTTTTTTTCGAAGGATTCAACGAGTTCGTTAATTGATTGATTGATTGATCGGTTCTAATCATATATATATATATATATATATATATATATATATATATATATATATATATATATATATATATATATATTGTAACCCCTATCAATCAATCCAATTTTGAATCACTTTCGTTATGTAAATCCGTCAAATAAATTATATATTTATTATATATATATATATATGTACAAATGCATATTTGTCAAAAAAAAAAACTCGCTGCCGCGGACCGATAAATGTTAATTAGCAATAATTGATTACACAGGCTCTTCTCTCGTATATTATATATATATTATATTAAGTCAAGACTATTTAAACGTGTGATAATTTAATTATCACCACTATAGCAATAAATATAACTATAATTAAACGATATCACGCCGTGTCCTTCTGTTGAAAGAATTAACATAACTATATGTAATAATTTCATATGTAAATTTGTAATATTTCTATCTTTCTTATATTTAAATATATTATATACAGATGCAAGTTGTCTATTGATATCGTTAACGTGTTGCTCTATCGACTACGAATTTTCACGCAATTGTAATCCATGTTCATGATGTTCAATTACGAGTTATCTCGCAGAAATATAATCGATCGATTTCGTTGCGCAACGATTATATTTATAGAATATGATGTTTATTTAGGATTATTATTTTCTTAGAACAAAAATCAAAATATATAATAGAAATTTATTGGCAAATTGAAAATAAATAATGTAATTATTAATCACTTAATGCTCTTTTTTTTCACAATGATATGACTACAAGTATTAGATTCTTTCTTTTATATTTCAAATTTACATTTTATAAAAAAAATGATTTCCAGCGTCCAACGAGTGTAGATCGTTCACGTATCATTTCCAACTACAAACAAGTTGAAACTTGCGAGCAGTGCTCGTGTTAGTGCAATCGGGCACGAGTGGCTCGCGGGAACAATGCTCGTCTAAAAGTATTAAGTAGTTAATTCAAATTGATTTCTAGGATCGATAACTATATTTTTATCTCGACAGTCAACAGGTTAACCTATATTTCTTGTTCATTTCTCAAGAAAACTAATATTTTATTAAAATAAACACGTTATATTTATTTAACAATATACTACATATTACAATGTATTATAAATCCTTACTATTATATTAAATAAATGATGAACGCTAATTTGTTAAAAAGTGACAATTTTAACTATTTGCTTTCGTTTCTCAGTAATATAAAATGTTTACATTTTTAATACTATTTAAACGTATTATTAAATTTCATAAATCAGTAGTGAATCGTCTTTGTACGGATTAAGATCTCTTCTTGTTGAGATTAACAGTGTCAATTTATTTTCCTACCGGGTTGATTTTAATTTAGATTTTTTTTTACGAGCTTTTCTTCTGTATTTTTTCCAAGTATATTTTTTATTAAATTAAATTACTATATATTATAGTTACAATATTTAATAACGGAAGTTGGATCGTTCACTTTCTGAACGTCTCAATCTAGGTAAGTGAATTTAATCGCTTATTATTTATTAATTATCGACATTTTCTTTATTAGAAGACTGTAATTTTCCATAATGTAAACTAATATAACACTGTGATAAAAAAATACGGTGAATTTGTTTATAAAATGTAAATTATTTGTTCTTCCAAATCAATTCCATCCCCTACAAAGTAATCCCCATTCGATAAAACGCACATTTGCCAACGCTTTTTCCAGTCCTCAAAACAGTCTGAATAGTCTTTTTCCGGTATAGCCTTCAAGACCTTCTTCAATTCGGTTTTTATCTCCTCAATCGTGTCAAATCGCATTGGCTTTTCGGGTTTACTGAATAGCCATGGAGCCAAATCGGACGAATACGGTGGTTGCGGAACGATATGATTCGAGTTTTTGCAATGATATGGTGCATTGTCGTGATGAAGGAACCAAGAGTTGTAAAAACACTCTAATTAAACCTTTTGACAAACATACGGTTGGTAATTATTATAGACAGTTCTATCAATCTAGAAAAAAAATATAATTTACCTATCTTCGACAATTTCACCTTACTTTTTGATCACTGTAGTAACATTGTTAATTCTTAATATTATATCGATTAATATTCCTATCGTTAAACGAAAAGTGAAATTAAACAAATGACATCACTTGAATTCGAATACTTTTTATTACGTATGTAATAATCGCTCATATTTAATAACTCTACGATGTTTCAGAGCGATTAATTATAATGAGAAGCGTTGTTAATATGCGAACATTTTTTTTTCATATGGAAATTGAAAAATTAATTAAAATTAAAACGTATTGCAAATAAAAAATATTTTATAATTCTCTAAAACCCGTTTGAATGATTAATAATAATATTTTTTTAATTAATAAAATAAAAAGAGTTCATTTAAATTGTCATTAGAAATCGTATTGAATTATTTAAAATTTTTATTTAGAATATTGTCTATCATCTGTTATTATAAAGAGCATAATTATATATAACCGTAAACACTTATTATTTTCACCCTTCGATTAAAAATAAAAATCGACATAATTAATTAACTGGGGGGGGTGGGTTTGGAGGGGCAATTACAATATTTTTTTTGTGGTGCAATTTTTGACGAACGTCACTCGGTCAAGAGTTCGATCGATAAATAATCGATAAAATGAGACACACACACAACGTATACCTTTTGTTTGACCACTTTGTGTTAATTTGAAGAACGATAAGCACCAAAATACCTTTCACGGCTCGTTAACTTTGCGGTCACAGTGAAAGCGGTCGTTACCCGACGCATATGTGTTGTCGTTTTGTGCGACTCGTTGCTCCGTTTTCCTCTTTTCTTTCTCTCTCTCTCTCTCTTTCTACATTTCTCTCTCACTCTCTTACACACACACACACACTTTTCCTCGTCCTTAAATTTTTCTCATCTGGACGTCGAAGGGGGATGGGGCGCGCGGGGCGGTGGTGGATCGCTTTTCCGAATTAACTTAACGAAAAGCCGATGAGTGTAATTGTGTTGTATAAGAAAATGCGAAGAAAACGATCAAAGAGGCCGCCCTAATACCTGGCGGCGCGCTTCTTTCTTTCTTTCTTTCTTTCTTTCTTTTTTATATTTATTTTTGTTACCATCCCTTAACGCAAAATTGACGTCACGACTTTTGGTTTTTTCTACCGTCGTTGCGATGTTCTCAACGTGAATGACGGAGTATATTTTTCGAGACGTTAAATCTTATGCCATCTTTTTAATCTTTAGACTGCCGGATATGAGATATTTCAACATGTTTACAATATTATAATTTTAAATATAAACAAAAATGTATAATATATAATTACACAAGCGTATCCGGCAGACTAACGGTTAAAGACTTAATTTAAAACATTTTATATAATAATAATCACGATGTGATAATGTAAGCTCAATAATTATAGTAAATACATTTCAGCTTCTTGTTTATTAAAATAAAAAATAATAATTGCACTTCGATTCAATTTTAACGGAAAATGAAACTATATATATTGATTAATGCGGCAGCTATGAAAATTGTATAAATTGCCAATTTTAATTGGATACATCAGAATTACTAGAGGACGCGTTTTCCGAACAAATTATATTGTGCTATAAAAGCATATATTGCTGCTCGGTTTTATAACTAATTTTAATATTAATATTGAACTGAAACGCTTTTTGTTGTAGCGAAATATACAAAATGTTATTTCAAAGCATTTACAGCTAATTTTATTGATAGGTAAACCATTTTGGGGTGATCCATCAAATGCGCCCACAACGAAACGTCCCCCGTCTATGTATGAATTTCTAACAATAAAATTGCGCCCATATTATAATTGCATTTTGATAATGGGATGATTTTTTCAGTTAAGGGTGTAATTAAACATTTCATAAAAATATTGAAGTTATATAGATTTTCTTTATTTAAAATTTTGGGGGACGTTTTTCATTTTAATCATCCCCCGAATAAATTGTTATGATTTATGAATTTCAATAATTTTGCAATTATGCTCTTTAAATAAAAATTTAATCTTAATATCAAAAATCAATTATCAATAGCTAAAAAATAAAGTAAATTAAAAAAAAAACAATTCATGTGTTTGAAATAAATTTAATATATAATCTATTATTACATCAAACTTTTTTTTCTACGTTTCATTCATTGACGAAATTCGCGTATAATTCATATTTTTAATTTATTTAATTGTTTATATTTTAAGTCTGAATATTAAAGATGTGAATAAATAACAAAATTATTAAAACAATTTCTCAACTTTCAGACAACAAACGAAGTAAATATATTCAGATATCAAAAGATAAATATAACGAATCGAAGTCATTATAAAATTAAACATTTAGTGTTTTAACATCAAAACGTTGAACATATTAAAAAATTTTTACATCGTATATTTTTATAATTTTATTTTTTTTAAATCCAAAGCTCAATGCTTCAGAAAGCTTATTTCATTTTATCAATTAATTTTTAATTATTACCGATATACAATTTTAATGCTTTTAGGCGAGCATTGCTCGCACGCGCCATGCGTGCCCGATTGCACTAACCCGAGCCTTGCTCGTAGATTTCAATTTGTTTACAGTTGGTATTGATACATGAACGATCTATACTCGTTCAACGCTGGAAATCATTTTTTATTTTTTTATAAAATATACATTTGAAATATTATACAAAGAATCTAATTTTCATGGTTAAATTTTTGTGAAAAAAATCCGAGTATTAAGTGATTTTTTTTTTTTACCTCCATTACAGATGGAAGATGTCGCTTAACGAATTACCTTGTTACCCTTTCGTTTTGGTGAATATTGATTATAACGGGATCCGGAAATAAATCCAGTATCCTATTATTATGTTTTCGAAATACATACACACATTTATATATATATATATTTATTTATATATCTAAAGGAGACGCCCGTCGACGTAGCAAATTCATCAATAATTTATATATACTCGTATTACTCGTGTATGAGAAACGAACGATGAGGGTTTTAAAATCGAGCCGTCTATGAGTTGATGCGTAAAATTCTTCGCCAAAATCCGGTCCAGTCTCGTGTCCGGATTAAAATTTAATCGGAACCGGTTTTTGTCGGTTTATATAGAGAGACAGATCGCGGGTAGAATGGAAAAAGGAGAAAAAAATCCGGCACTAATAAAAAGTTACCGGAACGTCGGAAATATGATTTTTCCGTTCAATGTAAAGCTTTCAATATATATATATATATATATATATATATATATATATATATATATATATATATATATATATATATATCATAAATAAATAAATTACATAACAAAATATAAAGATCAAATTAAAACGCCACTACAGAATAAGTACTGTTAACGGTGTAAAACGATCGTCATCTTGTTTTAGTATTTTTTTTTTTTTTTTTTGGAAAATTAAACGAGGCACATTTTTTCCTGAAATGCTTTGTGAGATTTACACATTTTTCTGTCATTAACAGTGTTTCTCAATGTGTGGTATTCGACTCGATGTAAGCGCAAACTGAAATTAAACAAAAATCGTGAATCGTTCAGCTGTCGGTGACCTTTTTAGTCGGAATAGTCAAAAATTACAATTTTCAAAATTTTTAAATTTTTAAAGAACTACAAAAATTTTTCTCGCCAACAATAAATAGTAATTTTTATAAATAAAGCTTTTTTTATAAAAAAAACTAATTTATTTATTCATAAGAAATATATCTATTTATTCATATATAAATAGTTTTTTTACCGCACATTAGATTATATATATATATATATATATATATATATATATATATATATATATATATATATATATGGAATTATTATATAATAACTCATTATTTAAGTAAAAAATTAAAACAATTAAACATTTACATACAACACTAACTTATACTACAATAACAAACAAAATGTTTTACATGTTAAACAAAATAATAATACGTATGGAATTAAAGAGCCGCAGCATCACATCCAAAAAGCTACAGGTTGCCGACTCCTAAGAACAACGTATAAAAATTTCACATAATGCGTATTAAATTTCACCTAAAAAATTTAGGGTAATTTTTTTTTGATTAGTCATAATATTATATATATATATATTTGGGAAACTATGAACTAAATATAATAATTAATTCCGTATGGACTAAATAAACTTTATATAGATTTAGTAAATTCTATATGGATTTTTTTATTAAACCTTATATAGATTAAACTTTTTTCTTAATACCGATTTATTTTCTACACGTTCGAGTCGTCAGTTCTATGACTAATTAAAAAAAAATAAAATAAAATATGCAGAATATATATCATTCACCAAAAAAAAAATATTTAAGCCTTTTTTCACTTTGTTAATTATTATTTAAAAAAACAATATTTAACAATTGTAATATCGTTTTTCTCAAATAAAATACAACGTATTTTTTAATCGCACCAAAATATCACAAAAAATTTGTACTCCCAATCTTTATAATTATAAATATTGATATCACTCGAATATAATTCCCATATTATATTTTATAAGTAATATTATATTAAAAAAAATATCACACATATATATATATATATATATATATATATATATATATATTTGTAATTAATGTTTACTCGGAGATTCATAAAGAGAAAACCGTGATTTATTTTGATTTCGCTCTTTTTGCTTATTACAAATTTGAACTTCAATATTGTCAACTTTCCATATGGATGTTGGAAAAATATGAATTTTTAACAAAGTATAAATGGAAATGTAACTATTTCACTGAAAATACGATGGCTTGTTTTTGATATATCTCTGATATGACATATTTCAAATACATATGGTACATAGTCAGTTTAGATTACGTTACATATTTTCAAAGTAACATAACGAATATTCCGCTTTTTTTCCCCGATGCAATATTCGTATGCAGCGCTTCCTTCTGATGTAATATTTTTCAATATATATGCATATTAAAAAGAATATTTTTATATAAAAATAGCTTTCAGTTTCATATTTTGATTTTCCTTTGAATTTAAAATTTTCCAAATAACGTATATCTTACGACGATTTCTACATCTACGACGATTTCCTTTACATATATTAGGTCTTTCCGAAAGTAATCAAAATTTTTCGAAGGGTGAGTTTAGAGTTAATTTTCGTCGAGATACCATCCGGTAAACACGTAAGTTTTGTTTCTAAATTAAAAGAAACGGTTACAAATTTTATTACTGAGCATAAAAAAAAATATACTTAGAGGGAAACGATGTCCCAGCCAGAAATGGACGAAGCACACTTACGGCACACAATGCTGTTTTTGTTCGACAAAGGATTAAAAGCGAAAGAAGCAGTAAAAGAAATCACCGATATTTATGGCGATGTTGTAAAACTAAACAAGTGTCATCGGTGGTTTAAAATGTTTAAAGAAGGAAATAAAAATCTCATAGATGAACGACCTGGAAAATTGGATGATGATGTCCTGAAGGCGTTAGTGGGGTCAGATCCTCGTCAAACAATTGAAGAATTATCCCTGAAGATCGGCTGTGGTATGACTACAGTTTTCACACATCTAAAGTGCATAGGAAATAAACACAATCAAGGAGTTTGGATTCCCCATGAACTGACAAAGTGTGCCCGTTCTACTCTTGTCTCGAAATGATGCAGACCCATTTTTGCGGCGAATTGTAACCGGCGATGAGAAATGGGTTCTCTACAATAATCTATACCGAAAAAACAATGGCTTTCTCCAAACCAAACAGGTATTCCGACTCCTCGATCATCATTAACGCTAAAAAAGGTCCTTCTTTCAGTATGGTGGGATATTTACGGAATTATCCATTTTGAATTGCTCGAACCCGGGCAGACAATTACAGCAGAGTTTTACTGTCAACAACTCAGAAGATTAAAAGAAAAAATATCAAACACAGATCAGTATTAGTAAACAACCAAAGAAGAATTTTACAACAGGACAACGCCAGACCTCATATTGCAAAAATCACTCAAAAAAAAATTAGAGAGCCCGGGTTCGATTCAATCGTTCACCCACCGTATTCGCCAGATCTCGCTCCGACGGCTTACCATCTGTTTAGGTCATTGGAACACACTTTACGTGGAAAAAAAAATAATAATGTTAACGAGATAAAATCTCATCTTGAAAAGTTTTTCAAAAACAAACCAAAGGATTTTTATCATAGAGGCATTGAAATGCTACCTCCATGTTGGGAAAAGGTGTTGAAAAACGACGGAAATTATTTAGATTAATAGTTTGTAAGTTTTTTAATAAATCGATTTTTTTCAAAAACAAAAAATTTTGATTACTTTCGGAAAGACCTAATATTTATATATATATATATATATATATATATATATATGCAATGAAACCTGTTTTTGTGCGATTTTGTGCGATTTTTTTGTGCGGTATATGGAATCACAATACGACTCATTGTATTGGCATCGCTTTTTTTGCTATCAGTGTGTATGTACATATTACATCAACATATTTCATTAGGCATATATCGCATTAGTCAATTTCCAACACATTGTGAACCATCTAATAACTTCAATTAGTAGTCTGCAACTTTTTTTATACGGTCCCTTTCTACCGCATATTTTTTTCACAAGTGTTAAAATTATTTCTTATAGTTATTTACAAAGTTTGTGAATACATTTTTGGGCGTTTTTTTTTCTGCGGTCTCCATTTTTACCGCACAAAAAAAATCAAAACACGTTTTTCAATGTTAAACTGTCTTATTCCTCTATATTATTCAATTACTGCGCTAAACGAAAAATTAATCAATATTGAACATATTTTATTCTAATGCTTATTTCGATTCGATTTTCAGCCGTTGAATTCATAATTATAACAGTTGATTCTTTTTAATAATAAAAATCATTTTTGTTAATTATATTATACATGTAATTATTTATATTTAATAATTTTAATATAAGATAAAATCGAGATATTTTTATTTATTATATTTATATTTAATCTTATAGATACTAGGAGAAAAAAATGTTTTGAATATTTAACGTTATTGCGCAATAAACATAAATTATAGAAATTTTGTCAAAAACCAGTTAAGAACAAACACATTATACAGTAGAAAAAAAACAACTTTATATCGTTTAAAATATTATTTTACATAGTATTTAATAGATTATTATGTTATACAGACATTAACACACCTATTTTCACTTTAGTATTGATGCGTTCATTAGTTGAAAATTTTAAAAAAGTCACAATCGATACACCTTTCAGAATAGTGCTTGTCAAACTTTTTTATTGATAGAACATTCGACATACACAACATTTTATTTTGATTTTAATGTCATATAATAAAAAATTCTATAACAAATTTTAGTTGCTTTCATTATAGTATTGATAATAAAAAATATCTATTAATAAATATAAAATAAAATTAATAAAATTATATTTGATTTTATATTTTGCATACAATAAGTGCACAACACTGTGATCACAATGTAAGGTGAATTTGTTTATAAAATGTAAATTATTTATTCTTCCAAATCAATTTCATCCCCTTCAAAGTAATCCCCGTCTGATAAAACGCATTTTTGCCAACGCTTTTTCCAGTTCTCGAAACAGTCGGAATAGTCTTTTTCCGGTATAGTCTTCAAGACCTTCTTCGATTCGGTTTTTATCTTCTCAATCGTGTCAAAACGGCGTCCCCGCATTGGCCTTTCGAGTTTGCTGAATAGCCAGAAGTCGCACGGAGTGAATTCGGAAGAATACAGTGGTTGTGGAACGATAAGATTCGAGTTTTTGCAAAAACGTCGCGAAGAACCAATGCAGTATGACATGGTGCATTGTCGTGATGAAGGAACCAAGAGTTATAAAAACACCCTAATTAAATCTTTTGACAAGCAGACGTTTGGCAAATGTTATAGACAGGAGATTTAAATGACAATTTCACCTTATTTTTTGATCACAGTAATATACCAAATGAATACCTCACATGTATTTTTCTTATTTATTATCTGTTATTCATGCTTTAGAATTTTAAGACTATTCATATTTCTTCCATGTTCTATAGATTATACTTGTTGAGATTCAAATGATGTCTTATTTAGCTCTATTAAATACATTTGTAAAACACACTGAACTGAATATATCTCTAAATATACATACATTCACATTTCTACATATATTCTAACTATTTAAACCCTTAACATATTTTTTTATATGCTAATGATAATAATAGTCGCACGATAAAATATACACAATACGAATTGATTGCGCATACATAAAATCTACAATTCAAATATAGTCAAAATATTTACTGCTTGTGGCGATCAATTATGCCCGAATGTGATTCGTTCGTTCGCATTAAAGGGTTAACCGCAAAAAATTGAAATCTCTACAATTGTGCGTTTATCGTTCGCGTATTATTTTGTGATCGTTTCGTGTTCGAAGGTCTATTTGTGTCACGATCGTACATTTTGGTACCAATTTCGATCACTTGTTTCATCGGACTCGTATGGAGATAATTGCGAATTATCGCCATAAATCGAGGTCGATCTCTATGCGTAAATGTCGCCGATTTGAATACGTTTACTTGATGCGCAATAACGGCAATAAAACGTAGTACGATGACTAAAATAAATAATTTTATAACAATATTATAATACGATGTAAAAATCACATTTGACATTTACTGTGAATTATAAATATATATATATATATATATATATATATATATATATATATATATATAACGAATTCGCTGCCGGATCTTCGATTATGCGCCGCAAAAAAAAACGCATTTTAATAGCGAACGTTACAATATTTATAATCACTTCTTTTATATATGAAAATTTCTGATATATTGTATTCACGTTAAACAAAAAAAAACGTTGTAATTTCAAGAATACAGTGGTACCTCGACATGCGAGTTTAATTCGTTCCGTAATCATGTTCGTATGTCAAATTGCTCGTATCTCAAAGCGATATTCCCCATTGAAATTAATTGAAAAGCCATTAATCCGTTCCAGCTCCCAAAACGCCACTTCAGATGTTTTTGAATGAGAAAAATGTATTTACAAAACGAAACATTTATTTATAAATACTATAACAAATACATATTCTATAAAAACATAATAAAAGAAAATTGGTGTGTTTAATTTTCATCACTGGTCTTCGCGTTTTTCGTCATACTTTTGCTCATTCTCACCTGCAGATCGTTTAAAAAAAAACTGTCCAAGGAAGTTTGTTTCTTCCTCCCTTTCAGGATATTGCTGAAATGAGTTAGGCAAGTTTCGTTGACCAGTTTCAACTTTTTCAGGGTGATTTTTATCCATAAACTCTACAACTTTCTCCCACATTTCCAAGATCTCCTTTGTATCTTGTACAGATAACCTCCTATCTCTGGCTCCTCTTCAAAACCAATATTTCGCTGAACCATCATATGCTGCTGCAAACATAGATCGTGTAACTCCTCGGCTGTCGGCTTCTGAGACTGTTCTTCGACAAGTTCGTTCACATCTCTCTCATCTACTTCCATACCCATAGATTTTTACAAAGAAACAATCTCTTTTATCACCGATACTTCGGGTTCCAATCCTTCGGAAGCTCTTTCAGCTACAGCATCAGGTCACAGCTTCTTCCATGCAGAGATTAAGATTGGGGTTCTATGCAGCGGTGTAGTGTGCGGTTCCTAGTATCTCAAATTTTGCTCTTATCGCAAAGCAAAATATCGCTCACTTGGCGGCTCGTATCTCAAAACATTCATATATATTAGAGCATTCATATATCGAGGTACCAATGTAGTTAAACAGTACATAATATTATTACAATATTTGAAATATCACGTTATACGAACGATTATTATGTATATATTTATTTAACATAGTCACTTTATCTGTTTGTTTATGCGTTGTATTATTTGCTAAACAAAGAGAATTATTTATTTGAGGTTTTCATCCGCTATATCACAATGTTAAAAGTTTTACATATCAACGCAAGTTTTCAGTATTTTTTTACTATTATTATCCATATTAAATATTTTATTTTTATATTTAAAAAAAAGTGCAATAATTTCTCATTGTCTACTAATATATATTGATAAAATAAATTTTGACATAAAATGTATGCGATTGATAAATATGGAAAATAAAAATATTTTGTATACAAAGCCTACAATTTAAGGGATTTAACCCGTTCGACAATTAATAACGTCCGGGTGAGAAATTGGACACGTGCGTTAATGCGTTAACACCGTATTATTTTACTATGTATGTTTTGTAAAATTGGGGATTAAATATTATATATATACATATATATATATATATATATATATATATATATATATATATATATATATATATAATTTTCATCGGTTTTTTTATATCCTGAGGGATCGAAACACGTTCGTTTGTAAGATTAAATAATATTTAACGATTTTCTTTTTAAGTTACATTTCAATGTTTTAAAAACGGAATATTTCTTCTTTTTTTTTCAAATATAATTTTCGATTTTGTCATCGTTATCTCTCAAAAAAAAAAAAAAAAAAAAAGATTTGTACGTATTTTTTAAGAAAATGGAGTTCGATTTATAATTTCACGTATGAGTTAGCAAATTTTCAATCATGAATTATTAATATATACATTTTCGTCTTTAAATAATGAAATAATTCAGAACGGAAAAATTCTTTGACGTTCTCAAAAAATGTAACGAAATATTATGTATTTTTAAGATCTTTTACGTTATAATTTTAAAATATGAAGATTTATCAAATCTCGATGTGATCTTTATAATACGTTGTCAATTTAATTTATAATTTTATTTTAAGATGTTGTTTTTTATATAAAATATAATTTATGTGGAAGAATTTTATTATCATTTAAAAATATATTTATTAAATAAAATTTAATTAAATTATTGATTACTATAAATATATATATATATATATATATATATATATATATATATATATATATATATATATATATAATTCAGTAAAATATTAACTTAGTAATATTCGAATTTATATTAACTATAAAAAAAATGTAAAGAAAATAAACAGAAGTAACTTTAAATTGCTGCCTTTTTAAAAAGTTTACATTTAGCCAACTTTTCAGAACAAGTTTAAATAATTTTTTGTTTGGTTTAAATAAGTTAAAAGTTCGTGTACTTGTTTATATAATACATACACATCATAATTACGAGTAATTAACTAATAAATTAACATTTAATAAATTAATATAAATATGCGTTTGACTTTTTTTTCTTCTCTTATTTCTAGTGTTGTCAAAATATAATTGATCGAAATTACATTTCTTTCGTGTTTTTTTTTTTTTGTTTCATTTTCAAGTATAATTTTTTTTCTTTTACAAATTAGAAATGCGTTTGTAAAAGCATCTTCTTTCTAAAATGTCTTCTCTTGTCTGTCGGAAAATTGCCGAACATTGTTCAAAAAGAAACTTTGATCTCTTTCCAAATCAGGATATTTTTCTTAAAAAAAAATAAAATTTCCAAATCAGGATATTTTTCTAATGAAACTTAAAATTTCGTCTTTTATTTATAAATTATTATATATTTTATTCACATGCAAAAAAAATAATTTTCTTCAATTTAAACGGTCTAAATATTTAATCTTTTAGACGATTTTATAAAATCTGATATTTTTTAATACTCATAAATATATTTTTGTGTAAAGAAACTCTCATCTTTCATTCCCATTTATATGTTTCAATTTCACATACAAAATAAACATGAAAACAGGTCACAGTTCACAGTTTGAAAACAGCTGTCATATGCCAAGAATTTTGCAATCGAACGATAACATGACAGTTGTAATCTAACATACTATTATAACTGAATTCATAAAATATATATAAAAAATTCATACGTTCTTTTACGATATTTAATAAATATAAAATTTATTTCATTGATATCAATTATATAATAATCGTTTTAAAAAATATATATTGATCATTAGTGTGACTATGGACATTATGTTCTTTATTTTATATTTCAAATTTACATTTTAATCGGGCACTCGTTTTATAGCATTAAGCGCGGTTAATAGAAATAGAACATTCTATATTTTGAATTTATATATATATATATATATATATATATATATATATATATATATATATATATATAAATTCAAATCCGTACTATAAATGTACACTCGAATAGAACGCATTGCAAATAGAATTTATTTATATTACCCACGTTGACCAATTAATAGCCCATTAAAAACGAACGTATATATTTTTAATTCAACATTTACTGTGCACTTTTTTTTTTATATATCTATTTTTCTTTTAATCCGTCTACCTTGCTTGAATGATTAACCTCTTTATGAATCTTTTCTTCTTCTTGTTTTTAGTCTTTTTTTTTCTTTCTTCCTTATTACATAGTCAAAGTATTTGAGTTATCGGAGCTGGATCGTGCTTAAGTGTCTTTCGTCAATTTTCAGCTCTTTCAAGATAGAATTATTTTTATAGAATTCTAAACATTAACTAGAAGATATATATATATATATATATATATATATATATATATATATATTCATTTCTCATGATCTACGAATTGTTATAATTATACGTTAACAATGATAAATATTACATTGAAAACTTGAAAAAGTTATTACGTACAGATAAAATTTACTTATATAATTTACTTAGAGTAAAAGGAAAATTAATTTGTATTTATATAAATTATCTATAATAATCTGATTGAGAAACACCGGTTTTTTTAAGGCAACATTTGACTCCACTAGTATCAAGTGCTTGATTTGTATCCAATTACACCAACATCGATTCATTTTCGTCGAATTTCGTTTTTTTACTATTTTAATTGCAATTAGTGCTATTTTTTTTAATTAAATTATAAAATTTTACAAAATTTCATCTAGGAAAAATATTTTAATCACAGAAAATATCTGAAGTAGAAATGAATTTTTATTATATATATATATATATATATATATATATATATATATATTTATATATATATATTTATATATATAAATTTATATATATATATATATATATATATATATATATATATATATATATATATATATATATATATATATATAAATTTCATCTTCTGTTTAGTCTTTATAAGTTCGATTCTATGTAAACTGCTAAACATTTATACTCAAGATTCGTTTGTTTTTGTTCATTGAAACTTTTCATGGTTTTGCATAACAAATTTACTATTTTCTCAAAAAAAAATTAATCGCATTAACCAGTCGTGTTAAATCTTTTTATTTCTTGTAACGCATTCTGAAATAACTGAAAAAAAAAATCAATAAAACACACAGTAATAACACAAACATTTGTCAAATGTTTCAGATAGGAATAATATGTCAAGGTTACGCGTAGAGCGGACGACTCGATCGATCCCCGCTCTCAAAATTATAACAATATTTTTAAATTCAAAACAAATAACAGTGATTGTTTTTTAAACATTATAGATAATTTATATTATTTCAAGCAAGAAATTAAATTTTCTATAATTATTAATATTAGAATCATAATCTTATATTTAAAATATTACTGTTTATTAGATTTTATTCCAGTTGAAATATTAAAATATTTCAGTAAAATTTTTAATTTCGAAGAATCAAGTTGATTTTTTTTATTATAATATTGCATCTGAATTTTCGTCTTAAATATGTATTATTATGAAAATTCTCGTTATTTATAACGTTCTTAAAATTATTAATATATTAAATAGATTATTATTAATTGTTAACGAAAATTGTTAAATTTTCCGTTTTAATTCTTTAAGTGAACCGAGAAACTTAATAAAATACTTTCAATTTATTTTATAATTGCGCTTTAATTTTATGTACGATGAACGTAAAATTTATTACAAAATATTTGTAAAAAAATCGATCGCTGATTTTCGATTAAAAATTCTCAACTTTTTTTTGCTTAGATGATTTTGAATATCTGTCAAAAATAATCACTCCAAAAATTATTTTTTAATATTTATTTTTAAAATCAATTGATTATTATTTATTTTGATAAAATATTGATAATAATATAAAGTAAATTCAGTTTTTATTTAAATATACAAAAATAATTAAAATTTTAAAATATGTATGTGAATAATGTATAAACATATTAGATTCTCAGTACTGATATCTGAAATTTAAATTCAAATATATATTATTCAAATATATCTTATTTATGTTTTCGATAAATATAACTACTTAAAAAAAATAATACCGTTTTAACATGTATTTAATTGCGGTTCGCAAAAAAATTTCAAATTTAAAAAAAAAATGTCACGGACCATCAAAGAACTTGACCACCCCTGAGAAAAAAGAAAATGTCGTCCTATTTTTCCGTTCAACTAATATTATTATTATTCATTTTGTTTGAAAGAATGGAAAATTTTTAATCATGAGCTTTTGCTCCGTCGTTTTATTATTGCGTTTCCGAATGAAAATGTCAATTTCTGCTTATATTTAAAACAAATCCTCATTATCAGTACTTTTATTATTATTATTATTAGGATATAAACGTTTTTTCATTTGAATTTTCCTCCCCCTAAACCCCATATCGTTCGTTTTCCTTATAATTACGTTTGCATCGGAAAAATTCAATTTTCTTGTGACACATCCTTCACATCCTTGAATTTTTTTAATTAAATTCCATTTTTCTTTATATATATATAGATCCTTTGACGTTATAAATATATACAATAATATTTATATAATTGTTAAAAAAATAACAATTTTTAAATATAAAACAAATATATTTGAAAAAAATACTAAAATCTACATATCAAAATAATAATAAAAAATAATATGTCCGTTATTTAACCGTTAATCTGTAAAAAATCATATTAATTTCTTAATGCTTTTAGACGAACGTTGCTAGCGCTAAAATGTGCATTTAAAATATAAAATATAGAATCTAATGATCATAGTCATATTTTTGTAAAAAAACTAAAATCGAGCATTAAATGGTCAATACCTAATATTTTTAATCATATTGATTTTAAAAATTATTAATATATAGACATAATTTGATTTTTGATAAAATATATTTTCAATACAAACATATTTTTAGATCATTTTTTTTTATTCAATATACACGATGATTTTTTCTATTTGTCTAAAAGTTAAAAATGTCGATATGTAAAAAAAAATATAATTATCCAATTATATAGACATTTCATGAAATTTTCAAGTACATATTTCTATTGGGAATACACACACACACACACACACACACATATATATATATATATATATATATATATATATATGAATAATTCACCACATAAAACTGTTGCCAATACGAATCAATGCATTTCCTTGTCAATTTTGTATTCTAACTATAAAATTATACGTGAAATTTACGTAGAGTATTCACGAAATAACAATGTACAAATTCCATAAAGTGCATATTGTATGGAATTTCCCGTCTATATATTATAATATATATATATATATATATATATATATATATATATATATATATTATCAGTTGTGCTGCGAAACATATGATTGAATTACAATACAAACATTACGTGGGATTGATAAATAATATATGTGTGTGTGTGTGTATTTTCCGGAATGAAAATGCACGGATTTTTCACAATAATACATACACGATACAATTGCAATAAAACAAAGAAAAAACACCGGGGGTTCAAATTGAATGAAATTGACGGGGGTTGAAGTATGAGGGGGTTGTAAATTAATATATTGTTTTTCCATGCGCTGAGTGTATTCAAAAGCTATATAAAATTGAAAAATTTTATTATATTTTGAATTTTTTTACATGAATGCAAAAATTAATAATAATAAATATTGAAAAATATTTAAATTAAGCGGAATTTTAGTTGCGCTTTCGAATGCAGCCACAAATCCGACGTTTCGCGATAAAAATATTAAATTATAAAATAAGAAATTATTATTTTCAATTTGTTTACGTGTATATATTTTATTTTTCTCGCTCGATCGAATATATATATATATATAATACATTTATATATAATAAATAACATTTTATAAAATCACCGTTCCATGAAAATATATTTAAATATTTTCCAATACCGCTTTTTATTCCTTTCGTTATACTTATATATATATATATATATATATATATATATATATATATATATATATATATATATATATATATAGCGCTTTATTAATAATGCGACCCACAAATAAAAAAAATAAAATAGTTGATTATGATTGTATTTTCACGTTGCGATTTATTTCTTTAATTTTTTTAACTACATTTTTCTTCTTACAAACGAAAAATATTAACGATTTTTAGTTTCATATTGAATATCGTTTTCTTTTCATTTAACACGACATTTTCAAAGCTCATTTCACCAACGTATATATAAATAATTTATAATTATTTACATACACATTTTACACTACATTTTCTTGTGTGCGGATTACTGCGGCTCTTCTGACTTTCATATATTACACGTGTAATATATATATATATATATATATATATATATATATATACTCTATTTTTTATACAGTATAGTAAAGTTTCTTAAGAAATTGCAACGTTGTTTTCTCTCGGATATCACCAACATGCAATATCTTTTTTTTGTAATCCAAAACTAAAACCACCTCAATATTACACCATAGTCCAACAAGTATATATATATATATATATATATATATATATATATATATATATATATATATATATATATATATATATATATATATATATATATATATATATAAGTAACTGACGGCATCTTTGTTGTTTGTTATTTGATTGAAAGCTTGTTTATATAATGTGTTGCGTTCGTTGAAAGCCTTTTGATAGAGGAAATCTATCTAGTTTACACTTTATTTTGTATTTCAGATTGTTTTTCTTTCTTGATTCCTAATCAATTTTTTGTCGTTCTTTTTTATATTAATTATAATCGATTTAAAACAATATTTACTTTTAATATGAATAATTATTCTTTAAACTTATGATTAATTTATTTTAATTTTGTTTAAAGTATATACATTTTGAACTCGTTTCTAATTCTATTTTAAAATTTGTAATAGAAAAATTTTCATTAATCACCTAATGCTTGTGTTTTTTTCCACAAAAATGTAAATATGAACTTTAGATACTTTATATTATATTTCAAATATACATTTTATATAAAAATAAAATGATATTTAACCTCCAACGAGTATAGTTCGTTCATATATCATTACCAACTACAAACAAATTGGAACCTGCGAGCAGGACTCGGGTTAGTGCAATCGGGCACGAGTGGCGCGCAAGTGCGAAGCTCGTCTTAAAGCATTAAGTGATTAATATCTTGTAATTGAAACGTCTTTAAATTCATTATATAAGATTTGTAATAAAAAATCATCAATCCAAAGTAAACAAAATTCTCCATATTATAAAAAAAAAAAATTAAAACATTATATTTAAAAATTATCTTCATTGACAAAATTTTTCAATATAATCTATATTTCAAAAATTCTACATCAGGGATGGTCAATATTTAGTGCATTATATGTACTCTAAATATAATTATAATATATATATTCTCCTGAAATCTTTTTTAATATTTTCTAAATATCAATCTAAACTAAAAAATAGATGAAAATTTTTAAGGAACATTTAAAGTTTATCTAAGTATATCTATAAAAATTATATCATTTCCTTATTTTTAAAATAATGAAAATTTTTCTTCAATATTCAATATTACCAAATATACAAAAGGGGGCAGTGGAGGGGGGTACGTAATGAATTTACATACGATTTAATCATTCTTATGTAACTTTTGTGTTACTTTTTTTCAGGCATTGAACTGCTTATTACAGTAATTATAGCCGTGCATTGGCTAAAGCATTAGAAGCGTGAATTTGTTAAATGAATACTAATTGCTCTAGTCTTTTGCTAAAATGAAAACGTTGCTATTGAAACCGTTTTGTGTTTGAACTTGCAAATTAGACCGGTTTAGTTATGCTTCATTGATTTCCAAAAAAAAAAAAAAGTAAAAAAACGATTATTGTTTTGAATAATGTTTGCGTTTTTATTATTGTTCAGTTTGTTTACTTTTATATTATGCGTTTATATACCGTATATTTATTTTTGATGTGTTTAAAAATAATAAATAAACTGTTAACGTCCTCACATTTTAAAATCAGCTATAGTCAACTTATTTAGTAGGTGGGGGAAATGTCAAATTTGCAATTTTTATTTATTATTTATAAAATTATACAATTTTCGTAAATACTCGTTTCTCAATATCAACATGCAAAATAATTATCGATTCTGAAAGAATTTTTAATTAAAAATATCGTCAGATAAAATTATTAATATTATAATATGATATTATTTGAAAAAAAAAATCATTTTATCATGTTAATAAAAAAATATTGCTTGATCTTCTCTGCGTGAAGTTTTATTTTCCATATTTTGAAAAATTAAAATTTAATTTCAAATTTAGACAAAATGTTTAAATTGACATACATTTTAATTAAATATTATTATATATAATGAATATAATTATATTTTAAACATTAATCTCAACAATGATAAATATATATATATATATATATATATATATATATGTATATATATTTATTAGCGTATTTATAGGCTGGCGGAAAAGTTATATAATATAATGTCCATTATTTTGAACCACTCTTTGCAATCTTTTAAGCAGCTTGTTGATCTCCCTAGCGTAGAAATTCTTATTCTTGGACCCAAAAAGTTCAGCAAATGCCATTGAGACTGATTCGAAAAAAACTATTTTTTTCTATCAGATAATTTTGAAGCGATTGGAATAAACAATAATCTAATGGAGTTATGTCAGATGAATATGGTGAATGACTAAGGACTTTCCATCCAAATTCATTCAATTTTTCATCTCCCGTAATGATCTTGTCCAAAAATGTCTCCATATTGTGTCTTATTAGAAAATTTGAAAACATTTTTATACAATACGATACTTTTCTTTCAGTCAGATTGTGTGGAACCTAAATACTCTGCTTTAAGACAAATCCAACGTATTTTATGTGTTTCTCAGTGATCGAACGGTGAATACTTAGTACCAATGCAATTACTCTGAAAGTTATATATATCTTGAGGTTACTTTCCAACATGGACCACAAAATGTTATTATCGACCTTGGATGACGATCGTCTTTGACACTATAATCTCCTGAGTGAAATTTGACAAACCATCTTTAGCAGCTACGAACATTTATAACATCGCTTCTCAATGTCATTCCAATTTTTACAAGCAACTGATGCGTTATTTCCTTTCTGTAACTCGTACAAATGCAATTTCTTAAATGCACTTTAATGATAAAGAGTATTTTAAAATTGTTTCCTTACATATCGTAAGGGAGATACTCTAAATAATAAGATTATCTAAGTCAAGTAAACCTCCTTGTTTATCTTGGTTTTGATAATTAAAAATTAACGTCAGGATGTAAAATGCGACAGAACTTTCCTGTCAACCCAATTAATAATAATTTATTTTATAAAATTTATGGCATATCAGTTTTACTATTGCAATTCGTTTTTCAACTTTCTACATAAAATTTATTATTTATTTTTCATCAAAGATATTTTTAAAATTAATAATAATATATAAAAGATTAAATTGAATTTAACATTTTTTAGTATGAAAAATTAAACGCGAATTATATTAAAAAAAATATTACACAATTTTAATTTTAAATTAATTGTATATAAAAAATAAAGAAAAGAATTTATTATAATATTAATTGAAAAATTCCATTATCTATAAATCTAATATAAATTATTTTTTATTTACAGATATTTGAACTAATGGCCTTTAATTCGGTCAAAGGCATCATTTCAGCAAGTAAGTTTTAAATGTATTATTTTTATATTATTCAAATGCTATATAATATTTTTTTTCAAAATTTAAAATATGCAGCTAAAGTAAAATATTAAAAAGTGACATCTATTTATTTTACATATACTAATAACGATATTATTTTTCTAATTTTTTTTGTTACTACTTGATTTATATATATATATATATATATATATATATATATATATATATATTAAATATTGTAATAAATTGGTAATATTTTAACCCTTTCATGACCAGGATTAAAAAATTAATAATATTTAATTATAAAATCTATTTTTTATTTAATTTATAAAAAAATATATAATAATATATGTTTGAATTTTATTTTATTTTTTTATTCATATATATATTTTTTTTACACAGTTACGTCCGAAATGGAATCTACAGAAGAAATACACCATTCTGAATCTGATATATACCTGTTGAATGCGCTAATTTCTGATCCTGATCGTTTAATGTATGCTGGAAAATTTCTGACTCTTCACAAGAAGAGGAAGCAACGTGTGACCACAAGGAATCTACGTAAGGACACGGCCCTCCTGGACGATTTACAAAACGGGCAAGTCAAGGTATATCTTCTAAAATATAATAAAATGCGCGTACCGTTGTTTTTTTTTACATACCCCAATAATATGAATTCTGCGAATTTTCACTGAAAAATAACGATATTTAATTATCATAATTATTTTTAAAATATTATATATTTATATATATATATATATATATAATTTTTAAAGATTTCATAATCATAATGATGATTAAATACATTCACTTAGATGTACATTATATGCGAATTATTGTATTATAAAATGTATCAATTATAATTATTAATATAAACAAGACATCTACTTATATATGTATGAAATCTTTCGAAAATAAATAATATTTCGTTAAGCTGGAGATTTAACTGTTAAAAATTATCCTTTTATTAAGTTATGACGTTACTGACTTTTTATTATTTCATATAATAGTAATGTCTATAAAATTGACTGAATAATTTAGCCTTATCGAATATTTAACATTTTTTTCTTTGCTGAAAATTTATATTAGCCCCTCCCTTATTCTAGGAAAAAGGATGCGATTACAATTCTTGCGAATTTGCGAAAAAAAAAAATTAAAATCGAAATAATAAATAGAAAACCATTTTATTTAAAAGCTTCCGTCGATTTCTTAAATTTTCCACGAAAGCGATTAATGGTAACGTTGCCGTTTTTTGTTTCGTTTTTTTTTCTTCAATTTTTGATTTGACATATATTTTTTCTATTTATTTTTTTAATAGTGAACTCTGAAAACATACTTTTACTAATCTGTTTTCTTGAAAATCAGCGATTCTATCCAATTGCACTTACTATTAAGTCAACATTGAAAATCGACGAACCGGAAACTTTCTTACGACTTAAAAAGTACATTTAACCACTTATTAGCTGACGGCATCGAACCAGTGCCGTCCGTGATCGGTTTAATTTTTTTTATACATAAACTTCGATGCTTAATTTTCATTTTAATATCTATCATTTTTAATTAAAACAATATTTTTTTATATTAATAATGATTATTTTATTTTATATATTCAACATTTATTGCATTAATAATATTTATTTTTATATTAACCACTTAATGCTTTTAGACGAGCGTTGCTCGTGCGCGCCACGCTTGCCCGATTTCACTAACCCAAGTCCCGCTCGCAAGTTTTCAACTTGTTTGTAGTTCGTAATAATAACGATCTACACTCGTTGAACTCTAAGATATCATCTTTTATTTTTATATAAAATGTACATTTGAAATATATAATAAAGAACCTAATGTTTATAAGTTAAACTTTTGTGAAAAAAATCCGAGCATTAAGTGGTTAATAATATGTGCTATAATTTATATAATTATAAGTTAATTAGTTAGTTTTATTTTTTTTTTTAATTATATATATCTTCAGGTACGGAAGTAGACGATAGTCTAAGTATGTTAAATTTGGACCACGTCAAGGGTCATTCATGGATTAAAGGTCAATTATTCAAATTGTACTACAAGTATACGAGTATTGTCATAGTGGAGTGAAACTCCTTTCCTGGAGTACATCTCCTATTATTCATCAAATAACGAAACATCAAAACATTAATCATTTATACGAGATATTAAAAATTATACTATTGAAGATTATATTTTTAATGCTGCAAATTTTATATGAAAATTGATTTTTATGAAAAACGTACATTTTTTTTTTCACTTATTTTTCACGAATCGATGAACTGATTCCGTTTTAATTTTAATATATTTCTTCAGTCGCATATTTCATAAACTCTCCAAACTGTCATTGAATCGATATTAAATCTGTATAAATAAAAATGGGGGGGAGGAGTGCTTTGATATATTATTAATTATCATTTATTCGGAATTGAAGCGTATTTAATTAACACACGAAAACAAACTTCAATTACTTTCATTAATACGCTCTCAAATGCATTACATAATTTCGATATTATCATGGTTTTATTACGTTACATTCGAAATTTAATATATGAATTAATAATAATTGTAAAATATCGTACAATATATATATATAAATTTTCAATTTATATATATTGTTCTATTATTACTATGAAAATAAAATAGATTCATATGAAAATAGTACTGAAATATTAATTTTTAATGAATATATTTATTTTGTATTTTTATTTTTTTTTGCGCGAATTTATATATTTTATCCGTTGCCCTTTTTTGCTTTACTATTATTATTGCTATTTTTAAAATATGTTCGTTATTTTTCAACCCGGTTCTATCAGTTTTAATTTGTAAACGGTAAGTTTTTGTTCATGCAAATTGATCGATTGAGACATAAAAAATAAAATGTAATTAATGTACACACGTTATTTTTTTTATTTTTTTTTTGTAAAATATAAAACATTTTAATATTGAAATATTTTTTACGCAATATTTTTTCATGATAAAAAATTGAAAATTTCATATATGAAAGCTGTAATACGTTGTTTTTTCAGATTTTGTACTGAAAAAATTATATTTTAACAATTTATATATTATATATATAAAATAAAACATTCAATGTTTTGTATATTATTTTTAGACGATAAAAATTGATGAAAAAATATTTTGTAATTTAATTTTTAATTATTTTATGTGTTGTCTTTCAATTTTTAATTATTTGTTAGTGGTTGAATTTTTTTTTATTTCACACCGATATTTCATATAAATATTTAATCGAACTTTTAAATATTTAGAAACTCGAAATTCAATATAAGCGTTCTTCTGAAAACTAAAATGAATCGATTTTCAGTGTTTCTTCACAAAATACACATTATATATATATATATATATATATATATATATATATATTGCTTTTATATATATTTATCAATATTTTCAATCTGAAACTTTTTATCAATATTATCAATCTTTCTATTGAAAACGGTGACGCTTTTCACGAACGCGAATCTTATTTATACGAACTGATTTTTATTTTTTTTAATTTATTTTTATTAACAATTTCCGAAAATAAAAATCTCCAAGCTTAATTGTAGTCTTTGACCAGATTTTTTTTTCTCAGTACAAATGTAAAAAATGTATTTTCTTTGTGAAGAAGAAAATTTACATATTGGACCAAACGTCGCCGAATATAGTCACATAGGAAAATGCCACTGCGAAAATCGTCGATATTTTTCTTTTATTCTATTTTATATAGCATTGTATTCTATTTGGATAAATGTTATTTTTTTAATAATTTCCTTTTAGCCTCCGCATGGCGGTTTTCTATTCTATTTTATATATTTATTATATAATATGTACGCTTTTCCGGCGGCGACAAACGTTTTAGATGCGTTTATTGTTAGATTTGCGCGAATATATATATATATATATATATATATATATATATATATATATATATAATATTATATTATATTATTAATTAACCACTTAATGCTCGAGCTTTTTTCACAAAAATATAAATATGAACATTAGATGTTTTATTTTATATTTCAAATATATATTTTATAAAATAAATAAATTATTTCCAACGTTCAACGAGTATGCACCCTTCATGTATCATTATCAACTACAAACAAGTTGAAACCTTCGAGCAGAACTCGTGTTATTGGAATCGAGCACGAGTGATGCACGCGAGCAGCGCTCGTTTTATAGCATTAAGTGGTTAATATACATATTATATTTATATTTGCTTTATTTTTTTATTATCAAATCGCTCGAATTTCAGTGCATACTTGAGAAGTCGGTGCATTGGAGGTTCAACGCTTTTGCTCTGGAAAACGTCTCCGGCGGTAAGTATAAAATATTTTATAATATTAATATTAATTGTTACGTTTAATTGTTATAATATAAATAATTTCATAATGACTATATATTAGTTTTTAGCATTTGTAAACATGCTGTGACATAATTTGCATAGCCAAATTTATGTATAGCATAAAATGCATATCAAAATTTATGTAGTTTGACGATTGGTAATGCCCGACTAGAACTCGGGCGTGCGCATTAAAAAGCTAATTAATACACTCTTATAACCGGTAATTTTCACCATCATATTTTTTCCAAGACAACACCAGCTTTTGCTAGATTATTTAAAATATAAATATATACGCCGTAATAAAACATTAATATTGTAATTTTCATGAAAATAAAAGTACTAAAAACATAAAATTAACGCTTCTTGTTTGTTCACTTAAACTTTATCAAATTAAACGGCGTTATAATTTTTTATTCTTCCACGTCTCTATTTTCAAGACGTATTCTAAATACTGATTACATTTTTACTATTTTTTTTAATTATGTGTTTTTCCGTGAAACATTTTAAATATGTTTTCATAGAATTAATACTTTGATCGTTGAACTGATAATTAAAAAAAATCATTTCCCTTAAAGAAAATAATTTTCTATACTGGAAAACAGACTTATAAATAATTATTAAATATTATTTAATTCATATATATATATATATATATATATATATATATATATATATTCATTAAAATTTTCAAATTTATGCACACTTGAAAATCTAACTATTAAAATATATTTCAGAATAATGATGTATAAAATTTGTTTATTATTCTAAGTAACTTTTTAACTTTTAAGGCGTTTATTTATCTACATTTGTATAGTTTAATATTTACATAAAAATAAATTTAATATTATAATATTTTTTTTACTCAAAATCCAATCTCTTCTTTCAAAAAATAATCATTCTAATAATAATAATTGTTTACTATTTGTCCGTTGAAAATAATTTTAATCACAGGAAATTGTTGAATCACTTAATTTCTTAGCTTTCTTTAAATATTTTACGCGATTTTCAATGATATTATAATTATTTAATCGCAGACATTTTCAAAATTTTTAACGAAAATACAAAATTTTCAGACGTCATCTTTTGTTCCGTGTTTCAATCGTCTTTTTAAAATAATATAAAATCTGTTAAACAGATCCTATCAAAACTCTACATCACAATTACATAAATTATATTAAAAGTGAATAATAATAATAATTATAATTATCATGATTTCTAAAATTTATTTTATTCGATAGGACGATATTAAAATTTCGCATCGTATTCCAATCTTTACAATGAACACGAGAAAAATAATATTTCTTTGTGCTTTTTTTTCCGCCAAAGCTTCAAAATATCGCGTAAACATAGCAATTTTTATAATGTATTCGAATGTCTGAAAGTAATATCTTTTATTTTTAATGAAAATGTATGTGAATTTTTTTTCTTTCAGCTGAAAAATGATACATTTTTTCAGATTACTATACACAATATTGCAATGTATATATTACATATAAAACGAAATCTCAACTGTTCGTGATATTATAAAATATCTAGACACTACTTATTACTTCCTATCCGATTTTTTAGTTTAAAACTAAAAATAATATATATATATATATATATATAACATAAACGTAAAAGTTATTAATTAAACATTAATTTTATCACTATTATATGAATGTTTATACTATTGTTTCGAATCCGAATTTAGGTTTTTCATATATATTAACCATTTAATGCTCGGAACATTAAAGTTATCTATTAAAGTTATTAAAGTCAATTTGTTTGTAGTTACCAACTACAAACAAATTGACTTCCGGTTAATGAAATCGGGCACGAGTGGCGCTCGTCTTACAGTATTAAGTGGTTAAATATGAAAAATTCTATGTTCATACTTCTACAAAAAATGCTTCAAATCACAATGGAATCTTTTAATACTTTACTATGTGAAGCGTTGCATTTAACTGTGATTTGAAATATTTGAGATGTAATCAATCTCGCTTAATTAATATAATTTTGTATTGTTTCATTTTGATTTTCGTTTACAGGTCGTTCGATTCCAGTTTTCTGCGTCCATCTATTTCACCATTATGGTTTGCTGGAACACTTCAATTTAGATGTTACCTGCGTATGGAAACTCTTCACGCTAATTGAAGAAGGTTACCATAGCACTAATCCATTCCATAATTCCATACATGCTGCCGATGTTACTCAAGCTATGCATTGTTTCCTTCAACAACACAAGGTTTTGTATATAATATTAAAAATATATTACAAATATTTTCACATAAAAAACGAACGTTTTAAAATATTAATTTAAATTTATTATATAAATATTTAATAAAATTCATTTCATTAAGAATCGCGATCTATATGGAGAAATATATTGTATATCAATTCACCTTTATTAAGAAATTGATATGAAATTAAAATAGATATTCAGACATAATATTAAAATAGATTCACTAAATATATTATTGAATAAACCGATTTCGTCGCCATTTTTTCTTTTTCCGGCATATATTTTTCGAAATCACGGAAACTCTCGTAATTCACATTAAAATTCCCTTTACGTCGCCTTTACAAGATTTGGGGGGGGGAGCGGTAAAAAAAATTTTTTTTTTTTGATCCTCAAAACAATTCTTTAAATATAAAATTCTCGAATTATAAAAAAAAAACGACAAGATCTGATTATTATTATTTTGCAAAATTATTAAAGTGATCCAAGTAATATCATATGATAAAATTTGACTCAAATTGATTAAATTATTAAATAAAATTTTTGTATCAGTAATTTTTTTGCACACTTTTATTTAACTTACACTGTTTGTTGGTTTGTTTGTTTGGCTGAGTGGAATCTTGTATTCGTTTTTTTAACCCCTTTCCAATAACTAATCGAGTTGAAATTTTGCATACTTGCTCATTATTGATGACATAACACGAATTTATCAATTAATGATAATTAATTAAATGGACATCACGTATGAGGTTAATTGTATAAAAATCTAGAAAAAAAAATTAATCCGGATCAAATTTAATCACACAATATAACAGATCATTTTCATAATTATGAACACACATACACATATATATTTTTGTTTGACTTTTCAGATTCGGGAGCACATGCAACCTTTGGAAATTATGGCATCGCTGATAAGCGCCGTCGCTCATGATATAGATCATCCGGGAGTAAATCAGCCATTTTTAATCGCCACATCCAATCATTTGGCCACTCTTTATCAGGTAAGTTTTTCATCAATATCTTCAAATAGACAATAAATATATATAAATATTTTTACATGTATGTATTTATATATTAATTTATGTATGCTGCGTTTTGTCGTACAAATATTTGCGTATATTTATATTTATATATATGAAAATATTTTTCGCATTTATTTATATATATATATATATGTGTGTGTGTAATTGATGTATATGGTAAATGGTTTAATTGTTGTTTTTAAAATATTAAAAAATAGAATTCGTCCGTATTGGAAAATCATCATTGGCGTTCTGGAATCGGATGCGTGATTGAAAGTGGTGTTGCTGCACAAATGGCACAATATTGGCCTGAATTGAAATATCAAATCAGTTCATTGATTTTAGCTACTGATATCACTCGTCAGCAGGAATTTTTATCAAAATTCAAGGTTTTTATATATATAGTTTTGTTGTTGTTCTTGTCTAGTTTTGTATTGCAGTGTTTCACTTTTTTTTTTCTTCTCTAGCATTACAATGATAAATCCAGTATCGACATGAAACGTTTTGAAGACAGGCATTTCGTGTTGCAAATTGCTTTGAAATGTGCTGACATATCGAATCCTTGCAGACCATGGGATGTGAGCCGCAAATGGAGCATGAAAGTGTGCGAAGAATTCTTTCGTCAGGGGGACTATGAAAGAAAACTGAATTTGCCAATAACATCAATGTGTGATCGTCTTACCACGTCGATTCCAAAAATACAAGCCGGTTATTAAGCAATAAACGATAATTGTATACGATTTTTAATATATTGTATTTAAAATGTGTGATTTGTTCATATTTATAGGTTTTCTGAAATTTGTGGTCACGCCATTAGTGATCGAATGGCATAAATTCCTTCAGAGTGATTTGTCTCGGGAAATGATGACTAATCTTCAGATCAATCAAAAAAAATGGGATGACTTGATACTGCAGGAAATTGCCGAGAAAGTGCAAACTGAAATATCGGATGCCGAACCAATTGACGATATAGACGCAACGTCTGCTGAATCTTTGACAAGTGTAGACGCTTTGTTGCAGAATTCTAACGTTGAAATACCAAAAGATGTCATTAAACCCGAAGACAATCGTCGCAATTCGGCACCGGTCGATTTAGATCCTCAAACTAGCAGCGCTGAACAACCGCGCAGGGAAAGTTTCCATTTTGAAAATAAGCCGGCCGTTGAAACATTCATAACGGACGACGAAAAATTGAGCTTCAAAGACAGCCAATTTCTGTTTCATTCGGCTCTAAGTCTCAATCGTAACAACGACGACAACAATGATATAAACGACAGTATTATGCTGGCACACCGCCTTCTTCCAGAGCATTCTATCGCAACCATTACCAATTTAGAAGAAGCCAATCGTTTGAACGTCGTGCTACATGGAAACAGCACAACTAAACTTCTCGTTAGGCAACAAACTTATCCGCCGATTCAGTCGTTTTCTCGTGCACGCTATTTATCAGCGGCCGGTGAAATGGCCTCGTGCATTGAAGCTCTAACAGAGATCAGCACTACTACATCGTCTTCCGATTGCTCTCACAGCATCTGTCTGAATTTGGCGAAAGCTATGGAAAACAATGATAAATCCCCGAACAACAACGATATCGACGTCGGAACATCCGCCAAAACCGACGATGCCACAGTCAAAACTTTAATGCAACACGATATATTTGTCAAATCCGATCTGCTCATCGAGGTAAATATCGAAAAGGAAAACGTCGATCCAAAAGTGATCTTCAGCCGCCGAAGTTCAGCTCCGACTACCAGTGATATTCAAGAGATACCACGTTTGGATGTCAGACGTTGTTCAGTACCAGCCGAATCGCACGGAAACGGTACCTATAAAAGACTAATGGTTTCATTTATTTCCAGGCACATTTAGTTTATCATTGTTTCTTTTTATAACAAATTATTACTACTATTATTATTATTATTATTATTATTATTATTATTGTTATCATCATGTGTTATTAAATTTATGTGTTTATTTATTCATTGTTTTCGTTTTGTCTTGTTTATCATAAAAAAAATTGTGAATGCATTCGTGTACTACATTTTATTATCATTGGTCTCTCTTATTTCGTCCATCTATATTTTTTATATCTATATTATTTTTGTGATAATTATATTTTGCAATTATAAAAAAAAATAATTATATATTTATATAATTTATATTGTAAATATAATATATGAAACTTTGAATAATTGTAAAATATTATACTATGTAATACAATTTATTTTTATGAAATTCATAAAATATATATTTAAATCAATTGCAAAATATATAAATGATACGTGAAAATCTAAATTTGCAGTAGTTAAAAATTTTACTATAATTATTATTATCATTTTTCATAGAAAATAATCGCACATTTATAATATATTACTTTATTTGTTTTATGTTCATTGTATCAATAGACGAATACTATTTATTTTTACACATCATTTTCTAAAAATCCGTGCTTCTTTATATTAGAAAAATAATAATAATTTATTATTTTAATCAGTGTCGGCTCGTGACTTGGAGTCTGAAAGTATATACAATAATAAAATGAATTAGAAATATTTATGGTATAATATATTCCATATTATATAAGCCACGAGCGATCACTGATTTTAATAATTTAATTATATTTATTTATGCTTATTTTTTTTCTTTCGTAAAATTACATTTTGCTGTAATTAATAATAGTGCATGTTAGAAATGTTTTTTTTTTTTTTTTTTTTTGTTTCATATTTCTTTCATTTATATACTTCTATATCAAAAAATATATATTTTAACACATTGATCGTTCTGAAAATGTGTTGTAAATATTCCTATAAAAAATTAATTTTTAAATATAAAATGTATAATATAAATATATTAAACATTTTATATTTAAAAAATATTTTTTTAAATTAATTAATATTTTAAAAAATATCAATTACATGTCCAAATTGTTAATAACATTTTTTTTATTTCATCCGATATATAAATTTAATATTTCATATATGAATCAGTGGCGTGCGGAAGATTTCATCGCTTTTATATGTTTAAACAACATTGCTTTCTGTTGAAATTTAATAATTCTAGTAATTTTTATCAATAATTGTACATCGGTAAATATATTAATTATTTTAATTGTATATGGATAATTAATAGTAAATATCCTTATTTTTAGTGCGGTAAACTTTTTAACACCAATATTACTTCTCGACTTCCGTATGACACATTTAATTTGTGTGTGTGTGTGTGTGTGTGTGTGTGGTTGATAAACGAAAGTTTGAGAATCTGTAGTACAAAACGTATTATATATATATATAATTTAATATATTAATTTATTTTTAAACATTTATTTGTTATTATGCGTTATTGTAAAAATGTCTAAATTGTTTTTAATTTATATTATAATTTAGAAATCTAAATTAAAAGAAAATGACAGATTTTTTTTGTTTTTATTTTTTTTTTCATACTATCAAATATATTATTATGTTAATATTATAATAATATGACGAAGAAATCTATTCATTATTCTATTATGGATTTGAAGAGAATTTAATATTAAATTCTATTATAAAAGAAAATATTTGCATTATTAAATCATATATAAACAACGAATCGTCTATATATATATATATAATGTATTATTATTTTTCTATTTCATTTTGTGCATAAATCACATATAATTAATCATTTTTTCACTGTGATTCATATTGTCCGATTATTGCACACGTTTGAAGATATTGCCTGGCTGCATTTATTGATTTTTTTTCAGATATATGATATAATCGATCATCATGACATGATGACTTCTACAATTTATGATACTGTATTAAGTGTGTGTGTGTGTGTGTGTGTGTGTAATCACGCTACTTTCTATTGCAACTTGATATTTTTAATTCAATAAACATAAATATCTAATACGAATTATGCATTTGTGTAATTATAATAATTACTATATAAAATATATCATATTTTTTATCAACATACTACTGTGATCAAAAAGTAAAGGAGAAATTGTCATTTAAAACTCCCGGGCATTAGGAAGGCAGGTAAATTGTATTTTTTTCCCTAGTTTGGTAGGACTGTCTATAGCATTTGCCAAGCGTCTGTTTTACACGAGTTTTTACAACTCACGGTTACTTCATCACGATAATGCACACTGTCATACTGCATTGGTTCTTGGCGACCAAAAATTCGTCTAATATCGTTCAACCGTCGTATTCGCCCGATTTAGCCCCGCGCGACTTCTGGCTATTCGGCAAACTCAAAAGGCCAATGCGGGGACGCCGTTTTTAACACGATTGAGAACTGCATTTTATCGGACGGGGATGAAATTCATTTTGAAGAATAAACAAAGAATTTACATTTTATAAACAAATTCACCTTATTTTTTGATCATTGTGTTTTGAATCGATAATTTTATATTAACATTTAAAAATTAGATATTACATGTTTATTTATTTTTTATATATAATAATTTTCATTATTGACAACATAAATTGAATATCAATTTTATATAAAATGATAAATATAGAAATATATATATATACATTATTTTATGTGCAAATATCTACAAACAAATAGAATAATGAAAATGCGTTTTCTTCATATGAGTTTTGTAAGTATATATTTTTGTAAGTATAATATATTTAGTTGTGTAAAATATTCAACGATTTATATATATATATATATTGCAATTTTATTTTTGTAATAGAAATTATTTTATCTATACATATACCATATATATATATATATATAAATTTCAGGTAATATAAATACCAAAAATAACATTGGAAATACAAGCGGTAACAACAGCTGCGATAATTATATGGACAAGAGACCGAATAAAATATCATCGGCAAAACGTTTAAACGATTCTTGCAAATTGAAAAACAAAAGGAAACATCTTCAGAGACGTCGTTCAGTTGGTGCCGAGATGATTCGCGGTGTTGTCGGCGACACTAACGGTAATCAATTGCAAATAAGGGATATTGATTTTGATCAACAGCGTGCCGATTTAAAACGTCGTAGTTCTCTTCCATTAGACGCACTCGCAAAGACTGGTGAGCGATTCTATTTTTTCTTTTATTATTCATAATCTAAGACAATCTCATGAAAACAAAAAAAAAACATCAATTATTTAAAACAGAGGCGGTCAACATTATTGCTAACGGTGGCTTAATGACGCGTTTTAAAATATATATCAAAATTAAAAATTTTAATATATGAAATATTGAAGTCGGAAAAAGTGATGTAAGTCAAAGGGGAGGGGGGCGGCCTAATTATTTCAAAAAAAAAAAATTATCACAAATTAAGATATTGACGATTATTGCATTTAACTTAGACCAAATGAATCTTTTAAAAAAAAAAGATGTTTTGTTGATAACACATATAAATATCTTTGCGAGCCTTATTTATACGCCACTGTCTCTGATTCATTAATTGTTTTATAGTTTTAATATAAATTTGATCTTATCACTAAATCTATCACCATTTCTTATATATATATATATATATATATTCCTAATGTGTCCATTCAAAATGGCCGATCTACAAAGTGATTATTGTTTTCATAATTAATCGTAGATTTTTGTTGAATAATTTAATAAATGTGTTAAAATTGTACAGAAGTTTAAAAATAGTTCAACTGACTTGTAGCGATAGATTTAGTATTATGTTATTCTATTGAACATATTTAGCTTTTTTTTTTTTTTTAATCCTTTGAAGCGCACAATTTTGTAGAATAAAAAAACCCTAATTACACAAAAAAAAAAAAAAAATTTAGTGACAAACAAACTTGTACCGACAAGTTTAAAGTCAATAAAGCAATAAAATCCACATGTGAAATTCTCTAGTAAACTTTTTAAATACGTGGATCAAAATATAAACCACTATGCTTGAAGTTATTTTTTTGGTTTTTAATGGTGCGATAAAAAAATATGACACTAAATATATGGGATATATTTAGTGTCAGTTAAAGAGTTACACAAACAAAAATATCTTAATATTATTATTATATTACAATTTTTTATATTAAAATATTTGCTTTATATATGGTATATATATATATATATCAAAATTGAGATTCAATTAGATTTAACCACTTAATACTTTGAGATTGCGCTAACCCGAGTCCTACTCGCAGGATTCAATTTGTTTGTAATTTGTAATGATATATGAACGATCTACACTCGTTGGACGTTAGATGTTTTATTTTATTTGTATATAAAATGTACATTTGAATTGTATAATAGAGAAAATAATGTTTATAGTTAAATTTTTAAAGTGGTTAAAAATTATTGAAATTTCACCATTATTTTCATTATTTTTTTTTTTAACGATAAATTCTTATAAAAATTCCAGATAAATCAAACTAAAGTACCCGTAATGCGAATGTAAGGATATCCCCGTCCTCCATAAAAATTGGACTTGGACCAACAAAACATGTAGAATTGATAATGATATTTACTTATACATTTTAAACGTGCTTATAATACTCCAAAATGGTATGCGGATGGATTGTGAAAGTTCGATTCGAAATATTAAAATTTATTTGCTCTGCTTTTTCTATAATATAATTTTTATTATATGACTTGGCCATTTTGTCGTCCTTTCATAATATCCATTTGAATTGAAGGATCTTTTAAATATAAATCGTATATTAAAAATACGAATCAAGCTTTTGTAATCCAACAGGCATTTATTACTTATACATATATATATATATATATATATATATATATATATATATATATAATGTATGAGTTTTAACTCTATGACTGACAAGTAGTATATTATGTTTAAAAAAAAACTTATATAACGACAATATTTTGTTTGTTATAAAATTATTTATTATAAAAAAAAATTATTAAACATATCTATTTATCAACATTTGAATTGAATGTATATATGATAGGCAATTTTAAGAAACGTGTGCCAGAAAGAAATTTCTTTTTGATATAAGATATGTGGATTCTTATGTTGAATCTAAATAAATATATTAAAAAACAGTCCTTTTTACGACTTTGAAAATCTTCAGGAATAAAAAAAATGTGTAATTTCGGTGTTCAGGGACGTTTTTCTTTTGAAAAGTTCACAAATTCATCTTCAGAGTGTCAACCTTTATTGTTCTGAAAGATTTAAAATTAATTTTAAAATATTTCCAAAATAAAAATATTAAAAGAAAAACGACGTAAAGCAGAGATCTGTTAATGATAAGATATTTAACGTATAAAAATACGATATATATATATATATATATATATATTAATCCGCTTTGCATGAAGTATATGATTTTAAACATATGAAAAAAAAATATTAAAAGAAATGAGCATTTTAAGAAGGATAGTAAATTATAATTATCAACGCTGATCAATGGGTAGTAAAAAATATATGTGAAATATAACTAAAAAAAAAATAAATGTCTAGTTCAATTTACATAACCCTGAATTATTTTAATCACTAACATAATAAGTAATAAATGATTGTGTCTGTTGTAAAACATTTTCCGCTTGATATTAACACTTCATATATAATTATCGAAATGAATTAATTCATTATTAGCATCGATGTTTAACACTATAATCAGTAGATGTCGTTGTTGTGCGACGTTCACTCTCTGTGTTTATTTCAATAACTGTCATAAACAGATATATATGTGTAACAGAATTTTTGTCAGTGTCAGTTTTAAATATATTGATGTGAAAATTTCATCATATAGCAAAAAAAAAAAATATATAGAAAATATTACTTATTAAAATAATATATCTTACCACTGAATATGACGAATCAGTATTATTTACAATATATACGTGTGCGTATATATTACTGAAAAATTCTATAGATAATCAACTTTTTTATTATTAGAATTTTTCAGCAGCATATACAATATTACTTATTAAATATAATATCAATGTTAATCGTATCAAATATCAAATGTTGTGTTTTAAAATCTATTACATAATTGAACCACCATTAAAATCAGTATATATTTCCGTAGTATTATCATTATATAATCACTTTCAGAAGGTTCAACCGATATTATAAAAAAAAAATCAACTTCATTATCATTGCATTAACCATTTTGCATGCTCTAATTATATTATATATCAACTGTTGTGTTTAATTGTATTGTAGAAATTAACATATTGTAGCACATGAAATATATTTCATATATATGTATGTATTCTGTCAAAAAATTCAATTGGTTCATATATATATAATAAAAAAATAAAATTTCAATTCAGAATATCATATTTAGATCGTTTCACGATTATTGTTCATGTTTCAATTTTGTACTGTTAACACGTGAAAAATTGACATTTTTCACGTGTGAAAAGTTTAAATTGGCGCATAAAAATGATCTGAAATTGATTATATATAAATATAAATTAAAAATTGATTGTCAAATTGGCGATTTAATTCCGCATAATGAAGAAAAAATAATAATAAATAAATCAGTATCGATAAAGTATCAATTAAAATCATGAACCGCTAATTTATTATATGATATTTAATAGTTTTTTTTTTTTTTTTTTTTTTTAAGAATACACATGTGTTCCATTTTACGTGAAATTAATTATGAATATAAGTTGAATTTTTAGTTTTAATAATTTTGATCAGCAAACATGGAAAATGTGTTCGATGAGTGCAGATGCCAATGTCCATTGTATTGTAATTATTGGTACTAAAATAATGTATGGAAACATAATATATATATATATAAATATATAATTGTGTGTTAAAATTGAATATATATTCGAAGAACGAACCCTAACTTGTTCCGATTTGATAAAAACACTATCGTAGCCGCACTATAAATTATTAAACAATATTCTTGGATCTTGAATCCAACGGAAATTAATCATCAGTGTTAAAATGGATTCTATAATATGTAGATCCATTGAACGTTAACGATTGGCGACATTATAAATCTAATTTGTATCCAACGGCCATTGAAGACTGTTTGAGTTAAGATCCTATATAGATCACCGGCCATTAAAGTGTTAACATTTTGTATGAATTCGTTCATCGAATGAATATCCAGCTTTATATTACACATATATATATATGTATATTATTTAATTATTTGAATTTATTTAATATTTTATAATTATTATTATATATAGTTATAATTATATTATTATTATTTTTTAATATTCATTTTCTAAAATAAAAACGTTCTATTTCAAGTTCTTATAATATCATGTCATTGTAGAAGAAAAAAAAGTATAATAATAATAATAATAATATAAATTTTATTTTTAGTATATTTTCATATCTCGACATATATTTGATTGTATATAAATATTAATAAAAAATTCAACTTTAAAATTGATTACATTTGATGAAAATTTATGTATATAATTATTTTTTTCAAAATTACCGTTTAAAATTTGATTCATTTGATATACTGTTGTATTCAGATTTTATCTAGAAATCTAGAAATTACTTTATATATAAGTTTAGATCGCAATCTAATAAAATGTCGAGGAATGACTGTACTTTTAACTAACTAAAAAAAATTACCCAATAATGTGAGCTTTTTTTAATCTAGCGAATATTTTTCAATTTTCATATATTAAAAAAAAAATCGAATGATATAAAATTAAATGAAAAACATGTTGTAAATTATTAAACAGTATTAGAAAGAGATGTGGGCCAATAAATAAATAAAATAAAATAAATCTAACGTTTCGATCATAATATTTTATGAATGAACATACATATTTTTTTCCTCTAATCATTTATGATCGTTTCTTTATGCGATTGAAACGTTTTCACTTTTTTTTCTACAAATGTTAAAAACCCTTTAAAAATAAATCAACCAAGTATTTTTGTAATTAAATTTTACTTGATATATTCGACGTCTGAGAAGAAGATGAAAAAAAAAACTCTTTTTTTTCTCTCTCTTTTACGGCATTTTTTATTGATAGATGACTGAAAAAAAATTAACACCTATATAAAAATCTTGTTCATAGTAAATTTGTATAAGTGCGTGATTGATAACATTAAATGAATTTATTCTTATAAAAATTACTATTATAAGTTTATTGTAATCTATTTATATATATATATATATTCAATTAGAATATAATATTGTATTATATATTTACAATATTTTTTTTGCAAATATATTTGCTATGAATTTGTAAATTTTAATGAAATTTTGGAAAATATATTTACTCTCCATTGATATTTTTCGTTTAAAAATAATAATATTATTTGTCTTTCATCAAAAAAAAAATATTAATAATAATATTCTTCAGAACAATCATTCAAAATGTATACTTTGAGCGTAGATATGAACGTTACTTATTTATATAACTAAAAAAAATCACTATTTCCATATATTTATTTGAAAATAATATATATTACTTGATCTCATCCTTTGAATATCTGTGAAAACAGCGATTCTAAACCTTTCATAAGTTCCTACCATCCTCCCTAGATTAAAAAAAAACTATGGATATATTGAAATATTTTGACTGCAAAAATTCTTTAGGTTTATAATTTATTGAATATTTATATAATTACTTCATTTATCATATTTAAAATTATTATAATTATATAATTTTTTATGATGTCTATATTATGTATTATATTTAAATATTTAGATTTGTATATGAAATCCGCTAGATTATAATATTGTAATGATTCTTTACATATTAATTAATATATATATATATACGAAAAAATATTTTTCAACACGACAAAATTGTATATAATATTATTATTATTTTACATGAACAACTTTGTAATTTGCTCCATTTATTTGTCGTGATTTATGTGTATACAAAAAAAAACTGCCTTCCTTTTTGACGGTTTAATATTAATTAATATTCTTTTGATGCCAAATTTAAAACTTAAAAGAAATGTTCACTCGTTTCATGCATATCTTCATAAGTGAGTCCAAGATTGCATATTGATTATGCGATTAAATTACATGTAAATAAATGGGGGGAAAGGGGAGGGTGGAATAAAAATTTGTGACATTATCGAATTTTTTTTACAATTCAATTTAATATTTACATTTAAAAAAAACAGCCATATTATGGCTGTCAGTATTGAAGTAAATTAATGGGAATTCGGAAATATCAGAATATTTATTAATATAATACAATTCGATGACAGACATGTATTAAACCAATCAATCTTATGAATATTTAATTATTTTATATTTCAGTTTTATATATATATATATATATTATTCATATATATTTATAAATTTTGATAAAAGTTAGCATTTTGTCCTTGGGCCAATTAGGCTAAGGCCTAGGTTAAAAAAAACATAAAAAAGGGTATAACTATGGTGATAATTATATTTCAAACGGAATGTTATAATTAGGATGAAATTTTTGAATTAAATGAAAAAAAACTAACAATAATTTGATAATGAATAAAAAAAATATATACTTTATTCACATGAAAGGGTTCGAACTGTGTAAAGTACCTTTAATTTTTACATTATAATACTCGGATTATTATGAAGGGAAAAGTTGATGTTAATTGTTAACGATCAATAGACTAATGGAGAGAGAAAGAAAGAAAGAGAGATAGAGATGGATAGAGAGAAAGTGAGAAAATTGAGGTTTATATGCGCAGGATGTTCTTTATATTAATTTTTGTAAATCGTATTGAATTTATTATAATCAAAACTTTATTTGACTGATATAAAAATTTAATATGTATATACATATATATATATATAAAAATAAATATGAAGAGAGAACAAAAATGAAACCAAAATATATGACCAAATTATGTTTCTCCTTATTATAATAGAAAATTAGTTTCATTACATGTGGTTAATAATATTAAGATTCAGTATAATAATAACAAAAAAAAATTAAGCTGAAATTATAATGGAAAAAAAATATTATGTGTAATGTATTTACTATATATATATATATATATATATATATATATATATATATATATATATATATATATATATATATATATATATATATATATATATATATAATTCTGACTAATTATTTACTATATGTATAAATCTAATTGTAACTGTTATATTGAATAAAGGGAATGATGAAATTAATTTTTTTATTCGTATACCTATAGTTAATGATTATTATTTTTTATTATAAAAATATAGCAAATTTTATTTAGTAATGATGAATATTGATATAGAATCCAATCTTTTTTTGTGCGCTAGAGAAAGACCGCACAAAAAAACATTATAAGAAATAATTTTAACACAATATTAAAAAAAAATATGCGGTAAAGAGGAACCGTATTAAAAATGGTTAAAAGTGCAACCGATTGAAATTATTATATAATAAGTTACACACTGATAGCAAAAAGAAAGTCTATGAGTCGCATCTGTGATTCATATACCGCACAAAAAAAAAGAATCGCACAAAAACACATACATATATTCAATGCAAAAAAAATACCTGAATTATTTTTTTTATATTCTTCAACCAAGAACACGAAAAAATTAAATTAAAACAAAAAAAGTAGTTTTTTTCACTTTATTTTCCACAAAAAAGTACATTACTTCTACACAATATTTTTTTTAACATATTTGCAACGTGCAGTCTAATAATATAAGAATGAAGAAAGGAGATTGGTGCAAATAAATATGTATTTCATACGAAAAAACGAAAGAATTATGAAATATTATATAGAAGTTTTTATTAAATGCGTTCGATTCTATAAAAACAGTTATTTCTATCTAAATTTTATCGATCATTTAATAGTATTCTACTGAAATTAAACCGACTAATGAACCGATACTCCATTCTTCATTCATTCACGATGGATGATATATATATATATATATATATATATATATATATATATATATATATATATATATAATTTTTATTATTTCAAATTAACACGGATTTTTTGTTGTTTGTCTTTTATTTTTATCTTTCTTTAATTTTAGAATAAATATATTGTACTATTAACTCTGTAAAAATTACTAAAAAAAATCTACACTAATATTATGCAAATAACAATATAATGTAATTTTTAAAAATATCTCACTATTTTTAACGAATGAAAAGAAAAATGGTGCATTATAGAGAAAATTGTTCATTCAAATATTGCATATATACCATACATATATTTTTCGTTAAAAAAAAAGTATACATTGTATTTTTTTAATGGGAAAAAATACATAAACTGCATTTTTATAATCGTAATGGTCTTTTTTTTTTAAGTGATTATATATTATATAATTAATACGTATAATTATAAAAAAGCGCCGTTTTTTTGGTTTTATTAATCGCACAAATATATGAAATTGATATATTACAAATGTAATAACAGTAATAAATATATTTATATATGAAATTGGTAATAATTAAAAATAAAAACACTAAAACCCAAAGAAACTTCATTACATTTATTAATATTATATTATTATTTTTTTTTTAATAATACTGACTGTTAATTTATTTTAATAATTGCTAATAAATAAATAAATAAAAAAAATTCAATTTGTTTTAATGTCATAATTATTTGAAATTCACAATTTGGCACAATTAAAAAGGCATGCGATTACTTTGTATATACTATTTTAATCTATGATGCAATTCATAGTAATTATGATGTATTTATAAATCACAAAAGTGTGGTATCTAGATTTAGAAAATATTAATTTTTGATTTGTTTCTGTATTTTGATAAATAATGATTATTATTTTTTTTTATGTACGATTGTTAATTGTATATTTTTTAAATCTTGGATTTATTCTAGAGTAAATATATTTTATATATTTCGTAATTACTATCAATGGTATAGATATTAAAAAACATTTTTTTTCTAGAATAACTTAAAAATAACACAGTTGAATTTTATTACTTGGAAAACTTCAAGGAAGCACATTTCTATTTATCAGAGATCATGTAAAAGCATTATATATATATATATATATATATA
>JANIJI010000020.1:945000-1012500 GCA_024500535.1 Leptonema lineaticorne
CAACTTTGTTAAATGCATATTTTCTGATACCGATATTTTTCACTGTATTATCACGACGACATCCCTCGCTATAAATATAAATATATATAACAACATAAAAAATCAAAATTGATTTATAATTATTTTAATCAATACTTGATAAATTAGCCAGTCACCTTCTCATGCAATCTAGAACTCGTCTATATTCTTGACGAGTTAGATTGTAATCTTTATAAAGAATGTTGCATTGTTCTAACGTACACGACATACCTGTTCTGTCTTTGCCACTTTTACAAGATATAATTCTTATACCTGCAAATTATAATTATTATTTGTGTAGTATTTTTATTATTCATGAAAGTTAATTGAAACATTTTTATCAATGCCTGCGTAAATATAAATTGAAAGAATTGATTTTTTTATTAAATTAAAAAAAATATAAAGATTTATTATATATATATATATATATCATTACCATTCAGTCTTCTTGTGATATATGATACTTCTTGCAAAAGTTCAACATTCTTTGGCTTTTTAGAAAACACCAAGTTTTTTATTTTAGACATCATCTCATCGATGGGTTTTGGTTTTGGAAGGGCTATAATATAAATTTAATTTTATTATTATATATAAATTAAGTCCATTAATAATTTACATAAATATATTACAAATTGACTTAAAAAAAACCTTTAAAACTGTCTTCATTGACATTAGGAAAATTTAATTTTTGGAATCTCAAATGATATTCATTTAATCGATCATAGTTATCTATATTGGATCTATTTTGTGCAGTTGTCTCTCCTAAAGATTCAGCAATCGTTGCCATGGCATTTATACCAATATTGAAATAAATTGGAGTTATAGTAAATTTTGTTGTCTAGAAAATAAAAATATTAATTAAAAATTACTATACATTTTCAATATTTAAAAAAAACTTAAAAACAAATTAATACCTTATTGGACAATTTTGAATATAGATCTGTTTTTACTGGAATAATAATTGTAAGTGAAGCTCTAGATCCTTTGATTTGAGGTAACGGAGTATCTCTAAAGTAATAAAAATATATATAATAAAAAAGTTGAAGTCGTATACAGTTAAAATTAAAATATTATTTAAAAAAATATCTTACCTATGATTCCAGCGTGTTAATTGAAATGCAATTGTCTGAAGATCTTCAATAGCAATAACCATATCTCCCCACATTGCCGTTTCATTACCGTGAAGTGTTAATAGTCCTTCGAAATAACATAAAGGGCCTAATCCAGCTTTCAATAATACGGCAATCACGTCAACATCGTTACTCCATAACCAGCAAAACAAACCGGTAACCAAAGAAGTGAACTGCGAGATAATAATAAAAAAAACACATATTAAACTGAAGATTAGACGAAATTATTTAAACAAAAAATTATTCTCTCAATATATACAGCTTGCGAAAAGCAAATATCTCGTCTTATTTGCAGTGCAATCGCCTGTTGTAATTCATTTTGATCCTGTTTTATCCTCAATACTGCGTGCGCTAATCTACCACCTTTCAATAAACCATCCATAGCCTGACGCAATTTTCTCATAGATGGTCGAAGTTCTGCCGCCCAATCTAATACATCTGTTAATGTTAAACCTAAAATTGATAAAAGCATATAAATCAAACAATGAAAAAAAATATTACCGAACGATAAACAATATATATTACCGTCAGTAAATCTATTATTCTTTTTCATCGGAGTCTTAATTACATCAGATATTTGTTTTTTATCAACAGCTTTGCTAGTAAAATCCTTGTTATTCTTCAGTATATTCAGGTTCTCTTCTTGTGTAACCAATGTTGTAGTACTGTGATTATTATTCTGTACATTACAAGTAATATTTTGGTCATTCAAAGAGTTTATATTACAAGAATTCTTTTCAGATTTATCATCACTTAACTAAAATAAAATATTATTTATCACATAACAATGTACGCACTATAATCAACAATAAAATTTCAATCTTACGTTTTCATTCTGATTTCCATTCGACGAATTAAACAACCTTTGTGTATTGTTGGATGCTGTTATTTTTTGACCTCTTAATCTAACAGCTGGACTACCGCAATGACCACATAAAAATTTTACCTAGAAAATGTTCACTTATTCAAAATTAAATCGCTCAGAAACATTATTGAATTTTCAATTCGCTACAATAATATGGATATAGCATTTAATATGAGAAATATTAAAATCATTAAATCATAATCGCATAAAATATTAATAAAATCGCAGACAATTCCAAAATAGGATATATTAATACATAAACATTATTAATATATAACAAAAATAAAAATACAGTGTATAAATATGTCATATAATATTAATTTAAAAAAATGCTGCAAAGTAATCGCTAGCAAATCACAATTCAATATATAAAAAAATTCTATAAAAAAATATATATTATTATTATTACCTTACTAACTAAACACATCACACTAGCTTCAATGTTTAATTGAGTTAAATCCCACGGTTCCGGTTCATCATTTGGTTGATAATAATTCGCAGATGGAGAACTAGACATGACTTGGGTATCTAAGAACTGCTAAAATTAAATATTTTAAATTATTATTTTGCAAAATGAAAATAGACAATATTTATTAATTGCTTAATACCAAATGATCATCACAGGGTGTTGAAGGAGTGGCGAAATCATCTATTTCAGGACTTATCAAATCGCACAGGTTTAATTGCAAATTTAACCTTTTCAACATAAACATCATCTAAATGGAAACAAAATGTTTTATTAATATTTAAATAACTTTTACGTATTTGAATATAAATACAATTAAATGTAATTAAATTTTCAATAGTTACCTTTGCATTTTCCAGCGAACTATCATCAGTATCAGTAAAAGCAGATGATACTTTGTGAGAATCAATAAAACGCAACGCTTCCTCAACCAATCCAGAATCCCAAAGGGAAAGTAAAGCTCTAGTTTTAGTGATCATCTGTTCGGCCAGTGGTAGCATACCATCAGATTGACGTAACTTAGCTAAAGACAATAATTCACTCATTGTGTCAACAACTTCACCTCTTAATTGTTTAATTGCCTGTACAGCGTCATTTGCCATTTTAACAGGATTAGAATTATTTGGTGCTGAGACGCTTTTGCTTTGTTGAACCATTCTTTAATTCAAAATAAAAAAAAACTTAAAAAAACAATTATTTAATTTCATATGTTATAATAATAACTTACTGAAATAGTCCATCATCTTTGGTGCTTTTGCGACAATGCGCTGTAAAAGCACCCACAGTTATTGTATCGTAATAACCGGTTTTATTTAAATTATAATCATAAACCCACATTCTTTGTACGTGTAAATTTACTGGTACAAATTCAACAAATGGATCATCTTAAAATTTAAATGTTAATTATGATAAGAACCAATAATATAATATAATGATATACTTGAACATACCTTTTCGACAACTCTGTTTAAAGTTGGATTTGTTCGCTTTCATTGATATGTTTTCAAGAGCGGTATTATAAAACTTGTACAAATTGTAATGTCTATTTAATAATTCCATTTGATTATTTTTCCAAGGCAGTTCCATTTCTCCCATACAGACAATTTCTTGAAGCATTTCTTTTTCGTGCTGAATCCACACAACACTTCAAAAACAAAATAAAAATAATATATAACAACAAAAATTTCTTTATAATAACAATACACGTAAAACACTGAATATTCAATTTTAAATATAAAAAAAAACAACTTACAGAAGTTTCTGAGGCAGTGTATAACAGAATTTAGATTCAGCCATCAACTCGTGCACTGTAATTTCGCATCCCAAATCTGATTGCAATCTATAAGTAGATTGACAAACATTGTTGAATAAATAATCTGCGACATCGCTATGAGATGGTAATTTAATTTTTATATTTAAAGTTATTGGTAAAGATTGTGATCTTCGATGGCAATACACTCTCCATGGAGTCACTTCATTTGAATCTAAAGAACCTTCTTCTTTATTTGATGTTTCAAAACTCCATCCATTTAATGTTAAAAATCCAATTGTTCGCCTTTCGGAATTTTTTAGGGCCACGCGAAACCTCTGAGTAATCTGATATACAAAAGATAATAAAAATTAAGTAATCTATGTGAAATATTAAATTATTAATAAAATATTATTACCAAAATTGTACTGAGTAAAACAGTAGTAGATCCTAATGTAACAGATGTGTTCGAAAACCTCTCGCTCATATTTTTCGCAGTTATTCGGATAATTGTTTCTCCGTCTAGTCCATCACTTTTTCTAAATATGATAGTTTTTATAAATCTTGGATGTTTAGTATTCTGCAAAAATGAGTAAAATATACATTTAAATAATATAAAAAAAATATATAGTAAACAAAAAATTAATAAATAAAGAAACGGTATCACATACATCTATAACTTCTGTTGTAGCATATTTCAGCCAAGTACCATTGCCTGTCTTAACATGTATAACTAAATATGGATTTGGAAATCGTTCATAGTTATCGCATAAAAGATTATCACAGGATAATGAGAGTTCACATAATGGCACCTCATTCAAATCTTAAAAATATTACATTTATAATAAATAATTCGTAACAAAAGAAAATAAAAATTAAATTAAAAATAACTTACCAATAAAAATTCCTTTTTGAAGCTTCCATTGATTAATATTGGCATCAGAGTGAATTTGTAAAATTTTTTTCAGTCTTGTCTGCAAATAAAATTTATATATATATATATATATATATATATATATATATATATATATATACATGTGTGGGTTTGTGTTACCTGTAAAGCCTGTATGTGAGATTTTAAGTACTCATGTGAAGCAAGTTGTATAGCTTCTAACCAGCCTACCCTATCACATTCGGTAAATGTAGCTAATTGAAGCCAATGCATTGGACGCATTTCATCATTCCAAACTGAAATAAGAATAACATTTTTTTAATATAATTGATATAAATAAAAATTATAAAATATAATTATAGTACCTAAATGAAAGGGCCAATGTCCTTGTTCATTTTGTGGCGTTGTTCGTACAGAACAACGTTCTAAAACGATAACTCCTTTTATTTCGGACCATTGTTCCGATGTTTTGGAATAAAATAACAGATTATCAACCAAACGGCACCAGCTCTCTTGAGTAACTATATATATATAGATTAAAAATAATAATAAATAATAATTTAAGAATGTCAATATCATATACTAAGCGTAATTTGATATTAAAATATATTAAGTTATAAAATTATCGATATCACGTATCTGAATAATAAAATATTAAAATTTTAATGTAATATGATAAAAAATGTTAATATATCTATATACAAACAATGATTTAAGCCTTCAATAAAATAAAAAAATTGTGATAAATAATACGATATGAAAATTACTCATACGTCATATTATTCTTAAAATTTAATGATATCATATTTTAAAAAACATTGTAAATTAAGATGATTGTCAAAATTTAATAAATGGAAAATACATTTTGAAAGAAAAACAATACGTGTAGTATAAGATATAAATTTGTAATATACAATATATTTAATGTAATAAATATAACAGAATATTCACAAATGAAATCAAATAATATTAAAATAAAATAGTATACCTTCTGGCCGTTTGAAGAAACCATCTTGTTTCAGCTTGTTTGTGATAATAAGAACGCCTTCTCTGCTGAATATATTCAATGGAAGGGACGAAAGCGACGCCAACTCCTGACTATTAAAACAGAGGCCATTCGGCATATTGATGAAGAATAAAATAGAAATAATGCCAACAAAACTACACAATCAAAGTGCACACGAGTGCTAAATAATAATGAGATATGTCATGGCGATGTTTGAGTTTGACATTTAAGTCCGATAAAAAAAAGTCGCAGTGCGCACATTCGTCCGGCAATAATTCATCATGTTTTGCGATGAATATGGAATCAGGTCGATCGTCTCTTTTTGAATACTTGAAAAAAAAATACAATTAAAACGACGCGTGCGGAATTTTTCACTTTAAAAATATATAATATAAGAGAAACGACAAATCCGTTCATCAGCTAGAGCCGGCAAATGTCACCAACATGAAAAAAAAAGAATAACGTATACCAACATACAAATATATATATATATATATATATATATATATATATATATATATATATAATAAAAAATAAAATAATATTTCAGAAAAAATATTTTTTTTTATAAATATAAATCACTATAAATATATAAATTGAATTATAATTGACTTAATTAAATATTTTATTTTTTCCAAAAACCAATTACATACACATTAGCAATTCCTTTAACACATTTTGTAACTACATATTTATTTAGAATATAAAATGAGAAAGTGATTTTATATATATATAAATTAATTTCGGCATCTATAAACAATTTGTAACTAATGCTTCATATATTATGACATTGTGTTTATTGCATTAAACCGAAAGTTATATTATTGTTCTCTTTGCAGCATTTATTTCAAAATTTAAATCGTAAATTTGTATTCTTACTATAAATATGATAACGTATTTAAAAAGTGAATAATATTTTTCAATTACGGTAGTTTTTATATTTGTTTTAAGAATTGTTTGAATCCAACAGAAGATGACGTAGTAACGATAGAAACAATAATTTAACATTCTTTATCTTTTTAAAGTTTTTAACATTGAAGAGCATAAGTATATAATTAAAATTATGTATGTTTAGATGTATCGTTTTTCTATATGGTGCTGCAACATGGACATAGTTCTTGGAACCAAAAAAGACGTTTGAAAATCTTTAGGATGTGGTAGCAAATAAGGGGGTTTTGGAGAGTGTTATTAAAACACCAAAAATACTGAAAACGACTGCTAAACAACATTTTAATATATATTTTTAATTTCATTATAAAAATAATTGAAAGTGTTATTTTTAATATATTTTTTATATTTTATAATTATATTTCTTTTTTTTTAATTTCATATATTGAAAGTAACAAAATTGAATGATGTAAGCAATATTTCAACGCTATTTATCATGTGCATTAATGTCATCCAATTATCATAATTTAAATTTGTACTTTATTCATTAATTAAATATAATTTCAATATAGACATATTTCTAGATAATAAAAATAAACAATACTGTTAATTAATGTCTAACAAATTAAGTATAGAAAATGTAAACAATGCAAATGAAAATATTTATGATTTTATTTTCAACATTTTTGAAGTATCAATTTACATATAAGTTAAAATAAATGTTTCTCATGTTGAAATTTTGTTCTTAATACTACTTTGGAATATTTAAATTGATTAAATAACTGATATTTTGCTACTGTATAGATTCGTTGATTTGTATAAATTTAGAAAGTTATTATTTTTTTTCCATTTAATAAAGAGGTCCTTTGTAATATATGAAAAACTGGAATATAAATATCATTGATTCATGTCTTAATATCTAAATTTAAAATAACTCTATTGAAAATATTTAAAAAGTTATATAAATCAAACTTGTAAAAAGAAAGAAAATTAATATTTGTTCTATTTTATCACATTATAAAAAACAAGTGTGATACGAAAAAAAAACAGATTTTAATACAAACAGATATCTGCTTGTTTTAGAAATTATCCTATTATATATATATATATATATATATATATATATATATATATATATATATATATATATATATATCTAAAAAAATCGAAAATATAAGATAAGTAAAATTGCCGATTCATATCGTCGTCTAAAGTCTACAATTATTATTATATATGGACTTTGAACTAAACAGTTACATATAGATTATAAATGTACGATTCTCAATATGTGCGATCAAGTTAAATATTCTTTTATATAAATGAAAATGAGTTTATATATTTTTTTAGATATTTTAAAATTTCCTCTAAAATATACAACGTTATTATTACACTCGTATATTGAAAAAAAAATATGTCATTGAATTTTTATATATTCCTACTTGGTATTTTTTTTATAAAAACGTTGATGTTTTAAAAATAATATGTATATTAACACATTGACTGTCATGGTACTATTAAGAAATCTGACCAAAATAAAGACAATGTAATTTAATCATACCATATTATTAAAAACTTTAAATTTAGTTCATAGTAAATCAACAAAAAGCATAAAAGTTTTTTTAAAAATATCACGAATTATCTTGTTGGCTTCATAATTATATTTTTTTGTTCATGCAAGCCATCATTGATTTTTATTCTTTTCCCAGAAGCCATCGATGGACTTCATCTGATATATTCATAGTTTAATCGTAGCTACACAAAAATGGCAATTAAAAACAGTATAATATAACTCGTAGTTGGCGTACTGGACTGTACAACGTGTTAAAATATTTGTAATCGTTAAAGTGCGAAAATCAATATTGTGCCAGATTACAAAAAAGTAGTTATGTTAAAAAATATATTTTCCCTTTTTTTATGTAAAACAATAAAAAAATGGCAAGTTTGAAAATTAATGTAAGAGACTTAGGTATCGTAAAGAACAGATAAAAATAATTGATTCATTATAATTTTAATTTATAATTTATCAAAATAATTTTTGGAGTATAATAATTTTATTCATATTTAAGTGTCGATGGTCATGGTCGTAAGTTAATAGTTGGACGCGCGCCACATATTGAGTATCGCTGGCGTCAGGCTGTCAAGTTTCGCTAGTTGATTGCCTTCATCATTTAGTTTGTTGCCGTTGCTTCGAGATGGCTTCGTTTTTGAAGGTACAACTCCTCGTTTTTTTTTTCTCCATTAATACTTGTATATCAATTATTTTATATTTACTTCAACATATATAGATACTATAAATTGCAAAATAGTTACTAATTATCTAATAAAATTCTATAAAAAATCTTGTTTTTCTGCATTCCAAAGTAATCAACCAAAGTGAAATCGTTCTATTAGTTGTATAAAGCTGAATTATTCATTTAGTGTATATGATATAAAAGTATTTATATATATATATATATATAGAATCTTATAATTAACTAATTAAAAAAAATTCAATATAACCTATATCATAACCTAAAAATTTTCAATTTTGCTTTTTGATATGTATGGTAAGTTAAGATTATTTTATATAATTTTTCTTTTTATTAATTTTAATATTGATGTAGTTTTTTTTAGTAAAGTATATTGATCGTTCATAAATATTTATGTGATAAATATACGAATTACAAAATCTCGATATATATATTATATTATATTATTGATGAATTGGTAATTTAATTGCCAACATATATTGTCTTTCTAACATATATTTTATAAACTTTAGTACGATTAATACACACAAATATTTATTTATATATAATAAACATTTGAAAATCATATTTCAGATAACCCGTTTAATTAATAGACCCATTGCAGCGAGAGCTTTCTCTTCGGAGGCTGCTTCGAAAGGAGGTTTTTGTTTTGGTAAATATTTTCCATTCATATTTTTCCATAATTTTATTATTATAATTTCCATTTCGATACGCGAAATTTGTATGTTGCCAAATATTTTATAAAAATAATATAGTAAAATTAATTTTAAAATAAAACTTTTAATATACAAATTAATTTTAAAGTGAAAATTTTAATATATAGTGACTTTGAGTTAAAGTTTCACTTTTAATAAATAATGACATAAAGTAATCAAGTATTAAGTGAAACTTTCAATACATAATGACTTTCGTCACTTTGAAATTTAGTCATGTATTTAAAATTATCATTTAAATTAATATTTTGTAAATATATAACTAATATTTTTGAATATAAAATTATTGTAAATATATTCTATGATTTTTTTTAGTAAAATATTATTGATATTTTTAAATCACAGATATTAATTACTTTTACCTTAGAATTGTGTCATAAAAAAATAATATGTATTGTAAATGTCTAATAAAATATTTATTTTATTAGACATTTTTTCACAAGTAATATTTTTTTTATGATCTGCCATACACAATTATATAATAAAATTGACAATAAAAGCCTGTCATTTTATATAAGTTTTTTTAAACAAATTTTATTTTTTTTTATATTATCGCTTTTAGCTATTACGTCATTTTAAATAAGATTCATATCATTTTTACTATATATTTGTATTATAAGTATTTTTTTTATTATAATATTTTTATCATTGATCGGATATCAGAGAAAAAAACATATTTATCAATATTATATTTTGATAATGAGTATATTTTATATGAAAAACATTATGAAAGATATAATAATTCATATACGAAAGCAAATATTTTTGTTGCTATCCATTGTAGATTATAGATAATCAAGTCATTTATTTAGAGTGAACATAATATTAGATGTATTTTTTTTATTTTGTAACGTGTTCAAAAATGCACACATTATTATCTATTATCTATTTTTTTTTCTAGTACAACTTAATACTGTATTATTAATGAAAAATATATAATTGAAATTTAATTACTAAATATTTGTTAAATGGAAATAAATTTATATTAGCCCGGAATTTGTTGTTAATTGAAAATTGTTGTATTCTATTTATTGATAATATCTGTTTTTTTTAATCGCTACATCTAATTCTTATTTATGAATTATTGTAAATAATTGCGTTCTATATTTTAGAATTAAACGATGAGCAAAAGGCATTACAAGATCTTGCAAAAAAATTCACGAAAGAAGAAATTATTCCTAAAGCAGCTGAATATGATAAGTCTGGAGCTTATCCTTGGGATATCGTTAAGAAGGCTTGGGAAATTGGACTTATGAACAGCCATATACCTGCACACTGTGGTCAGTATTTTAATATACAAATTTTCAGATCTAAATTCCAACATTTAAACTGATATAATAATAATAATAAGTTTTGACGTTTTATATTTTTTAAATACAATTATCAATAATTAATAATTGGAATTCGAGCAAAAATTTATCCTAATAATGATATATATATATATATATATATATATATATATATATATATATATATATATATATATATACACAAGTTATTTAGTTTCTTTTTATGTCTGACTGGTGTACAGGAAATCTTTAACTGTCGTATTGATTTTTATTGATATTATATTATAGGAGGAATGGAATTGAAATGTTTTGCAGAATGTTTAATTATTGAACAACTTTCGTACGGTTGCAGTGGCATATCACTTGCAATATCAGGCACCGAATTGGGAGTAAGTTGAATTAAAAATAAACATTTAATTTAAAAAAAAACAACAACAACAACAACAAACGAAAGGAGTTGACATATGTGTATGTGTATTATAAAGAAAAATTGCGTGATTTATTTTTTGTATATGTATATAGTCTTGTATATAAAAAAAATGTATTCATTTTTATTTTCGTGTGCATATCAACAGGGTGTTGGAATAATTCATTGTATAATATATTTGTATATATTCTATGTGCACTCAATGCTCATTCATTACAGGTGGTATGGAAATGAGCATTTTTGATGGATGTATGATTGCTGAGGAATTAGCTTACGGTTGTACGGGCATGAAGACCGCATTGGAAGGCAGCGGTCTCGGGGTATGTAATAATATTTTTAATAGATCCGCAACGTAATGTTATCATTAGTGATTTTGCACTTAATTTATTTGTATTATATCATCTATTTAAAATATAATTTATGATTGTAATTATATGTGGTAAAATTTTAAATCCAAATATCACACTTTTTACGCACAATAAACTTTATAAATAAAGATTTTACTTATAACTGTTATGTATTTAGTAACGTGATAAATCTGTCATATTTATTAGTATTTATATTATTGGTCATATATATTAATTTTTATATTGGTCATATTTATTATACATATTAATATTTATGGTCTTGCAATGATTAGAAAATATACATATTTTATAATACATGAATTTTATTAGTAGTTTTAATATTTAATAATCGATAAGTTCATAGAATTTCTTTCGTTTGTTGTATTTTTCATTGCATATAATATTTGTAGTTTGCAATTTGAATTTTATAATTGTTCTACATTTTTAGCAAACTCCCGTCATTATTGCTGGTAGCAAAGAACAGCAAAAGAAATATTTGGGCAGACTTCTTGAAGAACCTTTGGTTGCTGTAAGTAATATTTTATTACATATAAATTATAATTCACATTTAAATGATCATTAAAGTAAATTACATATCTTCTATTGGGATATAAATATATATGTATTAAAAAATAGATATATATATTTTATATTATTAAGTAGACGTTATTTTTTTTGTAATTTTTATTTACAGACTTGTAATGGATGATAATTAGTAATTTATAACTGGTGAGAATTTTTACGTTTTTTTTACATTAATATTTTTTGTAGCGCGTTTTTGCTAGCGACTATGCGATTTTTAACAAGTTTAAGTTATAATTATATAATTGATTTTTAACATATTTATATTGTAAATATGTTATCTGAATATTTTTTTCAATATTCATATTAAGTTTTGTTTTCTCATACTAAGCAAATTTTAAATTTGATTTTTTTTCTCTAATCAACTTTAAATGTATCGAATTTCCAAGAAATTGCGATATATTTGTGCGAAATGTGATAGGAATTAGTTTTGAAAATTTATTACGTCCATAAAATTGCTTGCTTTATTTATGTTTGTTCATCCCAGTAGAAGATATTATTCTGGATTACTTTTGTATCCATTCAGGTACATGTTTATTTGTCAGCACACACTATACGAAATCTTTGTATCGTATTGACTTCTATTATATCATTTCAGGCATATTGTGTTACGGAACCCGGTGCCGGCTCCGATGTGAACGGTGTTAAAACTAAAGCCGAAAAAAAAGGTGATGAATGGATATTGAACGGTCAAAAAATGTGGATTACAAACGGCGGAGTTGCCAATTGGTATTTCGTTTTAGCTCGCACTGCTACTGATCCAAAAACTCCGGCAAATAAAGCATTCACCGGCTTTATAGTCGAACGTGATACTCCAGGAGTTACACCCGGACGCAAGGTGACTTTTTTGTAATATCTATTTGTATCTATAATTTATTTAAACGGCGATTATTATTAATCTATGATTATATATATATATATAGGAAATTAATATGGGTCAAAGATGTTCAGACACTCGTGGAATTACGTTTGAAGATGTTCGCGTGCCCAAAGAAAATGTTTTAATCGGCGAAGGCGCTGGTTTTAAAATTGCTATGGGAGCATTCGACAAAACTCGTCCTCCTGTGAGTATATATTGTATTTTATTATCAAAAATAAATAAATAGAATTCAATTTTATAATCGATTTTAAACACTATTTAGGTTGCTTCTGGTGCTACCGGTTTGGCGCAAAGAGCATTGGATGAAGCCACGAAATATGCATTGGAACGCAAGACGTTCGGAGTACCGATTGCCTTCCATCAAGCCGTTGCTTTTATGTTGGCTGATATGGCGATTGGAGTTGAAACTGCACGTTTATCATGGCAACGCGCAGCTTGGTTGGTCGATAACGGTAATTTCTATTTTATAAAATTATATATATTTCTAAATATATTTTTGTTTCTCTAATTTGGTAATAATATGAATCAAAGCACAGATTTATTTTTAAAAAATATAAAATAGGATAACAGATATAAAAAAATAAATAATTTTATCTAATAATAATATATTATAATTATTTTCTTCATCATCTTTAGATTCCAGTAATTTTTCTTATTATTTTTTTTTTGCAAATTTTATTAATTTTAACAATTTTTTTTTCTAATAATACACTTTCAAGTTCAAAAGATTATTAAATTATTTTTTCACGTTCAATTTAATTTTGTCTATTGAGATGGTCAGTGAACTTTTTTTATTTTTTTTATTTTTTATCATAATTGTTTTTTTTTTAAAGTAAATAATGTTTATGGAAAAATACAATATATTTTAAGTCTTTGTGTTTGACTGCGTCACAATTATAAGGTTAATACTCTCAGAAAATTGCACTTTGCTTTCATTAAATGCTACAAACTAGATAATTTCGCTTTGATTATTACTTTCTTTATTATATATTATTATTATTATTTTAATTGTAATTCATTGTTTATATAGGGCACAGAAATACATTATTGGCGTCCATAGCAAAATGCTACGCCTCCGACATTGCAAACAAAATTGCCAGTGATGCTGTACAAATATTCGGAGGAAACGGCTTTAACACAGAATATCCGGTAGAGAAACTAATGCGCGATGCTAAAATTTATCAAATCTACGAAGGCACATCACAGATTCAAAGAGTTATCATCTCTAGAGAATTGCTGGAAATTGCAAAAGGAAAACAGTAAATTCCTTTCTTCCATTTAATTATAGTATCTTTTTTTTATACTCATTTACATATGTCATATATATTAGAATATTCGTTTGATAATAGTGTTTATATAATGTACAGTATTTTAATCAGATTAAATGATTAACCAGATAAATATACAAAACTATAAAGTGAAACCAAATGTTTATAACTTTATAAGCAAACTGTCGATCGAACAAAGAACATTCGGTTTCTATAATATAATGGCGTTATTTTCATACTTTAAATTAGAATGAGATTTACGAATTAATTCTAATATACTTTGCACACGTAAATAATATTTTATATATTTTTTACGAACGTCATCAGACAAAACTATCAATATTTAAATGTTTTATTTTTTTCTGCATATGTATTTTATTTTAGATCATTATCGTATCGTATGTATTTTATTTAGAACACTTTTATCATGCGGTAGAAGATTTATAGATTTTGTAATCGCTTTATAGCTAAAAAATAAATTTTTCCAGCTAATGTATTATTTTTATTTTTGGTCAATAAACCCTTTTCTCGTTTATAATAATAATAATAATAATATTTTAATGTAAATTGTTATCAGTGTATAATTTTGCTTAGTCTAATGGTGAGATTTTTTTATAAATCGTATTCCATTCAAACAATAATACATTGAAAACAATTTAGAATATTTAGCTTATTTTTTTTTATATATCAATTTTCTTTTAAACGAAAATATAATATATTATTTTTAATTTCGCTGTTGGCTTTATTACGGTTTTCGCTTTTTATTATAAGATATATATATATATATATATATATATATATATATATATATATATATATATATATATATAAAGAAATACGTCAAACTTTACTTTAAATTATTAAATCGACGACATAATTATACGAATTTTTACTTCAAAATCATTACACACACACACACATATATATATATATATATATATATATATATATATATATATATATATATAACAATGATTACTTGATATCCGAGTATTTTTCTCATTTGTATGAACTCTGTTCTTGAAATTTTCTTAAAAAAAGATTTCACTTGAAATACCGAAAATAACTCAATTTCTTTATAAAATATCTATTTTTTCTTTATTATTCTTATTAACGACTAAGTATAATGGCTGTGTTGTTTTTGACTGATATACTACCGTGATTAAAAAATAAGGTGAAGTCAGGTAAATTGTATTTTTTTTCCTAGGTTGATAGGACTGTATAACGTTTGTCAAGCGTTTGTTTATAAAAAGGTTTAATTATCTCAGAGTTATTATCACGATAATGCACCATGTCATATTGCATTGGTTCTTCGCGACTTTTTTGCCAATAACTGGACTCATTGTTCGGCAACCGCCGTATTCGCCTGATTTGGCCCCACGCGACTTCTGGCTATTCAGCAAACTCAAAAGGCCGATACGAGAACGCCAATTTGATACGATTGAGGAGATAAAAACCAAATCGAAGAAGGTCTTGAAGGCTATATACCTTAAAAAGACTATTCTGGCTGCTTCGAGGACTGGAAAAAGTGTTGGGAAAAGTGCGTTTTATCGGACGGGGATTACTTTGAAGCGGATGAAATTGATTTGAAAAAGTATATAATTACATTTTATAAACAAATTCATCTTACTGTTTGATCACAGTGTTATATATATATATATATATATATTTATTTTTTTTGATTTAATAATTATAATGACTCTATTAGGCAAGTTTCATTATAATGAGTTTTGTTTCATGTAAATAAAAAGAAAAAAAACAATAGCATTTACATACTTTTGTATATATATATTTCACAATTAGCAACAATATCAATCAGTAATAAGATTAAAATGTGATTATTATAACAACATTGATATGTATTTCCGTGTATATACATATTACATATACAAATAAAGCCAACATCACGTTTGAATACTTTTCAGTAGAAACTTGAATATATATATATATATATATATATATATATATATATATATATATATAATTTTTTTTTTTGTTATTTTCAGCATCAGCTTTAAAATATTTATGTATATATAAATATATATACGCGCATCACACAAGTGCTTTGCACTAAAATCACTAAATACCGGCTCATGTCATTCATCATCCGAGCATTCAGAACTTTGTTACCATCACAGCCGGTCTTTGAATCTTATATATATCATATCTAAATTTCAGAGTACATTTTCATATATTGATCCAGTGGACATATTTCATTATTTTAATGTGTTATTTTTTTTCAATACCATGCAATTCGTTAAACGTTGCATCCAAATTCGTCTTACACGATAATGGACTCAAGATTTGCTATAGTCTAAGACAAATTTGGAAACAATTCATATTAAACTATAATACCATTTTGCTATATATAAATATATATATATATATATATATATATATATATATATATATATATATATAAATATATATATATATATATAAATATATATATATATATATATATATATATATATATATATATATATATATATATATATTTCACATTCACTGGAGGGGAACACATTTTTTTTATTTGAATTATGAATTTTTGAGTATATTATATAATTATTATTTACATATTTGCTTTTTTATATTATTTTGGCATATATATATATTTTTTTTTCAACCAAAGCATGATCAGAATACAATATGTTTTAACGACTTTTTTTAATTAGTAAAGGCATTTTAATGTTAATCGTTGAAAATAGTTCTTCTTTTACACATATATTTTTATATAGAATCACAAAATATTTCAGATTTAACTCTTTCGAAAAATTTGAGTCGTTTACATACTCTGTTTAAAATATTTCAGTTTTAACATAGTTTTTATATTTCGTATTGAGCGTATACAGATGATAAATAATAATAAAATGAAAATATCGAAGTTTTAAAAGATTTTGTATAATAAGTTTAAATATAAACAGAAAATTCAAAAAGATACTCACATTTTAATATGAAAAATATTTAGTTTTTTTTTCTGATATTAAAAGTATTTACTATATTTAATACTCCAAGTGTTCATTATATATAAATATATATATTGATATTCATATGGAATATTATCATACGACTTTCTGCATATTTTATTGAATTTTTTCACCACACATATAATATAGATATAGAAAAAAAAATATTATTAAAAATCAAGACAAAATTAAGATTAATAATTTCAGTAATCTCATATTAAAATGTGAATATATTTTTTGGACTTCCTTTATAAGGATATTTAATTTCCTTGTATCAAAAGTAATACCTTGTAACCACTGAAGGTAAAATTTTGCATAAATACAACAATATATATATATATATATATATATATATATATATATATATATATATATATATATATATATATATATATATATATATATATATGAATCTAGAATGGATAATTAAAAAAGCATTTTTTTGCAAAATTATATTCCAAAAATCCTCCATAAAGTCATTCTAAACGTTTGAAATTGTCCCAAAATGTATTTAATAAAGATCTGTTGAAATATATATATTATTCATATAATTTTATTGAAATGAAAAATAATATAGTTTTTTTTATATATAACATATATAAAATAATTTTTGTTGAGTTGAAAATAATCTAGTACAGGATATTTCAGGAAAATCAACAATCATAAAATAACTATGCATTATTATACTTTTCTAATTAATTTTTACATAAAAATTAATTCATATATTTTTATACAATTGTGCAGCATTAATAATAATCAGAATATCAAAATAATAAATAAAATTTAGAAATATGACCATTTACATACATACATATATATATATATATATATATATATATATATATATGATTTATTTTTTTAGATATTTACATGAAAAGTATTCACGTAGTTAATAATGAGATATAATCAGTGAAAATGGATAAATATTTACACATCTCACATAAAATTCTGCAAATATACTTAATACTGAAAAAAAAAATAATTACAAATTATTTTACTTATTCATCTCAAAAATGATGGTAAAATCTGTCAGATTAAAACTAAATATTTATACTATTTCCATTAATGCATTCATTCTATTTTGATGGTCAAAATTTATTTAAAGTTACCAAAAATATTTTTTATATGACTTGTATTCATAAATTATATGTAAATAGTCATTTTCTACTTTTTATTTTTATTATAAATAGATATTTTTTTAGTAAATACAGTTTTTCAGAAAATTTTGACATATTAACCCTTCATCTGCCGGATACAAGATAATTCAATTTTGAAATTGTGTGGTCTGTATGTTCAATATACAAAATATTTTTCTTTCAAATTAAACCTATATATATATATATATATATATATATATATATATATATATATATATATATATATATATATATATATATATATATATATATATATATTGTGATTTTCAAATAAATTCTTATTAAGAATTTTATATATTTTTAAAATTACATTAGATTTTTTATTACATATCAAATATAATTTTGATCATTAATTTTTTATATATTCAAAATATATATTTTCTTTTTTCGCGACAGAATAAAGGGTTAAACGACAACAACAATAATAATAATAAAACAATTTTTAAAAGCATCAAATTCGTTCAAAATTCATGTTAAAAAATAAAATTTTTATATAGCACCAATTAAGCATGTTTTAAATTATATTAGTAAAAAATATAATAGGGACATTTTCATTATTTTTTTTTTAATATTCAGTTAATATCGTCGTGCCTTTTTTCTACTCATACTTGGCTAAACGATGAACATATATGAAAGCTTTAATATACTTTAATATATTTTTTTTTTAATATATTTGTGCAACACATATTTGACTATTCGCATAATATTTTCATTTATATAATATGTGCTAAATATATCGTCGTGAATAACACAAGTCACTACATACTTTCATCTGATAATTTAGGAACTCTAAATTAAATAATAATTTACTTAAATATGTAACGCAATAAATAAAATGTACGTAAATTAATTTAATTTCATGGCATACATGCGTATTTTTATTTTATTATTATTATTTTTTTTTTTTATGATCGTATAATCTAGGATCGCCTGTTTGCGAACAGTTCTTCGACGACGCCCTCGTCTGCCAGCGTGGACGTATCGCCTATGTCCCTGTCTCCCGTTGCGACCTTTCGCAGGATTCGTCTCATTATTTTACCGGATCTGGTCTTCGGTAAATTGGGAGCGTTTTGAATTTCGTCGGGTGCTGCGAATGCGCCGATCTTTTCGCGCACGCGCTTCTTCAATTGCTGCACCAGAACATCGTCGAAACGATGAGTTTTATTCACGGTCACAAAGCAATAGAGGCTTTCGCCTTTGATTGAATGCGGTCTGGCCACGACTGCGGCTTCAGCAATTGCATCGTGTTCGGCCAACGCTCCTTCCACCTGAGCTGTGGACATTAAATGTCCTGAAACGTTCAGCATATCGTCAACTCGGCCGGTGATCCACAAATAGCCATCCTGATCCCTTCTTGCACCTTGAAATATTTATAAAACATATATTTTAATTATAATAATATGTTGCAATTAAAAATGACACCAATTTTTACTTTTGTAATTACAGAGCAAAACTGTCAAAATTGCGACGACTCTTCTCTTATAAAAGGAAGATGGTTGATCGTCACCCTAGTAATTATCATATTAGCTAGTGATATCGACATTATTTTATGATTGCATTGGTGAAAGGACATTCACCAAGAACACAGAGATCTAATGTATGGAATCTAAAGTTTTTTTCACAATATATATATATATATATATATATATATATATATATATATATATATATAACATCAAAATTATTCTATCAATTCTGTTCATATGAATGAAAAAAAAAATTGGTATCATCTATTCTCTGTTACAATATTTACCATCTCCAGTGAAGAAGTGTCCGGGGAACTTTGAAAAGTACGTTTCTTGGAAACGTTTGTGATTGTTCAGAATTGTTCTCATTATTCCAGGCCAAGGACGTTTAAATACTAAATAACCTTCTCCTGGACCACTAATAACGGAACCATTATCATCGAGCAGTACCGGTTCCACTCCGAAGAATGGGAATGACTGTATATTTTAAAACGTTTTATAAATATCTATATATTTTTTTACTATATGTATATATATATATATATATACATATTTTTTAAAATATTAGATTAATACGTACTGCCGATCCTGGTTTCATGGGTGTCGCTCCTGGTAAGGGAGTGATAATATGACCACCTGTTTCTGTCTGCCAATAAGTATCGACGATTGAACACTTATTATTTCCAACAACTGATCTAAACCAAAGCCACGCTTCGCGATTTATAGGCTCACCAACGCTTCCCAAAATTCTCAAAGACGATAAATCATGTCTAAAATCAAATTAAAACGAATTATATTGCGCGAAATTATATAGACAATATGTAAAATTATATCGATCAGATTTTACTTTCTAACGTAACCGTCGCCGAATTTCATCAAAGAACGGATTGCTGTTGGTGCAGTGTAAAATATACTCGCTCTGTACTTTTCAATTATGCTCCAAAAACGATCATTATCAGGATGAAACGGAGTACCGGAAAACTATAAAGAAAGTTCGTATTAATTTATATTGTATTGATTTATTGAAAATTGACTTTTTTTTTCTCGTACCAAGATAGATGTAGCACAATTTGCTAAAGGTCCGTAAACTAAGTACGTGTGACCGGTGATCCAACCGACGTCTGCAGTACAAAAATACACATCGTTCGGTTTATAATCGAAAACATATTTAAAAGTGGTAGCAGCATACACCAAATATCCTGCAGTTGTGTGAAGGACACCCTTCGGTTGACCAGTAGATCCACTGGAATATTATTCCAAAAAAAAAAAAAAAAAAAAATGCGGTAATTTTAAAATCAAAAATTTATTAAGATATTATCAACATTATGTTGAACCTTGTGTATAGAATGAAAAGTGGATCTTCGGAGTCCATCCATTCGGCTTGACAGAAATTGTCCACGGTTTCGCATTCGTCCGTCCACCAAAGATCGCGTGCGTTATTCCACGACGCCTAAAAATACAAGAATTTTTCATCGGAATAGTTAAAAAATGTATAAATTGTACCGGTTTTTTTTTTCGTGACGAGATTTGTGCTATTGTAATTTTTATAGTGTTTTAGGAAAAAGACAAACCCTAACTTTGGGATCTCCACCGTTTGCCGTTTCTACTGTGTTAATGTGCGGCAGTACGATACATTTGTTTATAGTATATCCATATTTTGTTTCCACTTTCTTCAGACTGTCATCAATAATATTCTTCAATTCAATGAGCTTGGTGCCTCTCCAAAATGCGAAAACTGTCAAAACGACTTTCGCTTTGCAATCATATATGCGTTCAGCTAACGAATCTGCCGAGAATCCTGCAAACTGTATTCATAATATCATTAGAACAATGTATTTTAAACAACATATTTTATAGACGATAATCGATTATTATTCTGAGCATCGTCGAAGACCATCTATGCTGTGATAACAATATGATAATTACCACAACTGAATGAATAGCACCAATTCTGGCGCATGCCAACATGCCAACGACGGCCTCTATTACCATTGGCATGCATATCAAGACACTGTCTCCTTTTTTGACTCCATGTTTTTTCAAAACGTTAGCAAATCTACACACTAGACCCAATAGTTCCTTGTAGGTAACTTTGGCCACATCCTTTGGATCGTTGCCTTCGCTGTAAAAATATCAATGAAATTCTTCTCCAAACAGATCATTATTGCATCATTTTAATAATAATTTATTTTTAATAATTATATATATATATATATATATATATATATATATATATATATATATATATATATATATTACATTAAATTGTTTAATTAACGTCTCGTTAATTTTTTATTATTATTATAATATATTGCTCTCACGCGATAACCTCGAACATTTGTTTTCATCTTATGCAATATAATTGGATTATTTTGTAATATAATTGGATTTATTAATAATACTTAAGAAGTATTAATTATTGTTGATTATTTTTATATTAATTTTTTTTGATATAAATATCAGCGTTTACAAAGTGATTAATTTTTTTTTATATAATTCAAAGTTCAGAAAAAAAATTTTTTTTAATAAATGGCTCATTTTTATTACTTTTTATTAGAATTAAAAAAATGCAAATATAAAAATAAATTGAAAAAAATATTATTTTAAATTTTCAATTTAATATGATTTTAGAACTATTTTAACGAGTTCTTATATATATATATATATATATATATATATATATATATATATATATATATATATATATATATATATATATATATATATAATTCAACCTTATCTAAACAATTCTATTGTACTTTTAGTATTAATAAAATATTGATATTCTAGTTGAAGATAAGCGACATAAATAATAAATACGATATAAAATAATATTACAGATCTAATTATTTCAACGAGATTTTTATATGCCATATAAAACATTAAACTTTAATAGAAAACAACAACGACAACAAAAAAAAAATATCAACATAAATAACTAAATTACATAATATTTTTTTTCACGATTCCGCAGCAAACAATTTATAAAATAAAGGTAATTTTATAAATTTATATATTGAAAAAAAAAATATATATATACATATATATGATTACGCACAACTTTATAAAATTATATATGATAATATACACGATGAAATTATCATAATTATATAATGTATTGATAAGAGTATATTTTAAAATACCACCATTTTATAAACAATATCTTTAACTGCATAGACTCTATTGGGATTTTATATAAATTTTATAATTTAATCTTATTATTTATTTTATAAGTGCATTGAGATTAAACTGAACTAATATTGAGTTTATTTTAATTATAATAATTTATATTTTATATTAAATATATTGTCTTTTATATAGGAATTTACCTGTGAATTAGCAACGATGTAATTATCTACTATGAGTAAATGTTTTTTTTTAGTATTTTTTTTTTGTAATTCTGAATGTCGGGATTCTGTTTGTCGTTAACGTCACAAATATCGACCTTAAGCTGTTCTGAAATATGATTACGAAATAACGTATGACATTTGACAATGTCAAATGTGTAATTTTTTTTCATGAGATAAGTGCGTGATTCAAGTTTCGTAAACCGATGCAATTTTATTTGAATTGAAAATGATATATTTTCGATAATATATAAAATAATCCTACAACAGATTAATTAGAATTTAAGAATTAATGGCATAACCGTGACAATGATTTAATGTTGATTGCATTGAAACACTTTCACATATCCGGACCACCCTCAAAAGACACGCCATTGATTTCAATGAGCAGATTTCTAATATCCTATATGTTCTAATTTTTGCATATAATATCATTTTGTAAAGTGGATAACATTGAACACGAGCGAATTTAGTAAGCGGGTTTGCTTCGCGAGTAAAATGCCGTATGATGTTGTTTATAGATAAGCGGTGTCACGTCAAGGTTTATTCGCCGATAGTCTGATGTCATATCTCATTAACCTGACTGGAGAAAAAAAATAAACAACAACAAAAAGAAACAAACCGAAACGATGTTCCGCGATAGGCAGATTCAAATTTTGAACGTGACAGATTCAAATTTTGACCGCGACAGATTCAGAGTCTAACAGTAATAAAAATTTAACGCAGGGTTTCTCAATCGTTTACACGTATTCGGTTTCAAATCGTTTTCGATTGAATGGAAAATATAAAAAATACAATATACCGTACGATACAAAATTCTCAGATAACACGTCATTGATAATCATTTATGCACGTCAAATGTAACAAAGGTGACGATTTTTGAACCTTTCACTATTTATAGTAGTAAATAATATATATATATATATATATATATCAACCATTCATAAAGTGACTGGTAGGTCAAACAACTTGCACATAAAGTCGCGTCCACATTCTACTATAATTCATTTCAGTGTTGCAATTTAACACTGATTAGTTAAATTGACAGAATCAAAGGTTTTGCCGTAAAGAAAATGATAAACGGATTTTTTTTACAATTGAAATATTACAATACAAAGAATAATTTGAAATATTTAAAAAATAATTAGATTTACATGGACAACAGTGAGTTTAATTTTATTTTATGTATTACTGTATTACAAAAAAATTGAATGATGACTGGAATTGAACTGTATTGAAAAAGATTGAGGTGCCTTTTTACAAAAATCTAAAAATAATGTTTTATAATTATACAATCAATATATACAATATTATATATATATATATATATATATATATATATATATATATATATATATATATATATATATATATATATATATATATATATATATATATATATATATATTAAGAAATATGCTGTAATTTTCATTAAATCTTTATTAAATGCTAGTAATATTTATTTTTTCCATATGACGCATTGCATTTTTTTTATTTTCCATATCTATTAGAATATTAATACGGTGTGAACGGGGCTTAATTTTGATCACCATTTTTTTGTATAGGATATTGCATAATAAATGGTTATCATCAGTTTTATGGATTAAATATAATATATGTGTGCAATAAAATACGGATAATAAAAAGAAAAACAAAGTTAATCCTGTGTTGTTAAAATGTTGAACAGATAAAAAATTACGAATTTTAAAAATTTACCACGATAAACAAATATTTTTATTATAAAAATGTTATATTATATTATATATATCAAATATTTAATTAACATTTTTTTTATTATTTATTATGTAAAATATTTGCAAAATATGATGATGTATTATTGTTTAGAAAAAAAGTGATATCACGATTTATATAATATTTGAAACTGTGGAATAAATTTCAGTTTATAAAGCTTTATTTAACTTTTACGTAATAAATTAAAAAAAAAAAGAAAATTTGCGGTACAGTTGTCAAGAAAGGTACCAATATTGATTTTTCAAAATCAGTGAATTTACGAAATGCTCCATTTTGTGGTAACCGAAAAAAGAAAGGGGTTGATAATTTGAAATTCGTTTTCTATTTATTCGGTCACATTATATATTTTTCGCAATTAAAAAAAGGAATACTATTGCATTCTTATTTATAAATAATATTAAAAAATAGATATAATAGAATTTTTGTGTAATATAGCGTTTGAAAGTCAAATTCAAATATTATAAAAAAAATTGAATTTGACATTCAAATGAAACGAATAGTTTATATAACAAATAAATTAAGATATTACAAATATAAAAAAGATGAATACTAATTGCAATCTAAAAATTTATTTTTTTCCTGAAATCCATTTTTTTTAATATTTGACTTTGAATGCATTTTCTTTAAAAATAATGATCGGATTTTTTTTGGTTTTGGTTTTGGTTAAAGTGCAAACATAATAGATGAAGTAATTTATTCAAAATGTTAACACGTGCTCAATTGTAACATATATCGTTAACATGCAAAGCGTTCATTGTTCGAATATAAAAAAAAAATAGCAAAAAGATCGAAAACGTTTGTCCAAAGGTTTAAAAGTTAGTAATTTTTGGAAAAACTGAAGCAACTTAAATGAAATTTAATACATCATACTTGAAGAGTAGATTTTGTTGAGTAATTTCTTTCATTATTAATGTTTTCATGAAAATCATAAAATTCGAGATATTTGTAGATAAATAAATTTATAAATTCAAGATTATCAAGATCATATTTGATTATTAGTTGCATTCTAAATAATCATATTGCAAATTCAACTATTCTTGTTATTTATATTGGTTGTTCTCATAATATTCATTTTTATAATATTTATTTTGTATAAAAAACATTTTGAACTTTAGCGGTAACATGTATAATTGCGTGATAAATAAACATACATAATAAACACCAGTTCATAAAAATGAAATTCTACACCGTTTTCAATGAGAATATTAATTTATTTTACTTTTTAATTTTTATGCTCCATTTTGTCCGCGAATTGCGTCACAACAATAATAATAATATAAAAAAAAGAAAACTTTAAAAAGTGCAGAATTGTGTCAAGGTTTTCAAAACCGAATTATTATTATTCTAATCGATATATAAATCGAACGCTTTTACACACAGGTTCGACTTTGAATCGTCGAAAAAAAAATGATTCGAACCGTCGAAATTTCGACCATAAACCATTATTTTTTTAAAATTAATTTTAGATTTTTTTTAAACTTATTATATTTGTGCGAGCAATTTTTGAGATAGTAATAATATATTGATTACGTACTATAAAAATTATATAAGTTTAACAATACGAATATTGAGTCGTTTATTTTTATTGCAAGGATTACGATTGTATTAAAAAAACAATAATATTATAAATTATTTGACAATTCAAATATTATAAAAAAAATTTGAATTTGACTTTCAAATGAAACTAATAGTTTATATAACAAATAAATTGAGATATTAGAAATTATACTATTTTATTTTAATCTGTGATATATATATATATATATATATATATATATATATATATATATATATATATATATATATATATATATATACATATATATTATCAAATTTACATTTTTTTATTAGATTTGACAAAATCAGAATATATATATATATACAAATTTTATGGGTATCTCTTATATTTAATTGCGAAACATCGATCTTTCTTCGACGTGCTATTTATAAATGCTCATTAATAATGCCATTTTTGGGACTATAAAATTTTATAAAATTTTTCGTGAAATTCATATTTGTATTAATAGTTATATTATTAAGAAAAAATATGTTTGCAAACATTTATTTTACATAGATATAAGAAATTTTTCCCGAAAGCATTCTGCGAATTCCATATTGACTCAACGTAGTGCGCTTGCGGAAAATTGACCAAAAAGAAAAAAAAGAAGAAGAGTAAAAGAAAAAAAGGAAAAAATAAAAATGACACCGCCAAAAATACTAGGAAAAAATTAGAGTTCATACATAGTTGTATCGCGCGATTGCAATGAAGATTGCGCAATTTTTAATCGCAATTACGAATCGAAAACATAAAAAGACATTTATATAGTATATTATTATTATTATAGTATTGATCGTGTCGCTTTACAACGCTTACGTTTCATTGTACGAAAACCGCCTTAAATTGGGATGCGTTCAATGTGCCGGTGACTTACATCGACTTACATCGCTTCCATATTATACACGTATAAACAAACAAACAAACTACGACGGCAACGATTACGCAATGATCGATTTATTTTTTTTTTCACACGAAACCGAGTCGTCAGCTCTACGATCGATACTTCATGTTTATGTAATACACGAGTCGAAAATATATATATATATATATATACATATATAGTATATATCATTAAGTATGTATTATAGTATACTTGACATTGATTTTTATCTATACTTTGTTCACGTTTTCATTCACAATAGTTCCTTATTATATATATTGAATAATTTATTATATATATATATATATATATATATATATATATATATATATATATATATATAATGCTAGATATTTTTTTATTAAAATGTTTAGTCATAGAGCTGACGACTCGATTTTTGTTCAAATATAAACATGCATAAAATGTAAGGAATAATGATAAGGAATTGTCGACAAAAATGCAATATATAAATAAGAATGATAATCGCATGAAATTTGAATTCGAGCACAAAAATTATGCACGCTCGCTCGCTCGCTCGTTTAACCGAAAAATTCGAAAAGCAGCATTAGCTTTTCTAATTTCCAAGCTAAATCAAAATTACGATTTCTTGAATCGATATACAATATAAATATAAATATATTTTTTTTTTTTACCAATAATAAGCGACTCTATCTCCTTGTCCTTTTAAAACGTGAGCATCCAAAGCGTTGTAGCAAACGTTAGTCACAGCACCGGGCATAAATCTGGTGAATATGGATCCTCTGGTTACGTCGAAATTGTACGATAGCATAGGAGCACCCTGAGTCGGTGGTCTTTTCCAATATAAATTGCGCAATTCTTCCGCCCAAAACGTGTCGGGATCGTCCAGTGAGCTTCCATGGAGTCGTCTGTACTCCTGAAAGTTGGGCACCAGGCCACCTCTGACCAGAGGTTCGAACACTTCACGATCCGACATGACGAACGCAACTGAGACGAATTTGTGCGCAAACGCGACTAGTTTTGTGCAACCCCTTCTACTTGCACGTTATTAGTCATTTGTATTAACGCAATTGTATTAACGCACAGTCGATTTGGCGTAAATACGCCAACGCCAAATTAAATGGGGTGGAATTTTTCTTAGAATTTAAAATATTAAAATTTAAAAAAAATATATAATTAAAATGCAATATTAAATTATTATTAATTAATTAATATATTATTGATAAGAAAAAAATATCTGTTTCATATTTTAACAGAGGTTTTCAATCTTTTAATATATACAGTCATAAAACTGTATATTATAATCTTGCATGCTTTTGACGATTGATATCGTCATAATAATCGACCATAAACCAGAATATTGAATATATTTTTATTCATTTAACCAACTAAAAAAATGATTTAAAATAAAACCATTATAAAATATATTTTATATAATGGCTTTATATAAAATATATTATACAATTTTTTTTTTATATAATATATTTAATTATTTTTATATAAAATTATACGTTCGTCCAAAAATTGCTGATTAAACCCTGTTATAAATCGAAAACTGACTCTATGTAATAATTTTCAAAAATCATTTTTTAATACTATTTTAATAAAAAAAAAATCTTCATTATGTGTAATATAGATATATCAGACAATTTGTAATTAATATATTTAACTATTAAATCGAGGTGACCAACTTATTTACAAAGAAAAGTAGGACACAATGAAATATAATAATAATATTTTTTTTTATTAATTTGAATGTTGATATTGTATAAAATAGTGACTAGATGATGATGGTGGCGAAATGGAATTCTGTTGAAAAAACAAAATGGAGGACAAATATCAAAAAGGAGGATACTTTTCAAACGATATAACTTACATAAAAAGATCTGTTATGACCAAAAGAGAACGATTGGTCACCCTAGTTTTATCCATTTATACACAATAATTAATAAGCAAATTTCTAAGATTATTTTTAATTATTAAATATTATAATTAATTTTCAAAGCATTATCTTTCTTTTTTTTTTGATTTTCTTCGACATTAATTCTTCAATTTCCAAAATTTAAATATCGAAATATATTTATAATACAATTATTAAAATAAATATCACTGAACTTAAAATTCTTTATTTGTACCTTTTTAAAACTAAATTTAATTAATTTCTTCATTTTATTATATGGTGAATGTACATATTTAATTTCGAGTTCTATTCTCAAATTTGCAGAAAAACAGGTGCAGTTTTACACATACGCACTCACGCACGAACACACACACACACACACACACACACATATATATATATATATATATATATATATATATGAGGGGAATAAAAATTCTAAGAATTCGTATTATTCATTCAGTAATTGCAGTGGCGTATAGTAATTCTGAATAATGCTAAGATATATTTCTATATTAATTATTTTTATCAATATTTAGAAAGTATTAAATCGTAAATTATAAACTTAAAATATTTTTAATTTTTCATATATATAATAAATAACTTTTATTGTAGTAATATTTTAAATTTTATTTTATGATCGTGTTGTTATTACTTATTTTCTATATTAGATAATATTTATATGTAATAATAATTTAAAATTTACAATATAATTAAAATATCACTTTTTTTAAATATTTTTTTATAGTGACATCTATGAATTATTTACTATTATTATTCAATTATTAATTAAATGTTTAATTAATTTCGGGATAAATAGGTTATATGGAATATATTTCAGTAAGAAATAAAATAAAGAGTCCATTTAACAGATACAAGATTATATATATAATTTATTTTACTAAACAACATAGATTTTCAAAAAGGATAAAATACTTATAATATATGTTACAAAATAATAATCGGATTATTATTTTTAATTTGTTTTTCTTTAATTTATATATATTATATATATATAATAATATCAACAATGCACAAAAGATATATATATATATATATATATATATATATATATATATATATATATATATATATATATATAATGATTAATGACAATGATGAAGAATTAGAATATCACATTATACCAATCACTGTTTCAATGATGCATCATATACACATTTTTGGACAATAAATATTATGAAGCACAAATGATTGAAGCTAAAAACATAGATAAATAGAAAAAAGCAACTATAATTATTACTAGTTTAAATATCAATTAATAATAATAACAACAATCATAATGAGCATATCGATTTTTTTTTCATTTTTCATTATTCAACTTTTATTCATCTAATTAAAAATGAAAAACAAGTAGTTATAATGCGGAGATGCGTTAGTGTAATTTAATTTTTAAATTGCGCGCCATTTAGTCAGTTAATGTGGTAGCGGAACGCTAGTGGTATCGCCAGAAAATCGGTTCGAAAATTAGGCTTCAAAAGCACGGTCTTCATCAATCCAACGCATAATGGCGACTGAACTGTGTCGCGATATAAATCTTTATAATTCCACCTCTCGAACGATACAACTAGCGCTCCGCTACGACATTAATCGACTGAATGGCGCGTAATTTGAAAAATAAAACAAATTATACTGACGCACACCGTATTTTATAAAGAAGCTCGACAAGCTGAAATGATAATATTATTTACATCTAATAAACAAATTGTATATTAATCTATAGTTTTTTTTTAAATTTAAAAATGTATACCACGGTTATTTATCACTTACATAATAATAATAATAATAATAATGATGATATCATTTTCATTTATATATATGTATATTTTCCATTAAAAGTACAGGGAAGAACTTATAAGAATGGAAGTTGAGAAGTACGCGGCTATTCGACCATACTGTATGTGCAAATAATGCGTGACAAATTGTTTATTTTTATTTTTTTATAACGGCAGGGTTTGCAAATCTTTTTTTTTCATTTGCAATTTAGAAGAAATCATTTATTTTTTTCGATAAAGACATGCATATATGCAAATTATCGAAATTTAGGTGTGTGTGTGTATTTTTTTCTGTTGTACGTGCAAATAGCCACGTTATAATCTAATATAGCATACATGTATTTTAAATGCACAAAAATGTATATTTATATATTTAAAACATATTAAAAAATAATATTTATTGTTATGGACTGTATTTTGTGTTGTTTTTTCTGTTTTGAAAAATATGCAAATTATTGTTTATATATAACAATTCTACAATAACAGTAATGATCGATGGCGTAGTAATAAATTATTTTATTACATAATATAATATAAATATATCAAAAAAATCGGATAATAATATAGAATTTTGTAGTAATATAGCAAAAAATAATATAATTTGACTTTTTACTTTATTTCAATATATAATAATAAATTTATTCAATTTTCATATATATATATATATATATATATATATATATATATATATATATATATATATATATATATTAAAAAAATATTCATATATAATAATTATAAGTGAAATATTATATTTTATATTAATTTAAAAATAATGAAATTAAGCGATAAAATCGTGTCGGAGTGAAACTCCGATACGTTCCGGCTCAACTACACCATCGATATATAATAACATTATTAATGAAATTATTGTAATTTTTAACATTATTATTATTTTTTTATTGTTATTTATAAATTATTTTATTTATAACTTTACTCGAAGAAAATGGTCGGTTTTAAAATACAAATTCGTTTAACAATTCTTTAAAATATTACATTCTACAAACGTTCACATTAAACTATGTTAAAATTTGAAACAGCTCAACAAATCTTGATTTTTAATTTTTTTTTAGTATTTAACTTTATAAAATAATATAAAAAATAAATCGTAATAAATACAATGATATAGAAAAAAAATTCGAAATATTCAAACGTTAATGGTTGTTATTTTTATTGTGTAAATATTTTTTTTATAGTGGCAACAATTTTATCACTATTTCGTGATATCACGATTATCCTCATAATTATAAACGATTTTTTTATCCGCTCCGATAGAAAAAAGTTTTTTGTATTTTAAAACCGAATATAAAATTAATTATATATCGTAAAAATAAACAAAAAAAATTAATTGAGCGTCGTCTTTACTAAGAAAAAATTATTCTTAGTGTGGACAAGGCTTTATATTGAAATATATTTTTAAATATTTGAATTTATAATATTATATATGTAAACAGTGACGTGTTAAATTTTTGATTTTTTTTAAGGGGGTACAAATTTTTAATACAATTCAATAACATTTCAACGACAAAATAGTGATATTTAAATTCTCAATATTTGAAATAAATAAATAAAATTAATTAATTATGTACCCCCCTTTTCACACCACCGTCTATAATAATAATAATAATATTTTAGTGACATATTTTGTTCGAAGAAAAATTTTCGTAATAAAAATAATATTAATATAAAAATAACACGTTATATTAAATAGTTCATAAAATATAAATTTTAAAAGAAAATAGCGATATTATTAATATTCTTTTTGTAATAAAACTGTATATATATAAAACAAGAAATATTTTTTTTGTGCGGGCTTAATTTAAAATATGTATTTATTTAGATATTTTTATTTTATTTTATTTATTTTTTTTGATACTACTTAAAATGATATGATGTGATTATAGTCAGAAATATCTAAATTACCTTAATATAATTTATAAATAAACAAATTATTAATTTATTTCTTTTTTGATATATATATATATATATATATATATATATATATATATATATATATATATATAAGTTGAGTGTTTAAAATTCTTATTCAAAAACATGTACTGTATATATTTTTTTATAATATAAATAAAATACTTTTAATATTACTCACATCAAGTCAATTCTTTTTTCACGTTATACAGGATGATTCATAATGATATGCAGACGTAAATTTAGTACAATTTTCAACAAACTATCATTTTGAAACATCCGTATAATGTACATATATAATTTATATATATTTTTTTATAATAATATAATATACTGATCGAGTCACAAAGTTATTGATTTTAAAACTTAAACGTACATATATGTTTATATATATATATATATATATATATATATATATATATATATATATTATAACTATGTAGTAAAAATTGAAAGTTATAATAGTAATAATTTTCGATCTGATCGTGATTTAAAGAGTTTCGATTTTTTTATATTATTATTATCGATCTAAATCATCGAGACCCGGCGTAGAAAAATTGAACGCCTCTGGATTAAGCGATTAATAATAAGCGATATTTTCTCGGTTGGATATTTATTTATTGATGAGTGTTATTTGATGTATTAAATTAATTGTAAATATTTATTATATATATATATATTAGTAGGAAAGTCACAAATTGAATAAATATTATTAAAATATTCAGTAGTCGTACGGATAATTTATTTTAAAATATATTTTATATAAAATAAAATAATTCAGGGGCAAAAAATTCGTAATCACACGATTATGAATGACATATTATACTTCAGAAATAATAATGAAAAGCTTCAAAAAAACATTTTTTTTTTGAAGATCTTCAAAAAATATTCATCCAAACTAAAATATTTGATGTAAATTTTGAATTTTAAGTCAAAATTTTAAGCCGCACTAAAAGCAAAAGATTGGCAACCCCTGATCTGATATAAATGACGAAATCACACGAATCTATCACAAGTGATAACACTTTTAAAAAAATAGTTCAAAACGATCAATCGAAACTCAAAATCTGCAATCCTTCTCAACTTTTTTTATTTTATTTTTTTTTTTGTATCCATTGTCTTCTCAATATTTTTACCGGTAAATATTTTAATATAATATAATTTAATATAAAAAAATAAATAAATAAAATCACAAGACGCAAAAAGGAAATTTGAATAGAAACGCTATAGAACATTGAACGACACAATTTTAACCGTTCGCATACACAATATATAATATATTTATTACAGTACATTTAAAATATTATATATATATATATATATATATATATATTAAATACTATTAATAATTTATTTATAACAAGCAAGCCATAAATATAATTTTTACAACACTTCACAATAACAATTTTTCAATGTTTTTTTTTCATGTGGTGCACTCGTGAAATATATTTTTCTTTTTTTGGTCAATAAGTTCGTAAAATCTTTTCATTTTTTTTGTTCAGAACTACATAACTGCCAATATAAGGCCACATACTCTTTTTTTTTTTGACACGTTTTACAAACACAAATAACATTTTGGGACAAAAAGAGTATTTTATTCATATTTTTCGGTGGTTATATATATAAATATGGTATATATATTTAATTTTTTTTTTTGAAGAAATGCTCGTTATTATGATTTTTTAGACCGCGATATGTTTTTGTTCAATAGATAAATCTTACACTTATCGATGCAATGGAGTCGGAGTAACGCTCCGTTATTATTTGAGAACCGATAATTTTGTTCATCCAGATCAGGGATGGTGAATCGTTTATAATTATTATTTTTATTTTTTATATAAATTATTTATTAATTCTCAGACGCAAAATTTTCAAAAAGCTTTAAATATTGAAAAACTGACGAGCTTTCAATTAAAAATACTCCACACGATTATTCCGGATTTATCACCCCTTAATATAATAGAATTTGATTTGTGTTAAACAACTTCACAATTACTTTTGGCAATGATCAAACGTCGTTTCTCAAAATTTATTATATTTTAAGGATAGAATATTTTTTTTTAGTATTTAACTTTCCTTGTAGGAATTTCACTTTTATCCGGACTCCGATGTACTATAGTCACTTTAATCAATATAAACAGTATTTTATTTTAGGAAAAACAGATTCGGATTTTTTGATATTTATTTTTTATATTTGCCTCTATCCGATTGATATTATTAGATGAAAAGAAAAAAAATATTTATCTATTTTTAAAATAATAATTTTCGATTATCATTGAATATATTGAATATAAATTATTCACATACATATATATTTATTAAACAATGAAAATAGTTTATTTTATTACATCCTTAGATACGATATTTCAACAAAAATATTTAATATGATTTAAAATTCTTAAAATTAACGACAAATTTATGATAAATTTGTATCGAAATAATTTCAGTATATTATATATATATATATATATATATATATATATATATATATATATATATATATATATATATATATATATATATATATATATATATATATATATATATATATATATATATAACAAAAAATCTAATATTGATATTTTTAAATACGCACATTGTTTTAGATACAAACCAAACAATTCTCTTTGTGCACAAACATATGTAAGCACAATTATTCAATTTTGACTTCAATCGGAATATTTTTTTTATTATATTTTTATATATTTTTCTGTCAATATGCCTAATATATTTGCTAATGATGTAGTCTTTTTTTAGAATTCATTATATATACAGTCACGACAAAAATACTAGGCCATTATTATGATAATTAAAAATATTGATATTGAAATACATCGAAAATTTATTTGTTTATATATAAAATATTCTGAAAAAGAAATATTGAAATCTAATAGAAAGTGACGCACTCAGAGTTTCAATTAAAAACACATTTCACTGATTAATAATATATATATATATATATACATATTTTCGCATGTGTTTTTAATATAAAAATAAATGACCGAAAAAGCAGTCCTATAAAAAGAGGCTTTACTTAATAGTCGAGTCTTAAAATAAGACGTGTTGAAGTAAAACGACAAATGTTGGCTTTTATGAAGACAATATTACAAGCAATAAAATATATTTAATGAATAATACATTTATATATATATTTATATATATATATATATATATATATATATATATATCAATTTCAAATTTGTACGAATTGTTGAATTCAATTTCAAAATTTTAGTGAAATGTTGAATTTCACTTTCAAACGCGCTGAACGCTTTCAAATAAACAAAACCGAAATCGAGTGACTTGAATTAGGGGAGGGGGGTGAAAAAAAAAATACACACACATTTGTTGGCTTTTTCACATTTTGAACCTAATATTTTTTTTATTTTTGATCTTGACTGTATATATATCCTATATTCGCATATCACTAACGAACATTTGTTAAAGTTCCATTCGCCAAATCTTTCATTCGTAGGCACATTTGCGCATATGTACACGTTTTACATGTTCACTTGTGTGCCTTGTCACATTTTTTTAAATGTTTTTTTCTTCAACAACATTTTTTAAACATTTACAAGAATGTAGAACACTTACAAACGTATTATTACTATTATAATTATTATTGTATGCTATATAACATGACATATATATATATATATATATATATATATATATATATATATATATATATATATATATATTAATACATATACAAATACGATATAATAATTTATAATAATAATATTAATGGTTATTGCGTATTTTTTTATGTAACAATAATCAACAAATCAATAATTATACATACATATATATTTGGAATAAATATTATTTCATAGTAAGACGAATAATGATTTTGTAACAGTTTGAATTTAAAATTAACGGCGAAAAATTGATAAAGCTCTGTTATATTTTATTTATTTTTTTAAGTATATATTATTCACGAAAAATTCGACTAAGTCAAGTTTTTTTTTTTATTAAATACATATAATTTCAATGACTAAACTTCATTTTATAAATATTTAAAATTACGATTAAACCGGATATCTGTCGATTTATCAATTTTCGTAAAGATCAATAAGCGAATGATATATATATATATATATATATATGTATATATATATATATATATATATATATATATATATATATATATAAATTAATACAATTTTAATCGTGAATTACGATAATTTAACTTAATTTCAATATTCGGTCGAGTTTTGAAAATCGTATATGTAACCGAATTAATTATTATAATCAAATTAAATGCTCGTGTTTTTTTTCTATACATTCGTAAAGCATCGTTCAGACCGAACGATCTTTCGTTATATAATAAAATAAAAATTTAATTTTAATTAGTGAAAGCACATTTATATTTAATTACAATTTCAGAATAATATTGTTTATTTATTTATTTTTATTAATCTATAAATATATATATATATATATATATATATATATATTGTATATATATTAATTGATATCGGATTGAAATAACATTTGGAAATATCAATATTCTGCCTGTTCATATTTTGAAAGATTTAGAGCTTAATATACATAATATGTAAGCATATAAATATGTACTTTTTTTTTGTTGTCGAATGTGTTCAGTCATCCCACGTTGGAAAGGCGGTAGGATCAGATTGCCACAGATTACTGGTTGTCGATGGTTTTCCATCGACTAGTGTTGACTTTGTATTGTTAGTCTTAACATCAAATCTGAAAGTATCAAATTATGTTATTATTAATAATACCGCTTTTAAAAATAAATCTTAAAAAAAGTGAATTCGAAATAAGAATAAGCCATCCTTAAGGAAGTAAACTTGCTGATAATATGGATGCTAATAACTAAATTAACAAAAAAAGTGTTGTTTTTTCCAGATTGTGAGTGCAATTTGGTTTTTAATCTGGAAGATGATGGGAGGGCTAGAAGATCTATAAGTTAACGTCATGGTTCAGATTCCGGACACTAATGTTCAGATGACCCAAGATCATACCGTCCTAGACCAATGAAATTGTCTGTCGGTGGTCCTGGATAGGATGGTGGAGGAAAAAAAATAATTGAATCTAAAAGAAGAAAGATCACTTTGGAAGAATGTAGTCGACAAGGAAAAAGAGTATGAAATACTGAAAAAATATTCCAGAGTAGATCTTTGAAATGAATAGATGTTTGATGGTTGAAACAAGAAAAAAGTAAAAGATGCTTGGAAGGAATTGAATTAGACCGAGAACTAGTAAGGTTTGAAGTGCCATTAGAATAATAATAACAAAAAAATCAAATCTTAAATATACTTCTTTACATTTTGTGAACGATTACAGATCGTATTTCGAATAAACTACGTTTGAATAATATTTGAAAATTTTAAATGTTCACCTAACTTTACAGTAATCCTTAAAAAATAATAAAAATTCATTAAAAAATAAATCGCTTCTCATTTTGTGGTTCGCAAACGAATCGCGTTATTTTGTATCGATTGTTGGAATGTATTGCGGTAATTTCTCGCTGTGCGCCGTCTTTTTGGTGCCGGCTAATTAATCGCGTTAATCGAGGGTTGCCTGTAATTAAACGAAAAGTACCTTTGTTCAATGTTCCTGTATGAGGATTGTGGAGCCGTGTAGCGTTCACCCCATGTTCCGGATGAACCCCAAGCTTTGTCATTGAAAGGGTCATCGTCGTTCCAACTGGAATTTGGATCTACATAGCTGAAAGGCAAAATTACAATGAAATGTTTTCTATTTATATATATATATATATATATATATATACACCATATATGTATATATACATATGATATTATAATAGTTGAAAAAATTTGTAAGATTTATAATTACCTATTTATACCGTAAGATCCTACATTATAATTTCTATCGCCTTCGAATATTGTTTTATTAGGATCTGGCTCTGAGCGTCTTTGGTTGTCTTTTGTGACTGTCACTTGCATTTGATCTTCTTCGATAACATCTGTACCGAGTTCTAATGACGAATTTTTTATTCCGTAATAAAAATACATGATGAAGCCTGAAATTTTTCAAAATTTTGAACACGTTTTTTTTTTTAATCAAAATGCATACAAAACGTATTATTTAATTATTTTTCATGCATATCAAGAGGTGTATTTATATAAATTCAACGAATTTTTTTTAATAAAGATCTTTTTATCATATACAAAATCAGCTTTTTTAATAAAGGATATAAATAAAATTGATAATTCTATAGCTAAAGATACAGACAATAAAGTTTAACATTGCAAAAAAAAAATGACAAAAATTTAAACGAGATGAATTCTAAATTATATATATCCTTCTTCGTTAAAAAAAAGATAAAAAAACTGCTTACTATCCCATATTTTTAAAATTCCATGGTTGCTACCATTATTAAAATATGTAATTATTTTTTTAATTAAAATTTAAAATTTAACAATTTATTGAGCTTAAACTTTATATATATATATTAAATTTTCATATCCAAAATTTAGATAATATATTTTGATTAAAATAAAAACAATTATTACCGACAAAGATATAAAACGTTAAGTTTATATGAATGAAAATTTTATACTATATTCTAAATCTAAAATTATATCCTCAGAGGCAGACATAAACCGCGAACATTGCTATTCGTTGTGACCAAAAGTGACCATCGAAACGCGAAATGACACAACTTTTTTTTTTTTGAGTTGCGGTAAACACAATTGTCGCCGAATAGTGTGTTTTGAAATTATATTTACCGAGCGTCATCCACACTGTGAATCGAACCAACGTGAGAATGGAAAGTTTGAATATAAGATAAATATTGACGGTGACAGCAATCGCCGGCACAAAGGGAAGTCCTGGTGTCATGTACAGCACGGCGCTCCTGTAAATAACCATTATTTTCTTTCATGACATTTCATTTTTTTTTAATTATAATTATCTTTTTTTTTAATAATAAAGTGATGCATTCGTGTTAAATTAATGACATTACATTACAAAAAAAAATGACTATTTATATTGAACGATTTTACGATTTAAACTATTATTGATTTTTCATAAAACTAACTGTCTTGAAAATGAAAATAGTGCTTCTAGAAAATATTTTTTTTAATTTATTGTTTTTTTTTTTAAGAAATTAATCAAAGAATATATTAATTTTAAATACCTGTTTTGTGGTTTTCTAGAGATTGCCAGCAATACAACAAACATAGCAATAAATAACAACGTCATGAATGTGGCAGTTGCTGGAGATTTTGCTGGTGAACCGCAGACAGCTGTTATATCAAATATTACAATTAAACCATATAGTATTCCCACCATTTTCATTACGTACATTCCTTGAAAAAAAATATTATTAAATTAAAATGACTTGTAATAGGAATATATTTGAAATTTTATATATATATATATATATATATATATATATATATATATATATATATATATATATATATTTAATAATTTACCGCTTTGTTCGGTTGCTGGTCCACAGTCGACCCATGGAAAAATAGCCGGACATAAATAAGTAAATGCCTGCAGTCTTCTCAAAATATTGTTTAACGCTGGACCGACAGTGGAACCAGGACCTGCGCTCGAATGAGTTCCTGGTGTTCCGTGTACGCTGCCTATTGAAAAAAAAATCAAGCAAAATACACATTATTATCGTCGGAAAATTGAATTTTTAAACGTAAACCGCCTTTTGCAATAATTTAAAATTATACCGTAGAATTTGTTCTCGGTTCTATCCGATACGAGGAACTGGTCATCTCGGCCATAGTCACCGTCGATGTCCTCTCCTGGTAACGTGTCGTCAGAATCGGGAGAGCTGCTTTTGAAAACGACAAGCAGTCACAACTTGATGACGATTTATTTTATACATTTTTTTTTTTTTGGCACATAATCATAAACAAATAGTAAAACGCAAATAGTAAAAACATCATTCGCCAGCAGGTAGCAAAATATTTCATACAAAAAAAAAAACGAAATAAAAATGCTCAAATGACGCATGATATATAAATATATCAGTTTTTTTTTTGTGTATCTCAATGTATAAATATTTAATTTTAATTATAATACCGTGACAATGTTGTATTTAATAAAAAATTTGGACTCAACGTGTAGCTCGATTTTAAATTTTCAGACATCGGTCTCGTATTCGTACGATTCATATGCTGTTACACGTTGGATACACAAAGCCGAATGATAAAAAAAAATAACACTGAAATAATGTACAATTAAAATGTGCAAATATATAAATGTGAGGCGTTATGAATCGCTGCACTGCTGAAAATTTGATCGTTTCATAGGTAAGCGCTTTAAACGGGCAAGACTCGTGATTTCGCGCTTTCATCAAATCTCACGTTACATTTGTTATTTTTTTATTCGCTTTTATTATTATTATTATTATTAATATTGTCCTCTAAGGATAAAAATCTCACCTTCTTGTCACCTTTCGAACGGTAATCCTTTGCGATGCCATGATGTGATCATTCTGCGAGGACAGCGCCTGCTGAAGTGTACCAGGCACCAGCACGTCACCGTAAATCTTTAAAACACAATCGATAGACAAAAAAAAATCGGTGAAAATTCGTATTCGACATAAATCCAAGGATTCGGAAAATTTATACGATCGTGACATACATATAAAATATGTATATATATATATAATTCAAGTATTGCATGAAACAATGTGTTCGTTGTCATGTAACCAACTGATGCGCGTTAATATATACATTTCACACTTTTCACATTCTATTATTTATAATTTCAAACATTATATATAGTCGAAAATGAGTAAATTTAAAATATATTAAAAAATCGATATTATAATTGTGAATTTTTATAATGTTATCGTTCATTCGGTACATACTGAAATTATTTTCGATTTTTTTTCTTCCGAATATCGTTGTATTGTGTGAATATAAGTGGGTGAAAGGTTGTTGAATGAAAATTCCCGAGGGTGAAAATGTTTATGGGGAAACGTATCCATAGATCAGACATCTGTGGATGAAATATTCTATGAATCAAGGTAAACACCCCTAACTCCCACTGTATATCTTCAACGTGGGCGGGTAAAAGCGGGTAAAGTGTGTGTGTGTGTGTGTGTGTACGTGAAAAATATTTTATATCGAGTTAGTAACCTGAGTATTCTGGATAAAAAGTATATTCTATATATTTTTTTAACTTTTTATAAAACACTGCAATCGAATCAAGATTTTTGATCCGAATTTTAAAATTTTGTTTATAATATATATTATAATTTAACCGTGAAAATGTTAGGCGAAGTGTTTTAATTTAATTTTATTCAAATTGAAAAATTGATGAAATGTTTAGAAAAAAAATTGTGGCTCTCGAACGTAAATTCGTGCACTGTTCGTTCAATTTAAACGGAATTATTTTAGCGTAATGTCATATTTTATAATTTCGATATTATTATTGTTATTTTTCATTGTATAAAATTATATTTTTCAGTTTCACATTGTGAAATGAATTATAATAAAATAGCAATTAATGAAAAACGAAATTATCAGATAATTTTAAATCGTAATCGTACGAAAATTGATTCATAAATATTTAATCGATTCTCGTTATTAATCATTATTTGCTATTAACAATTAAATACTTATAAATATAATAAAAATCGATAATTATATTATTATGTATATGTTCAGATATTTTACATATATTGTAAAATATCTGAATTAACCTCTTACGTGGCTTAAGTATTACAGAGCGCCTATGACGAATATATTCGCATAGAATTAAATAGTGTTTAACTCTATGGATAATTCGAACATATTCGGTTGCGTGTAATATATATGAATATATGTGTTGTTCTTTAATTATCGTGTAAATATCAATAAAACGCTACTAAAAGCGCTATTATTTGAGGTCGTCCACGCATCGTTGTCAAAAATCGAATTCCGTTTTTTGAAGGCATGCGTGTGTGTGTGTGTGTGTTATTTTAAAATCGATACACAAAATTATGATATTACACGTGCGATTATAAGCTATTTTCGGGTTAATTTAATCTCAAGAGGTTCCCAGGAGCTATAATGACTCGTATCGTTCATAATGGCTATCGAACAATATTGTCAATTTATATGCAAATTCGATTATATAATAAACGATGACTACACAAATGTTCTAAATATATATGTATGTATATCATGATGACACGTTCCGAATAATAATCTGTAAAGATATTATGTTTCTTCTTTTCTCATATAATGGACTTTCAAAGCCTTTTTTTTTGTTATCCTGTCGTGTGCTTCGATATTTACAAAGGGAGTTTTGTTTCAAAACGCTGTACGCTCTTATATTATATATACGATGATGAGTGTTTGTTTTTTTGTGTTGTCTAACAAAAAAAAAAAAAAAATAACACATAATATAGCCAAATTACTTTGGTAAATATCTCGTTTTATAACGCTTTTGTCGACTACTCGTGTGGCTCCAGTAAGAGCTCCGAAAATAGTTGGGAGAAACATTATAAAACTAAATGAATTTCATCCAGGATATGTTTTAAATATATCAAATACATTATAAGCGTTAGATGGTCCATTTTGTTGAAAAAATGATTTTTTTTAAGATATTCTATTACACACACTATTATTATATATATATATATATATAAATTTATAAATGTATTTGAATTATTCATTTTTGTCAAATTGAGTGAATGTTGCCGTTGCTAAAGTATATTCACTGAAATATTCACGGCGACTTGTTTTATTCCCATATGAAGAAATGCAGATGTGGACATGAATTTCAAATTAGCTCTCTATGTAACCATGTTCCCAATTTTTGGGAATTGTAAGTTCAGCAGATTTTCTTAAGCAAACTACGAAAATTTGCCATTCGCATATTCCTTTCACATGATTTTATAACCGAACATAACCCAGAATTGCGTGCGTGAACGTTTATATAATAGTATGATCAAAATATTATCATTAAATCAATATATATATATATATATATATAATTTCTATGATATTAATATAAATCAGAAATTTAAATATATAAATGAAAATTATTTTATATTTTATTTTCTGATATTAGAATAATTACAGTTTTGGGAGCGTTTGCTGCATTGGAATTGAAGCCGGTTTCCTTCACTGGAGTTCCGACGATCGGTGTACGAAGACTCTGAGGCAGCAGCTCGATGAGGTTCGTCGAATGTGGCTGATATCGAAGAACGAGCACGCAGGTTGACACCAAGGTGTAGGCCAACAGCGTGCCTAATTGGGTCCGGTGAGCCAACGAAAACAGAGAGCAAAACGAAAAAAAAAAGGTAACGTTACACACAAGAAACAGACACGCCGACCAACGAATTTCTCAATAATCAGAGATACAATCGACACAAACGAACATCTTTCGACTGACCGATGCTCATCATTTCGACCAGCACTTCCAGGCGAATGAAGAGTGCTACCAGAGCAGCCGCAGCCCCGGTGCCGAATGTCGCCAACACTGGTGTGCCTGTCGCTGGTAGAACGTGTGATAAAAGTCTGCAATGTCATAACATGTAATTAAAATTAATAATCGCTCGTTATCCATTTTCATAGAAACAATATGAGGTAGTAATATTGGCAAAAAAAAAAAAAATTTTTTTTCAACTCTCATTAATGAAATTATCATTCCCACTTATACTAGTTATATTTAAATGTAATAAAAAAATAATGAAAAAATAAATACCTGAAGATGAGACCGTCCTGCGCCATAGCATAGACGATCCTCGGCATTGGGAACATGGAACCAAACATGGAAACAGTCAGACCGGCAACAGCACCAACGGCCACAAATAATTTACATTTATAGGCGCCGACTTGGCCAAACATCTCAACAAGTGCCGAATCCTGGTCGATCTCGTCGTAAGGCACTAAAATAATAAATAACACAATAGAGTTGACAATAAAACGTAGTTTATAGTGTGAACGTTTTATTTATTTATTTATTTATATATGTTGCGACTAGTAAAATTTGATCAAGGTTCAATATATAAGCAAAACAACAACACGAACTTGGAAAGACGTTCAAACAATCGATATTAGATTTGATAGTGCGAAAAGCGTCCCATTACATAATGGGAAACCCGAGGATTCTGGGAATTAACACTTGGCGAAACACTGTTACGTTTCATTGTCGACCGTAAACCATGATCAAAGTTTTGAATTTGTATAATGTAATTATTCGCAAACACGTCGCAAGGCTGTGGTTTGTATGATGTATCTTGTGCCCGTTTACAATTGAAGGCGTTTTGTTTGTTTTTAATCGGTTCGAATTAGAACAACCGGAATCAAAGTTAATATTGAATTACTATTTTGAATACTAAAACGTTTAATCAATATATTGCAATGATGTATATAGCCATATTTTATTTTTTTTATTTTTAATCCATGCTTATCAACGAGAATGAACTGCCACCGCTATTCCCAAATAAAACTCTTTTTTTTTTCAATTTTACGTTTTTTCTCCAAAATTATCACTCAAATCAAAGATATGTCAACAGATGATATATTTATTATAAAATTCTACGTTAAAAAATATTTTATTCATAATTCAAAAATCGAGGTAAAACGGGTATCAGGTGGATTTTACGACGATATCTATAATAATAAAAATTGTAGAGAAAAATATGTTCTATAAGAATCAAATATTATATTATATATATATTGTCTTAGTTTTTTTCTAAAAAATAATTTTATATAAATATAAAATGATGACGATTAATCACTTAATGCTCGGGTTTATTTTTACAAAAATGTGACTCTAAACATAAGGTTCTATAATTTAAATTTCAAATGTAAATTTTATAAAATATGATATTTAAAGTTTAACGAGTGTAGATTGTTTATGTATCATGACTGCAAACAAGTTGAAACCAACGAGTAGGGCTCGGGTTAGTGCGATCGGGCACGCACGGCACGCGCGAGCAGCGCTCGTCTTAAAGTATTAAGTGGTTGAACATTTTTTTATTAAATAAATTTGATTAAAATAATAAAAAATCAGGTAATAAACGATGTTTGTAAGGTTTGAATTTTATATTAAAAATTGGCCTGCTTTATAAAGCAATAAAGATCTGTGAAAGAATCTATCCTAGTTTATTATTAAAAAATCGGATGAACAGTATTATTGGTAAAGAAAAAAATATAATTATTATTACCAATTAAAGTTAAAACCATCGATGTAGTGACGTAAGCAACGAGAATTATCATCAAACTGGTGACGATTGCCAAAGGGATGCTCCTCTTGGGATTTGTGGCTTCTTCACCAGTCGTCGCTATTATGTCGAAGCCTATAAAGGCATAGAAACAAGTTGCAGCACCTGTGAATACCTGTATATATATATATATAAAAATAAATTAAAAATTGATATTATATATATATATATTATAAATAGAAAATGCTGTTACAAAGCGTTGGTTCTTCAAAGAATCGCAACAGTCGTTCGAATCGATCGCGATAAGATTAAAAGCTCAAACATATCTCATGAAAGTTTTGAATTTCGTTTCAAATTTTTAGGCCGTTTGTTTGTTTATAGGTATCGATAAAATTGAATTTGAAAGCGCCACAAAATTTAACCGATTTTATTGATGAAATTCCCGAGTTTCTATCTTCAGGATTGTCGTATTTAAATTATATATATATATATATATATATATATATATATATATATATATATATATATATATATATACAGGGTGTTTTCTTTTCTAATGAAAAATTATGACAGGAAAAAAATCCGACATGTCTATTGTAATATGACAGAAAATATAAGTTATATTTTAGAAAAAAAAATTAATTATTCATTCACCTTTAAAATATTTTTTTTTTTCATAATAGAAAAGTTTAAATCTTGTAAAAGGATATTATTAAAAAAATATTTTAATTATTTTTATATACATTAGATATTAACTGTCAAAAAAATAGAAATATGTCATTATTTTTAATTTTTAAATAATTTCTTTTGTGAATAAATCGTATTTAAGAAAATAATTTTAATGTTTATTTCAATGTAAATAATTTAATATTCAATATTAATATTTTCTTCTTTAGTGATAAATAAAATTTATTCATATATAATTTAAATAAATAATCAGAATAATAAACGTATTTCTGGTGGAGATAAAATATTTAAATTTTATAAATAATTCAATCATTAAGAATAATTTTATATAAAATCGATGTTTCTCAATTTCTTTTTTATAAAATAAATAATTATTTTCATTATACTAATTCTCAAATAGTGCAATACTTTTTTTAAATTATTTAATATTTATTTATATTTTTTTCAAATTTATACATAACCGATTCGTCAGTTCTACATTCTGATTCAGTCAATAAAAATAAATTGTTTGAATCAATGTTTCACAATATTTTTTTAATATTAATTTCTTTTTATAGAAATTATTTATTATATTATAGTCGTCAGTTCTACATTCAATATTCAACATTCAGATCTAACAAAATTATATTGGGATTGTTTTTTTTTTTTTTTTTTTTGTGATATAAATGAGAGTTATACGAGGATGAGAAAGGGTACATATTATATTAATACAGAAATAAATTACCCCGCTCCATCCATAAGGCAGAAAACCCCTGTGTTCTGTCCAGTTATCGCTGCTGACATAAAACATTCCAGCTCCCATAATGAAGGCCCACACGGACAAGTTGATGACATTCAGAACATTATTGAAAATGAGGGACTTTTTGACGCCGGCAGCCATCAGAACTGTCATCAATAATGTGATGACGCACGCCACCAGATCTGGGGGACGACCTGTAAAAATATTTTAAAAAAGACAATATCATTATTTTTTTAATATATATATATATATATATATATATATATATACATATACATATATACATATATTATACATATACATATTTATATTGTCGTCGTTATCCATGTATGTTATGTTACACGAATACGTTTAAATCGGTCGAAACGTCGGGACGATACCGATTTATACACGATCCTGACGTGTCAACCGATTTAACGCACACGCATATTAATCAGTATTTTGATTTCGCAATATATCACAAAATTGAACTGCTGGTTCTATAGTGATCCGGCGTCCTTCTTGTGGGGGACGGTTTGTCTTCCTTTGAAAAATGTTATCCTTTTTGTAAATTTTTGCGTTCGATCGATTCCATAACTTTTTGAATCGATAAAAATACCTTTTTTTGAGTCGATATAATGACTAAGAACCTTTTTTTGGATGTTGAATATAAGACTAAGGATCTTTTTCATTACAATTTAATTGATTTCATTGTATCATCATTTTTAATAAATAGTTTTTATTGCAAAAAAAGTTGGCTGTTGGTTTGACGTATATTAAAAATAGTTTCAGAAGTTGTAAATTTAGAATATTAAACAGTAATAAGTTGTTGGTTTTTAATTGTCCATTTTCAATCGTTGATTTCTGATTTTGAAAATGATTCTCTCTGAGAAATTATATTGTGAATCTATTACTTTTCACACAACGATGTATCGAGATAGATGTAACCAACTTGATTTTAAATTAAAATTCGCCACAAAACTCCAATCCAATATTTTGAAGATCTTCTCCAAAAATAAAAAGAAGAATTTCTGGAATAGATCACAATTATTCATAGAGTATGAGTGCGCCAAATATTGGCCACATTTTTAATAAGGTCTTTAACAATAATTAGACATAGATTTTTTTAATTAAAGCAATATGCATTATTTAATCTTTAAATATTTTTATAAAAATTTTCATACAATAGAGAATCTGTGCGATTTTTAATAGTACATTCTCGTTTCCAATGTTTTATTCATCGCTCTAGCAATATTTATAAATAAAAAATCCTTTTTTTATGGTAAAAAAAAATAAAACAATGAATAAAAAATATAAAAAATCAGCGGAAGAGGGATGGAGACCGGATACCCACCCTTTAGGCTCGTGTCAACGACGAGACAATATATGAGGCAATAGAAAACGCTGTAAAATGACAGCATGTTGTCTACGATATATATAACATTTACTATTTCTTTTTTCTTTCCCTTTCTTATCATGAAAAATATTTATTTCACATATACAAACCGAAACCGAGAAAATGTTCTACTCTTCTGTACACACACACACACACACAAACACAAAAAGACTGTCCTTCTTCAACTTTTTCTAGAATAATTATTATTTTCTTGTTTCATTCTTTTCGAATGTCGCATCACGTTTACTTCAATTGGAGCATAAGACTTGAACTCGAAAGAAACATGTAATGATACTTCTATTTCTTTCTTTCTTTTTTTTTTGATATTTTTAAAGTCCTTTCATTCAATGTTAAATGTTCATTCTTCCGTTTTTCTTTTGATTCTTTTATACGTGGTATAAAGTTAAGCTAAAGAAAAGAAAAAAAATTATCAAAAAAACCTAAAAACAATATGTATTTCTATTTTATGCAAATATTAAAAGCAATAAGAGATGATTATTAAAAAAATAGTACGAATGAAAAAAATATATTTATTTAATGGTTTTCAAATTTTCTTTAGAATGTGTTTCATTTATATAATATATTATTTGATAATCCGTCTTTTGTTTCTTTTTTTTTATTAAATATAATATAACACGCTTTTTTTACTATTTACATTTCTATTTCATAGACATGTTTAGTATCTTTTATATCTATTTTCGTTTTTATATTGTATTTCAATAAAAATCTTATATATATATATATTTTTTTTTTTCATATTTCTTTATATTAATTTTGATGCTCAAATATTTACTGTTTCATATAAAATCTTTTATATTACAGAAGATAAGATATGTATTATTTTTTACTTCACGATTTTATAATATTTATAATTATAAAAATCTATAAATAATAAATCAAGAAATGATCACCTTCGCTAATCTTTAACTTTACTTTGTTATTAACTTAATCCTTAATAATGATTGAAGTGTATTCGCTAAGATTGAACTCTTTAAACTCTTCAATTCACTCTCAACTTATACTATATTCAACTTATACTATATTTTCTATCGTCTATCTTTTCTATAGAATCTACGTGTCTTATTTTTTACATTTTTTTCACTATATAACACTTTTTAAAATTAATGTAATTATTATTTTTTAACTTAAGTTCCGTTGAATAAATTTTGATCATGCATAAAAATAATTAATTATTCATCTATGATTTTATATTGAAAAGTATTGATTAAATCGATTTCTTTTAAATTAAGATTAATTTCTTCTTTTTTTCCTAAGATTTCGCATTCATTTTCGCTGTTTTTCATTCATAATTTTAAATTTGATTCGCGTTGTTGAACATTTTCTTTTAAATTACGCGATTTTCTATTTTTTTTAAATGTTCATATCTTGCGAAAATAGATAATCTTGGAAATCTTTTCTTTAGCACAAAATTCATCTAACCGAGCTTCATATATTAAAAAAGATTTATTTTCGAAATCATTCGTAATTTCTTCCCTTTTTCAACAAAATTTCTTTTATTTTCAGTATTTTTCATTCATATTTTTAAATTAAATGTATGTTGTCGAAGATTTTCCTCTAAATTTCACATATTAAAACGCTATAATATTTTTCGATTTTTATTCTTTCAATATATCAAATTGTCACATTTTCATTCAATAGCTATATTTATTAAATTATTATTTTTTTAAACAAATACGTGATATCGAATAATAATTAATTTTTATATAAAAATTTAATTTATGCGCTTACATCGTACAATTTTTAATCGTCTAGAATCTCGAGAAAACTTTGTCGATTGTTTGCGGCCAAAGAATGTACGAATTTTCTTACATATTATATATATATATATATATATATATATATATATATATATAATAACTATATAACGAAATATTTTACTTCAAAAAGACAAACTTTTAATTAAAATCATTCGCGGCGGCCATATTGCTTATGTAATTTAAGCGAAATGTTGGGGGGTCGAAAAAAATATAATGACTATCATTTGAGCTTTTCCCTTATCTATCCTTCCTAAATGTTTTGTCCTATATAAATATATATATATATATATATTTTTTTTTTTTAAACTAAAATTAAATTATATTTTTTTAATCTCATTTATGTGTTTAGGTGTTTTAAAAATTCTAGATTAAATATTTAATTATATTATTTTTTTTTAAGTATTGTAAATAAATATTTTATTATATTTTTTATCAGAAGTGTAAAAATGGATACAATATATTTTTTGATTGCTCCTAAAAAAATACTAAATTGCTCCCTTATGTTTCACAATGTAAAACATTGAACTTATATAAATACTATATAACAGGGGGTGTTCAAGCTCCTTGATAGCCCGAGACATTTTTCAAAATTTAAAATTTATCGCGAGCCGCAATTAAATATGTATTCATCATTTAATGTTCGGTTTTTTTTTTTCACAAAAAAATGTGACTATGAATGTTAGATTATTTATATAAAAATGATTTTTAGCATCCGACGAGTGTGAATAGTTTATGTATCATTACCAACTACAAACAAGTTGAAAATGGTTAAAATGAATGTTCAAAATATGTATATTGATTTTAAATATTAAAAATTAAACTAATTTATTTTACTTCCTTTTTTGATAACTCTTTAAAAATAAAAATGAAAAGGTAACTCGAGTACATTTATCGAGTCACAAATAATCCTTTAAAGAACCGCACGCGATTTGCAAACCTCAGTTTGGCCACCTCTGCTATATAATTTATTACGAGTATATTTAAAAAAAATGGTCACATGTTGATCTTTATATAAATAAACATAAAATTACAAAGATATTCAACATACATATTTTTTTATTTATTATATAATTTATACTAATGCTTATGTTTTCATTATATAAATATATATTATATAAATAAGAGAAAAAAAAGGTAGTCGCTTAAATTAGCCTTAATTAATCCACCATTTTTACCCTTTGAGGACCGAAATGTAACGCGATTGTATTAATTACCATTGTGAGAACGTCGCTAGAAATACACAAAGGACACATATGCGCAAAATTTAATTTAACGAAATTAAATATATTTTCTATTCGACATTGAACGAAATTTTTCAACGCACATTGTGAAAATTTTATTTTTTTTTCAACAATATACTGAAAATATTTTAATTATCTTTTTATATTAGGTAAATTTTAATAATTATATTTAATAATAGTTTTTTTTTCGATATCTTGAACGGTCAAACTTTGAAAAAAAATGACGGAATATTCTATTGGCGAATCGGGCCTCGTGTTTGCTTTCTTGCCGAGAAAATCCACCTATAGTTTTTAAAAGCTGTATATAAAAGATCGGATTACTAATAATACGCATTACGAAAACCACATAAAACAGTGAAAATCGTTTCGATGAAATATAATTTGATTCTTTTCCTTGAAGTGTCATATTTCTTTATTTTTCGGAAAAAAATTCGAACATACTCAGTTTCGGTTTAATGTCTCTCATATTTATTATATATTTGTCATGATTGCGTAATAAATATCTATATAACTTATTACTTTTAAAGCGGGCAATTATAAATTATTTTAAAAATTGTTATATAAAAGATAATAATATAATTTATCAAAAAAAAAAAAATCATTTAATATTTCAATATTTATCTTTAACATATCAAATATCGAAATCATATATCGCACAATTTTTGTTATTATATTGTATATAAAATTGTATAAGAAATATTTTTTTATTAAAATATATATTTGTATGTTATCTACGATTAAAATAAATATATTTTTTTATATTCTGATATTAAAAAATATACATTATTGAAAATTAAAAATAAATAAATAATATATAAAGGTTATCCGCGTTTGAGAAACTTTCCTTTAATAAATAAATAACACGTTAAGCGCGCTAGAGTCGAACGTGTTAAATTCCTTTTAAAATTCGTACTACAACTCAATTAGAAGTTTTCGTCGACTCTGGAAAGATTTTGCAGAAAACGCATTTAAAAGATTTACATTTTGCAACACGAGACTTGAAAACTTTGAAGACTTTATATGTATAATATAAAATAAACGTTTCGGTCACGTTTCGAGTTGTCGCCCTTTTTGTACGAGAGTGCGATTCTCAATTAGATAAAATGCATCCATTCGTGACACGTCGTTCCATTAGCCTTTTATTACATTTTGATTTTTATGAATAGAAATAAATGTACACACTTTTTCCATTTTCTATTTGAGTTCCGAGCTAAAAATTTATGACAAAATAAAATGAAAAAAAAAACAGAGTAAAATAATATAATAGACTAATTAAAAAAAATAATTTGCTTTTTGTAATGTTTTATAATAGTAAATGAGAATGAAAACGATATCCATAAGCTTGAAAAAACGTTCAACAGCGTCCAACGAGTGCAGATCGTGTATCATACAAAGTACAAGTTGAAATCGACGAGCAGCGTTCGGGTTGTCACGGGCAATGCTCGTCTTAAAGCATTAAGTGGTGTAGCAATAAATATAAAAAGGAAAATTCTATTGGAAAGTGTTTAAAAAATACATTTACATTTTAGATTACATAATTGAAATAAAATTTTTAATATTCACAGAAATATTAACTTACCTAGAATGGTGCCCAATGAGTTGGAAAGTGCTGTACTTATTGCTCCATCAGCCAAGGCATCAAAGCATGCACTCAATGCACAGGCACACGCACTTGTACCAATCTGTCAAATTAATATTTAAAAAATTATTAAATTAGTAATCCTTATAATAAATTGAATTTCTCATTGTAAAATGTTAGTTCTAACAAAAAATTTTTATGTAAAAAACCGCAATCAATTTACTACGTTATTTTCACAGGAATTTAATTTAAAAAAATATATAGAATTTGATTGAAAATATGTTTTTTTTAATAAACTATATAATTTTTAAAACATGTATCTATGTTGATGTTGAAAATACTTTTAGAAAATGAATACATATATATATATATATATATATATATATATATATATATATATATATATATATATATATGTAGTAATCCCTTGCTATTTCGCGGTTCATTTATTGCGGACTCGCTATTTTGAGGCTTTTTACCAAAAAAAAAAAAATATATATATTTTTGAAAAATATTGCGATATTTGCGTCTTGAAAATTTTATACGACTTGAGCGCTCGTATGAAATTTTCAAAATTACGTATCTTATCTAGGTTTAAAAGTTTAAAACATTTTTAATGTTTAACATTTAAGAGGGAATTTTAAAACACACATGTAAAGTTATGTTATGTATAAGTGTGTGAAAACGGTTTATAAATATTTAAAATATTATATAATTATCAACATAATATATAAATATATATTATTCTCACTTCGCGGATTGTCACTTATCAAGGTCGATCCCGAACGTTACATCCGCGATAAGTGATAGATTACTATAATATAAGATATTTTCTATGTTTTTTTTTTTTTTAGAATATTGATTTCTGTTAACTTACTAAGTATTCTAGGATCATGTTCCATCCAATAATGAAAGCTATGAATTCGCCTACTGTGACATACGAATACATGTACGCTGAACCAGTGGTATGTGGAACTCTCACTCCAAATTCGGCATAGCAGGCGCCTAAAATAAAAAAAAGGGTAGAAAAGAATATATATATATATATATATATATATATAAAAGATAAAATGGTGACTTTTCAACGTCTTTCGCGAACGAAAACTAAACGAAACGAAGCGAAAAGGGGACGACTGACGGAAAACCGGACGAAAAGCCTGTCGTTTTTCCGAGCGGGAAAATTCGGAAAATTTCATTCGGAAAACCGAGCGTCTAAATTCTTGACGGCGTCGCCTATTAAACTCGCACGCGCGCATTTTCTGTTTTTTGTTTTTTCATCAAGCGTTTGTTAGTTGTTTACACAATAAAAATTTATTTGAAAAAATAATAAGAGAAAGCATCATAATAAAATAAGATACACAATTAAATAGTGTCAAAAAAAAAAAAATTAACACTCATTGTGTTACTATTTTTATACAATCATTCTTTCGGAAAATTCAAAATATTTTTAGTAATATTTTTGTTTTTATGCGCATCGTAAAGACACTATATATAACTTGAATTTCATCGTAAAGTTGATCGTTACGATTATTGAACATAATTTTTTGAGAACGCCATTGTCGAATATCGTTTTATGTTGGCATAAACGATAAAGCGTTACATTGTTACGACACTCTCATCAAAGCCGATCGCGCACGATTATTACGAATGTCACAACTCGATCTTTTTACACTTTATTATAAATTAAAATACGTTTAAAATGTCACGTATTATTTTCATATTGAATGTTGCTTTATATACGTACAAGTAATTTATATACGATTATAGACATCTTTTAACGATTTAAATCTAGAGTAAATAATAATAATTATATATATATATATATATATATATATATATATATATATATACCTGAAAAAACGCTGGCTAATGCTGCAATTACAAAACTGATGACAGCTCCTGGTCCTGCAACATTTCTAGCAACCATTCCGCTGACGAGGTACATTCCTGTACCTACACAAGAACCAACCCCCAAAGATGTTAAATCGAGTGTTGTCAGACATTTCTGAAAAAAAAATGTAAATTGCCACTATTAAAATAATATCAATTATCAAATTGTAAAAAAATATATGCATATGATAGTATTCAAAATTTATGCATTTTTGAATTAAAAATATTTGAACATTTAAATAGTTTGATGAATATTTTTCTGAAAAGATTTAATCTCTTTTATACAAGGAAAACTATATATGATATATATATATATATATATATATATATATATATATAAATTTTACAAGATTTTAGTATTCAAGTGATAGTCTGAGGCTTGAACTCTGAAACTAATCTGAAATATAAACAAGCGTGCTTCTTTTATACTGTGTTACAAGTGTTTCTTTATATATGCACTAGAGTTTTAAAAACAGTGGTTTTTCAACCGGTATATTATTTCTATAATATATATATATATATATATATATATATATATATATATATATATATATATATATAATTCAATATGAAATTATTTATAAAAAGTAGAAAAATATCGAATATTATAAACCGATTTTTTATTTATACTGCAACGAGAACTAAAATTTTGAATCAATTCAAAAGTTTCTTTTTCATATGATTATATTATACTTGATATAAACAATTATAATAGATGATTGACATTTTTATCTTTCTATTTCATCGTTGTATATTTTTTCGACTATGTCAAACTTGTTTTTTTTCATATATTGGACATTCTACTGGGGATAAAACTAAAAAAGTATATCGATTCAGCAAACTTCAGCATATATATATATATATATATTTATATATATATATATATATATATATATATATATATATATATATATATAGCGATCGATCATTGTCAAGTGAAATTATCTATTTGAGTCTTTAAGCCGACGAAAATTAAGTAAGTAAATACGACAAATTTGAGCCTGTAAAAGAAAATTGATTTTAGAATTAATAAAAACAAAACGTAAATAAAAAAAAAGTATGACCCCTGGGATCTGTCATTTTTAATGAAAATATTGAGAAACTGCGATGTGTAAATTTTTAATGGTTAAGAATCAGAAAAATGACTCGAATTATTCTATTATTACAACGATATTAAAACTTGTGTGGTAAATATTTATTTTTAATTTATTTTTATGCTTTCATTTGCAATAATGTAATTAATTGTGTGTTTATTAAATATTCACAAGTTTCCGGGTTTCAAATCCAGGGATATCATTTGCATATTCAATTTTCAGTATAATATTCACATTTGAGAACATAAGGAAATTTTAAACATATTGAGAAACATGCTGTAATGTCTGTTAGTGGAAGAATAAACAATAATATTTTTCGAATAGGCTTTGGATATTATTATATGTAAATTTCGGTAATTGAGGTTGTTCAAAATGTGTATATATATATATATATATATATATATATATATATATATATATATATATATATATATATATATATAATTATTTTTCATTAAATGGAATTATGATAGTTTACTTTAATATGAAAATTTTAATATATATAGACGAGCTAACTTAATACTTTAAGACGAGCGTCACGCGTGCCCGATTGCACTAACCCGAGCCGTGCTCGCAGGTATCAACTTGTTTGTACTTGGTAATGATACAAGAGCGATCTACACTCGTTGGACGCTGCATATCATTTTTTATTTTTATATAAAATGTACATTTAAAATATAAAATAAAGAATCAAATGTTTATAGTTAAATTTTTGTGAAAAAAAATCAGAACATTAAGTAGTTAAATACAAAAATAAACAATTAAATTGAGTCATCAAATCTAATTAGTTGTGTTTTTTATTTATATAATTTTTATGTCAATGTGCGTATTTTGTTGACACATTCGATGATTATTATATGTTCAAATAAAAACATGTAATTTAAAAATAATAATTTATATTATATATATATATGTGTGTGTGTGTGTGTGTGTGTGTGTGTGTGTGTATGTGTGTATATATAAGTATTCGTTAATGTAAATAATAATAAAGTGTGACAGGTGTCTTAAAATAAATAAATCCATAAAGCGTGGCAAGAAGGGCGTAAAAGAAAAAGGTCTGAAGTGTTGTTTCGAGGGCAATATTTTGGAACTTTCGCTTGAATTTTGATTTATGGCAAATTTCTAATTGCAAAAGTTCACGATTCGTTCGTTTGTATCGCGAAATCTGTGTGTAACTTTTATTCCAAAACCCAGTGCCGTGGAACGTTTCTAATGCTGAAGCTTGTATTTTTTTAATTTATTAAAAAATCTTTTATAAAAATATTGTCAAAAACGTTTTCTTATATTATATATGGAAAGCAGGGCCTGGTTTAAATTGTATATTATACTTACGGAAAGTTTAGGTTTTTTTCCGGTGTCTGCATCCCTTTGAGCTTTTCTTCCCATGGCCTCGACATTTTTGGTGCGTATGAGTCTTCCGAAAAGTGTGAGGCCATCCCTTTTCAGTGCATCCCTATCGACCTCGTTCAGTTTTGCCCTGAAAATAAAAATGAATATATAATTGAACATATGATGATGAAGAAAAGCGATTTCAATAAATAATAATTTATCATCTACATTCATATTTATTAAAATTATATATATATATATATATAATATATATATATATATATATATATATATAATACATAATAACATAATTCCAATAATACATCAATTTGCAAACGAGACAACCTGTATTGCATTAGTAGAGAATAATAAATTATATGACTAGCCAATGTGACTATGAACATTAGATTTTTTTAAATGTACATTTTATAAAAATATAAAAATGATTTATAGCGTTTACCGAGTATAGATCGTTTTACCAACTACAAACAAATTGAAATATACGAGCAGGGCTCGGGGTAGTGCAAACAAACAAGCGTAGCGTGTATTAGCAACGCTCGTCTAAAAGCATTAAGTGGTTAATATAATTTCAAAAAATAATACATGTAAAAATGTTTATATATGTGATATCCATTTAAAATTATTGTGTAATAGATATTTATATAATAAAATTATTTGTGTTCCAAATTAATACTTTTTATGCAATACGGAATTTTCCACGTATTCAGTCAATATCGCTAACGATGAAAATCCTCAATGAAAATCGTCAATGTTTTCGTTTCATTTTACTTTAATGACATAGAATTTGAGTCAATTGTGAACAAGGTTTTCTAATAATATGAATATTAACAAATCATGATATACTAGAAAATACTATTCAATTAAGGATAATATTTTAACTATAGAACTAGCATAAATATAAACTATTCATATACATTGAAAGAATGAACTATATTTAATAAGCATATTATAGGATGCAAAATAGATATGAGGCGTCTTTTATATTAATAATGATAGCAATCAACGATATATACCATATTTAGATTATATATTTTTCTCAACTCTGAATTGATATTCAGATATAAGCTCCTTTTATTATTAATTGAAATAATATGTACCATATATGTAATATATATATAATACGACCTCAAAAACCTATTTATATTCAATAATTCGATTTAACCATTGTACTGTCAATATATTCTATATTTGCGAGTCTAAAGATTGAATGAAAACATTATTTTAATTAGAACACTTTAAATGGATTAGTTTATTTTTATTTCGAATGCGTATAGAATATAAATTAAAATAACAAATCACCGCAAATAATCAATTATAAATAATCGTAATTATTAACCTGTTACTTTTGTTAATAATGAAATATTTTAGATTAACCACTTGATAGTTTAAGACGAGCACTGCTCGCGTGTGCTACGCGTGTCAAATCCCATCAACCCGAGCGCCGCTCGCAAGTTTCAACTCGTACTTTGAATGATACATGAACGACCTACGTTCGTTTCGTCCTGTTGAAATGTTTTCTTTCTTATCTATTATTATAAAGAATTCCAAAAAAAATATTTATTATTTTTTAATTGGTCTATTATATTTACTTACTCTGTTTTACATATTTTTTATTGTTTTTAACTATTTTTATTTATAAATAATATGTACATTTGAAATATAAAATAAAAAATCTAATATTTTTAGTTACATTTTTGTGAAAATAAGTAGCAATATTATTCGAATAAAATACGAATAATATAGTGAAAAACGAACTCATTATGTTTTTCTATAGAAATGAATATATGTATCATTACCATTGAACTAATTATTGTGAAAATAATGAAAATGTTTTATAGTGCATTTTCCATTAGGTAATTAATTCCATAGTTTTTCAAATGATACACAATACGATGACGTTTCTTTTTTTAAACCGGAAAAACAGTTTTTCTTGTTTGAAGAACATGAAAAAAATGTGCGTTTTTTTTACCCATACGAGAAACGAAAAATTCTTCAAAAAATACACAAACACACACACACAGAGTACTAATTACTTTTTGTATGGTGAATTTTACCACGGGACGCAATACGATCTACCGTATTTATATTTTTTTCCTGCTAATCACGAGTCTTTTGTATGCAAATGTAATTATGCGATATTTTTTTTCTACAACAGTGTATGGGTCATCGTTTAATATACTAGAGAATATTTTCGTTCTTTATGATGCAGTATGAACGTACATGGACACATTATATATATATATATATATATATATATATATATATATATATATTAAAAAAGGTCATTTTCACGTATGGAATTTCATGAAAAATATATAAGCATATTAACATTATTCATTTAACGCTGTTAATGATCAATTTTATAATAAAAAAAATACAAACTTATATTATATATGTTTTAAAAAAATATTCATAAATTATATTAAAAAAATCTCAGTTTGACATTGTTAATATTAAATATACGAAAATAATCATACTTATTTTGTAATATGGCAAAAATTTTACTTGTGTCCTTTGTTAAGTTTGCGTGGTTTTTCGCAAACGGTATCAGATTCGTACGATAGTTTCGAAATCGAATTATGTCGAACACGAACATTATAGATAAGATCGCTAAAGAACGGAAAACTCGTTCGAGTTTTTCCGACGTTTCCGAAGAAAATTCGTCGACTGCCGGGCTTTGTTTGCGGCGAAGAGATTTTTCCAAGCCTATTTTTTATTCACGATTTTTTTCATTCCGTTTAAGGATGTATATTTACGACGCATCATATATATATATATATATATATATATATATATATATATATATGATGCGGAAAATTTTCGGAAAACTTTTCATGTGAAAAATGAAAAGATAGAATATGTTGAAAGGATCACATACGATGATTTTATTATATTAATTTAGAATACTAAAGAATGCTTTGAATATGTTTTTTTTATAATTTTAATATATATATATATATATATATATATATATATATATATATTTATATATATATATATATATATATATATATACACATATATAATTCTTAATCACTTTTGATGTACGATAATAATAAATATATTTAATAATGTTGTGAAAATATTATTAAATCTGTATATAATAATATGAAATGTTATTATAACTAGAGTATATCATGCTTTACAATATCTGAAAGTTTCATGTAAATTCATACATAAATAAAAAAGTTATAATAATTTTAGTAAATTGTGGGAAAACGGGCAATTTTACGCAAAACGCGTTGTTCTACGTGTAATATTGTAGAATTTATTACCGGATTTTAAGAAATTAATAATAAAATATTATAAATACATATTTATACTAAATATACGCAATTATTATTATGTTATTATCTAATAAATTATATTGATTATATATATATATATATATATATATATATATATATATATATAATAAAAAAAGCATATTCTATATTTTTAAATAGTTATGGTAATAAAGGAAAACTATTGGTATTTTTGAATTCAATAAAAAAAAATAAGTAATAATATTGAACAATACTGAATTTCTGTTGAAAAAAATCCTCTTTTTTTAAAAATATTGTTGTTCGTATTCAATTTATTATAGCATTTTTTTTTATTTTATGAATAGAATTGAAAAAAGGAATATTTTTCCATTGTCTTCTACATTGTTTCGAATGTTTGGCATTCATAGTCATTATGAAGAACAATGAAAGGAATTTCGATACTTAATTATATAATTGGCTGAAACTATTTGTCGAACAATTCAGTGAAAACTGAATCGAACGGTGAAAAGTTGTGATTGCTAATGAATAGCTGAATATTCGTTGAAAATCATAACATTTTGAATTAATATTATGTATATATATATATATATATATATATATATATATATATATATATATATATATATATAAATGCATCGACGTTAATATAATGGAACTTTATATTAGCGTAATAATTGGATTTTGCTGTGATTAATGTTGCATACAATCAGGCGCTGTTAAATTGAAAACTCTATAAAATAGAATTTTGCATTCGATTTATCACATTAATATTATTAATTGCAACACTTTCAATGGACATTTTCTCACTTTTCATCACAAATAGTGGTATTTAATTCGATTAATTAAATGCTGAACAATATTGAACGCTGACATCATTCAAATGTGAATAAATATATTGAATTATATAAATAAATATTCGTAAAACTATATTTATTTGCTTTAGTTGAATTATCTATTATCGTAAGACTTCAACAACATTATAAAAAAACTGCTTTCAACATATATTTTAATTTAAAATTAGATTCTTATATATATATATATATATATATATATATATATATATATATATATATATATATATATATACCAGGAGTGTACGTTAAAGTTTGCCGGTTTTTTCGTTAAAAAAAACACATAATTTTCAGGGGAATCTCAAAATATTTTTATTCAAAGTATTGACCATTTGATTCTACACATTTCGTCCATCTTTTAGGCAAATTATGGATACCATTCCAAAAAAAATTTTCTCTTTTGAGGAAAACCATTCGACAAGCCATTTTTCAACTTCTTCAAAATTGACGAAGTGCTGCTCTGCAAGTGAGTGCCCCATCGTTGTGAAAAGGTAGAAGTCGGACGGAGCAAGGTCTGGAGAGTACGGTGGGTGTGATAATATTTCCTAATTAAGTGTTTTTAATGTGTCCTTCACGGATCTAGCGGTATGAGACGGCGCGTTGTCATGTTGCAAAATAACTTTGCCATGTCTTCGGGCCCATTCCGGTCGTTTTCCGATCAACGCATGATTCAAATTGATCATTTGATGTCGGTAGCGATCCGTATTTACCGTTTCACCAGGTTTTAATAGTTCGTGGTACACCACACCATCCTGGTCCCACCAAACACAGAGCATTGTCTTACGGCCAAAGCAATTGGGCTTTGCAGTGGATGGGGCGGCTTCACCAGGTGAAAGCCATGATCTTTTACGCTTCGGGTTCTCAAAATAAATCCATTTTTCGTCACCCGTGACAATCCGATGCAAAAAAGACTTCCTTTCGAACCGTTGAAGCAGCATTTCACAAATGGTTTTTCGATGTTCCATTTGCCTGTCGTTCAATGCGTGTGACACCCATTTTCCATACTTCTGGATTTTTCCCATGGCTTTTAAACGTTGGCAAATTGCTACTCGAGACACATTAAGTTTTTCTGCTAATATTTGTTGTGACTGGGTTGGATCTTTATCCAACAACACCTGCAAATCCTTGTCTTCAAACCTTTTCGTTGCACCAGGATGTTCATTGTCTTTCAAATCGAAATCTCCACTTTTAAATTGACGAAACCATGTCTCACATGTTCTAATCACTGGAGCATGTTCACCATAAGTTTCTACTTTGATGAAATAAGAAAAGCAACGAATGCCGCAAACGCTTTTTATTTGGAACAAAACTCGACATATTCATTGATATAAACGACTATGACGCTATTATTTTGACAGAATGAGTCTTGGGTGTTTTTGGAGGCTAATGTCAATAGAAAACAATCGTGTATATAACAAATCATAAAAATGTCTACATCCTGCTAGCGACACCTATTGTAAAAACCGGCAAACTTCAACTTATACTCCTATGTATATATATATATATATATATATATATATATATATATATATATATATATATATATATATATATATATAAGCGGAAATTTATTATAAAACAAATATCGCTTTGTATTTTTAAGGCATGTAAAAATGATTAAATAAAAATATTCCCCGAAAGAAATATACATGTAATAAAAATGAAAATAAGCAAAAAATAATAATAATAAAAGCGAAATTAAAAATATATAAAAAAGAATCTTTGATGTCGTTCATGTGAATGTAAAATTTCATAAAATTCTCTTTCATTACATATTTTGTATTTTAAGAGAATTATTTTTTAATACACGATGCATTTGGCATTTAGTAAAAAAAATAATATTTTTTTTTACTTTTTTTTCTAAGCAAAATAAACATTTTCACTATTATATTCCATTTTAATATTAACATTAAATTAAAATATATAAAATTAATTATTATTTCATATAAAAAAAATATTATGAAAAATCTAAATAATTTATTTTTTTATATTTAATTTTTTTTATAACTTATTATAATCTGGATTAATAGTGATTAAAAAAAACTTTTTTTCTCTGTCTACCGTGCACGTATTACGCACGCCGGATGCGCTTAGAAACGCTTTATAATTGCGTTGAATATTTCTTATTCGTTCGATATTAATCACTGATACGTTCTTTGACTTTTTCGTTTTTAATTCAATACATTATTCACTAACTGAAGAATTCAATTCTCATCCCCTTTAAATTCATCCCCCGTTCCGCTTGAAGATCTAAGGGGGTTAAGGTTCGGCAAATATCGCAAATTCGCCTCGGATATCGTATTAATTATATTTTTAATATATACGGCATTTAATTAAAGTTCCAGTCTTTTGGTTCAATTTGAACAAATTTTTGCGAAGATTTTCCGCAAAAATTCTTTTAAATTTAATTTACCATATATATATATATATATATATATATATATATATATATATATATATATATATATATATATATATATATATATATATATATTAATACAGTAATGCTGTGTCCACATTTGAATATAATGTTTTTTTTTTGACATGCTAAAAATATTTTTAACACAGATATTATTGTCCGACAAACTATATTTATTAATAAATTATCGAGCTTTGGAATTTTACATTTAAAATTGCTCTCGATTTTCCACGCGGAATTTTATAAAGCTGAAAAGTTGTATTGTAATAACACAAATTCCATTGAAAAATCAATAATGGTGTTGTTATTTTTTTTTCATATCACAATAAACTTATCGATTGCTGCATAATTTGTTGAATATTGGGTCAATATATAAATTACACTTTTTGCTTGAGAAATATATATATATATATATATATATATATATATATATATATATCTAATTGTTGAAAAATATATAATAATATAAAATGTTAAAAAATTCTATTCAATGTTTGAAAGTCAAATTCAAACATTTATAAATTTGAATTCAATTGTTTTCAAAATAGATTCAATTGTTTATTGCCTTTGATATGAAAAATTATGAATTTGATTTGTAAATGTTGCATGAAAAGACTGTATTTTTCTAGTGTAGAATCTATCGGTACTAATTTCGATAGATTCTTTTATTTTAATAAGTGAACACGAATGCCATCGCATATATATATATATATATATATATATATATATATATATATATATATATATATATATATATATATATATATATATATATACCATATATAAAGGATATCTTTGTGATTATTAATATCACACTACAAAATGGGGTATTTCAGAAGTCTACGGTCGTTTTCGGCCATTTTGGAGTAATATATTGTTGTTCAATACACGAGAAGGATAAAAAAAGAATAAAGTTTTTCGATGACAACGTTAGTATTATGGTTTCTTTGTTATTTTCCATTTCCTTTTTTTTTTGTTTGCCGTTGAAAATTTCGGAACGGTACCAAGGGAGCCCTTTCAAGGCCTAATTCAACAAGTTGGAACACAATCGGCGGAAAATGCCCGTTTTAAGGGTGTTTTGTAATATTTCCATCCGATAATATCGTTTTTCTTTTTCATCGTCACTATCTTAAATTGTACATACACACACACATATATATATATATATATATATATATTATATAACATTCAATAAAAACACATAGTATAAAAATGGACACGTTTTTATTTTAATCCTGAGGAATGTTTTTATTATCAGGCAAAAAATCAGTAATTGTTCTAATGTATATTTACCGAAATCAATATCATTTAATAACAATGAATTGAATAATAAATATGATGAATTTTTTTAAGTAATGAAAATATAATATAAAAATGAAATAGTAATTGCATGAAAATTTGTATTTTGTTTGACACTAATCACATTTATACTGAAGCACACTGAATATACTCGGTTATAACGAGTATTGATTAAATTTTCAACGAAACCTTTACAAAACTTGTATTGAAAAAATGTATATATATATATATATATATATATATATATATATATATATATATATATACATTTTTTCAGCATAATTCGTTGTATATTTTATAGTGTTAATTTTCACAACGATTAAATAATATATTTTAGATTGAAAAGTTAATAATTTAACACGTTCGTATTTATATATATATATATATATATATATATATATATATATATATATATATATATATATATATAAGAAAAACAAGCGCGAAATGAGCGAGCGGACAGGAAAAAACAGTTTTTCCGGTGAAAATGCACGGCGATAATCAATTCGCTAAAAATTAAAAAAAACTGAAAAATTCGATGGAAAATTTACGGGTTTTCCGATTACGTCGTTCGCGTCAAAATAAAAAAAATATTTTTTTTTTATTTTATCGAAATCAAAGATCACATTACGTCGGAAATTTTCACAATTTTTTCGGTCGCGTTGTCTCGCACGTGTTTTTCTATTATTATATTACGATGTTTTTATATTGAATTTTTATAGAAGATTTATTCGTGTTGAAAAAATATTTTTTTCCTAATGGAAAATTAAAAATAATTTTTTTGAAAGTTGTTGTTGTTTATTTATTTGAAAAAATAAAAAAAAAAACTAATTAATTCTCGGAGAATAGAAAATAAATAATTGATTGCGTGAAATAAATTGAGCAGATAGAACTACGATGATTTTCAGGATGAACGATTGCATCGAAGTCGATCCTGTATTTGACAGTTTTCCGTAGTATGAAAAGCAAAAAAATAGGATGAAAATAACTAGAGGGAAAATTGAAGAAATTATAGTACAAGTGCCTACGGAAAAATTACGTTAGAACATGAAAATGATGAAGCCTTAAAAAAATTATATATATATATATATATATATATATATATATTTCCATGAAATGTGTTGAAATATTATCTAAACAATTTATATTAATTTCCTAATGTTTTATCTAATATTAAATTTCATCATTGAAACACGCTGTATATGTATCAAATTTATAATACAGCCTATATACGCTTGTTATAAAAACGATCTTTAACCACTTAAAGCTCGGATTATTTTCGCAAAAATGTGATAACAATCGTAATTATTAACCTGTTACTTTTGATAATAATGAAATATTTTAGATTAACCACTTGATAGTTTAAGACGAGCACTGCTCATCTTATGTAACAGGTTAATAATTACGATTATTTATAATTGATTATTTGCGGTGATTTGTTATTTTAATTTATATTCTATACGCATTCGAAATAAAAATAAACTTATCCATTTAAAGTGTTCTAATTAAAATAATGTTTTCATTCAATCTTTAGACTCGCAAATATAGAATATATTGACAGTACAATGGTTAAATCGAATTATTGAATATAAATAGGTTTTTGAGGTCGTATTATATATATATTACATATATGGTACATATTATTTCAATTAATAATAAAAGGAGCTTATATCTGAATATCAATTCAGAGTTGAGAAAAATATATAATCTAAATATGGTATATATCGTTGATTGCTATCATTATTAATATAAAAGACGCCTCATATCTATTTTGCATCCTATAATATGCTTATTAAATATAGTT
>JANIJI010000020.1:1015000-1147500 GCA_024500535.1 Leptonema lineaticorne
CGTTTCAATTCAAAACTTTATATTGAAAACGATATGTGGCTATTTTTATGACCCCACGATGCAAGCTTTAATTAAGCTCGCCTATAACAGGTTCATATCCACTTTCAAAAGTTCAATCGCTCGAAACTTAGCACGAACAAGGCTTAAGACCGGAACACGAAAGGCGAAATGAAAGTCAAAAAGTGTGCTCCATTCGCCTCTTAAGACCGACGATAAGACTAAGATCTTTTGCCACTTCAATATGTTGTGAAAGTTTTCGTGATCATTATTTGATTCGATTTATATTTTTAATCAATCAATATAAAAAATAATAATAATTGCTCAATTATGAATATTTATTACTAAAATATTTAAAAGAAAATACTGATTTTTGGAGATTTAGAGCTTTAAGGCCGCATGTGGCCTATTGAGCTAAAAAGTGCAACTTTTTTATATATTTGACTAGTGTGATTTTTATATTTTTTTTGAAGCATAGGTACAACTTTTTATTTTTTTTTTTTGAAATTAATATTTTAATGGTCACTCTAACTTGACTAAGTAAATGTCTAAATATTTTTAAGTTTTCGTTCACATCATTTAATGTGATTTCTATGAAAGACCATTTCTGAAAAATTTATGAGCAAAAATATTCCCAATCCCTGTATTAGATCAAAGATCTCTAATCATTGAAAGAAAAAAAAACATGATAATATATAATTAATATTTTAATAGTCATCTTAACTTGACTGAGTGAATATCTAAATATTTTTTTTTTATTTTTCGTTCGAATCATTTCATGTGATCTCTGTGAAAGACTATTGTTGAAAAGTTTTAGAGAAAAAAGATCCCCAATTTCTGTATTAGATTAACAATCTTTAAGATCTCTAGTATCATTGAAAAGAAAAAAAAATAAAAATAATATTTTTAATGAATATTATTCAATTTTTCTTCATTAACATCAAACGTTATATATAAAATATTTCAACATAATTATTAAAAATTAGGTCGTATACGTGTGTATAAAATACGGATTTATATTTTTAGATAACAATTAATTCAATTAATATCTGTTGTTAGAAACGACATGTTTAATTTTGATTAAGCACATTGAAGATATATGAGCTTTTACAGAATTATAGACAATAAATTATGCTTTATGGTTTATTGACACATTTGCCTCGTAATCTTATTAGCGCGGCTTATCTGTGATGAGCGACGATAATATCGCGTTTAAATATATATGATGAAAAAAAATAAATCTCGTTTTTTTTTATTTAGACTGACAAGAGAAGAAAATGCGACGCTGAATTTTTTTTCGAAATCTAAAAACGTGCCGAAAAAAAATGGGAAAGAGTCTTAAGATCTTTTTTTTTCTTGTGAAAAGTTGTAACGTCGCGCGCGCTCGGAATTGTAATTGAAGATGATTAAACGAAAAAAAAAATTTTTTTTTTTTTGAGGCCAATATTATAAGTCGCATTACTGCTGGTTCTTATTATAACATTATAATGACTGTTCGTACAGTCAATAATTTGAATCTGAAAATAGATTACGTTTTTTGAAGATTACAGATACTGGATTCAAATTAAAATTACAAATTATCTATATTTATTTTTTCGCGAAAAAATTCACAATATATTCATAAAGGAATCGTCAGAGCATATTATTTGAAAAATTTAATTTTAAATTTCACATTTTCTTTAAATATGTAATATTTTCATTGAAAAATAAATTTGAATTTTATTTAAAATAATAATAATAATAACGATGATAAAGAAGCTTTTCGCGGTTAATATTTTATCATAATAAATGTAATATATATATATATATATATATATATATATATATATATATTAATAAATTTTTGTTGCGGCAGTTAGCAAAATAATGATGTCATGAAAAGAAAGGCAGATGCTTTCAATATCCGGTCCGCCGCAGAAAATTTACGTTTGCTCTAACGTAAATCGTTAAAAAATATTACAGCAAAACGACAAACGGCATGTTTACAAAAAAAAATATATAATTCAAGAGATTTCAGAATAATTATAAGTGTTAATTACTAAAGATTATCTTCAAGATATTCGTGATACTTTTTCATCAAATATGAATAATAAAAAAATGTGTTATATATATGGTATATATATATATATATATATATATATATATATATATATATATATAGATTTTTGAGATATTAAAAATTAAAAGCCGTCCGAGTTATATTGTCGAAGATTTTCACCGTAGCGGAACACCGTATCAAACGATGAAATATGATAGTTTTCCCATTCGTCACGGGTTTTCCTTTCATCCGGAAAAATCTATTTCCTTCGACGAATGTCATACATTTTATTATGGGACGGACAATGCTTTCAAAGTATTACGCGCGAATGCGTTTCACTTAAAGCGATCAAGTTATATCTTATAATATAAGTTACAATTTTCCACTAGCATTTTATCATATGTATATATATATATGTATGTATATATATATATATATATATATATATATATATATATATATATATATCAGAGGTGGTTAAGCTCCTTGATAGTCCAAGTCATTTATCAAAATTTGAAATTTTTCGCGAGCCGCAATTAAATACATATAAAAAAATATATTTTTTGTACATAAATTATATATATTGAAAACACATAAAGTTCAAAATATGTAAATATGTTTATTTAACTTTTTTTGATGATTCTTTAAAATTAAAAATGAAAAGGAAACTCTGATACCTTTATATCGAGAGTCATAAATAATTCTTCAAAAAGCCGCATGTAGCTCGCGAGCCACAGTTTAGTCACCTCTGGTATATATATATATATATATATATATATATATATATATATATATATAAATTGTCGAATATTAAGTAAATTCAATTGGTTGAAATAAAATACGATTAATTTACAAAAGATTGAAAATATAGTTTCATCTTCAAAAAGATTAGAATTTCTATGGATTCTATTTTATAATATCGAAACTCTTAAAATTATCTCACAGTTTGATCTTCAAAAATATTAGAATCTCTCTGGTAGTATTTTATAATATTGAATCTCTTAAAGTTATCTCTCAAACTTTTTCTAAATAATTATGATTGCACACAATACAGGATATTTTCATATATAAAATAATTTTCTAATCATGTATGACTTTCATATAATATATATATATATATATATATATATATATATATATATATATATAATTGAAATATATAACAATATATTGCGCATTCATGCGAATAAACTCGACTCGGTTTCGCGTAATAATAATTTTATTTTATTTTATTTATGCGAAACGTATTTTTGTTTGCATATTATTATTTTTTTCGCCTCCTTCCGACGTCGAAGTTACCGAATATATGTACTGAAATATTCCGTTTTTTTTATATTATTATTATTTATATTCAGAGAATACAATAAAAACTGAAAATAAACCGCGTATATAGATTTATATTCTCGCAAATATATATCAGAAAAAAAATGTTGTAAAAAAAGCAAATATTTACCTTTAAATTTATTTGCCTTCCGGTCTTTTTTTTTAACCGAATTTAATATTATTTTCAATCAGAATTTTGTATATAACACTTTGATCAAAAAGTAAGGTGAATTTGTTTATAGAATGTAATTTTTTTTATTTATTCTTCCAAATCAATTAATCTCCGTTCGATAAAATGCACTTTTGCCAACGCTTTTTCCAGTCCTTGAAACAGTCGAAATAGTCTTTTTCCGGTATAGCCTTCAAAACCTTCTTCGATTTGGCTTTAATGTCCTCAACTGTGTCGAAACTGCGTCTCCGCATTGGTTATTTGAGTTTGCTGAATAGCCAGAAGTCGTACAGAGCCAAATCAGGCGAATACGGCGGCTGCGGAACAATACGAGACGAGTTTTTGACAAAAAAGTCGCGAAGAATCAATGCAGTATGACATGGTGCATTATTGTGATGAAGGAACCGAGAGTTGTAAAAACACGTGTAACTCGGAGATAATTAAACCTTTTGACAAACAGACGCTCGTCTAATGTTATAGACAATCCTACCAACCTAGGAAAAGAAAATTACAATTTATATACCTTCCTAATGCCTGGATTTTTTTTTTTTGATCACCTTATATTATTTTTTTAGTATTTTATATTTTATACTATAAATTAATTCAATGAAAATATAAATTGAAACTTTCATAGATAATTAAAATCTATCATCATTCAAAAGATTTAAATTATTCTTTCGGTGTAATATTTTTTTAATTATTTTCGTGACCTACTTCGAAAATAGTCGATTTTGTGCAGATGTATCCTTTGCGTATTCGAACGTTGAAATTCTTCGCTTGCTCCATTTCGCCGGGTGCGAATCGCTTTTAATTTGCACGTCGCGCCTGCGTGTTGTGTGTCCGCGTTGCGTCACACCGAATAAAATAAATAATATAAATAAACAAGGGGGGCGGCCAAACGGAATGCCGCCGGCGGAATTAATTAACCGCCCTAGTGTCGGAAAAAAAAGGAATAAAGAAGAAGAAAAAAAGAAACGAAAAATAAATATAAACTTACGCGTTAAACGAGAAGTGTTATCATTTAATTTTGTATTGTTAAACGAAAAACGTTATCTAATTTCGTTCGATAGACTGTTTTTTTTTCTATTATTATTTTTTAATTATAATTATTATCGTTAGATATAAAAGAAAAAATATGAAAATAAAATGAAAAATAATGAAAAACAAGATAATAAAGTAATTTCAATTTCTATTATTAATACCAGAATATTTCAACTATATTGAAAAAGTCTTATTATATTTCATATTTAATTAATGCATCTCGTTGAAGTTTTATCTATGATAGAACAGTTTAATAATAATTTATAGGAATTCATCATAATCAAATTTCTGAAATTATTAAAAGTTTTATTAGAAAAAACTTTCAACTTTTCGATATATTTTTTATATAAATTATATAAATATTATAAAAAATATATTTTTCATTTTAAAATACATACAGATATCATAGAATATTATTGAAAATATTTAATCTAATATAAATTTATATATATATATATATATATGAGAAATATTCTTGTTAATTTTAATTATTATTATTACTAACGATGAATATAGTTTTAACAAAGCTTTTTAATTTGATTTTAATCTGAATACACAAAGAATTCATCTGTCATAAAAATCCAAAGCTTTTTTAAAATTAAAATTATTATTATTATTAAGATGTGCAAAAAAATCACGTAATTAATAGCAGAGTAATGTTTGTTTATAAATATTATAATAAAAAAATGTATTATTATAAAAAAAATATAATTTATGAAATATATTTAAGCGAACAATATATAATATATATATAAAATTAATTCGAGATATTTAATGAAAATATTAACAAAATATTAAAATTTTATATGAAGAAAAATAATGAAGTTTATTAAACATGTTTTTCTAGTATAAATTATTGTTTTTTTTTTATTTAAACATATAAAAGTTGATGGCAACAAAACAGCTAATGATAAATGGAAAAAAATGTTTTAAAAATATTGTACAAGAATAATTATATAAAAATAGTGGATTATTATTAATTTTGATACTGTTTTTACTTAGATATTTTTGTATTTTTTTAATATATAAAATAAAACTATAATATATATATATATATATATATATATATATATATATATATATATATATATATGTATGTATGTGTGTGTGTGTGTTATTTTTATGTGAACCTTTTTTGAGTTAAACCTAAGCTCTTCTTATATAAAAATTCGCAGATATGAAAAGGTGAATTTTTATATATTTATGTATTTATTTATATAAAATATATAGTTTAAAATAAAACGGAAAATCCACATAAAATACTTCGTATCACTTAGCGTATAGTACAACAAAAAAATAAAATAAAAAAAAGGTCCCGTAAAACCAAAACAAATACATTTTCTATTAAGGAAATGTAAACATTTTTTATTTCGCTTTTTGCAGACGTCGCTTTTTAGAATATAATATAATAGAAAAATATCGGGTGAATCGTTGTTCGAAAAAATATCCACGTCTCGTGGTGAATAATGCACATTTATCAGTGTCAATGTGACCCCCGGCACACGTTCGATATTTTCGCACTGCAAATTGGAACTCCTAGACGTCAAAATAAAGATAGGCTCTTTTTATCTTTTTTTTTTTTTGTTGTCTCGTCTTTTTCTCTTTCGTTCCTTGTGAGATAGATAACAAAGATTGATGAATAACATTTCGCTAATAACATTCCGAGCTTTTTCAATATCTGTCTGCTTTACAAAACGAACATACATATAAAGCTCGCGTGAGAATGAGAGAATATTGTGTGTGTGTGTGTGTATTTTTTTCTTTTCCGCATCCCTTATTTTTGGTTATATACGTATAAAGAAAATAAAATAGGACGGTTCGATTTCGACGCGGTTCAATATAACCTACAAGGACGAGGTTAGTAAAAGGACAAGAATAATACAGTCTTTTTTATCTGGATTTGGATTTGTCTTTAGAGCTTCAAAAGTATTAGAAAGTGTCGCATTAATATTTAACGACATAAAATATCATATATATATATATATATATATATATATATATATATATATATATATATATATATATATATATATATATATATATATATATATAATTTTTATTGTATATACAATACATTAATTGACCACTTTTAGACGAGCTCTGTTTAATAAATCTAAACAGTAATGAAAAATTCTAATGTTATATTTTGGTCTTCAATTCTATATTTTTCAGAAATATGGAGATTTAAAATGTTTGCTATGATTCGTTTAAGGATATTTAAAATATTTCAAATTCTTTAAAATCATAAATTCAAATGTTAGAGTGAAGAGACAGTCATTCTTGTCGAGTATCAAAATTCGTAAAATATTCTATCTGAAAAATATTCTTCGTAGACAAAGATATCGCGTCTTATGTTTAATAATGGAGGGAAAGATAAAAGGACAGCGTGAAGTAAGAATAAAGCGGATGTCCTGTCCTGAGGAACATTAGGATCTAGATTAGAATAAGATATAAAAAAGAGTTATTTCTGTCAAAGTAAATCCTTTGCTGATGTGTTAGCCAACCTTCAAAAAAAAACTTAAAAAGATACTTTTAAAAGAAATAATTTTGAATCTTTTCCGTGTCATTTTTTCTTTAAATAACCAATGGCAAAAACTAATTTATACTGGTGATAAAAATATCCTTTGAATATTGTCTTTCCTAGGATCCTGCTAATACCGTTATTATCTCAAAAAGAATGAAGTGAAATATATCATTAAATTGTAATTGAATGGAAATCTCTTAAATACTTATATAAAAACAGTGATGCACTAGAAAAAGCTTATTATTGTTATATTAAAAGTACAAAGTATTATATTACAAGAGAGATATTTTTAAATTTCTTGAATAATAAAAACAATCTTTTTCAATATTAAGACTCGATTCTTTTTATAATCTTCTATTTTCTTTTTTCATATTGAGAAAATGTAGCAATTTATTTTATGAACAAACAACGTAGTATTTTTTTATATAAATAATTTTAATAAAATATATAAAAATCAATACTCGTGTACATTGTATCAATATAAAAGACATGTATTTCGATTTATTTTTATAATTTAAATCGAAAATAGTAATAATACGTCTAGATTTAAATCCGAATATCAATTTTTAACATTTTTAAATTGACATTTTGAATGAATGTATTGAAATCGAATTTTAAAATTTTATATATATATATAATATAATAGACAATCGATATAATAACTGTACATTGTATTATAATATATCACGATAAAATTCGTCAGTCTTCACATAATTGAAAATTTAATAATTGTTTTCAACAAAAGGCACCAAAACCCCCCTTTCGATCGTATTCTATATAAAATATAATATAATATAAAAATGGCGCACTTCGCCGCCCTTTTATTATTCGACGCCATTTTATTTCGAATCGTTAAAATAGAAACGATCGGTAAAATGGCCGAGAATAATTCCCAATAAGCCGCCCTTATTGTTCGACAAAGTTTCAAATTAATTTTCCTTCCGCAGAAGGCTTATGCATCGCACAAAATGCTCTACGCTACGCGACGGGCAACGACTGCGTCACACAAATCGTTGTAATTAACGCAATCGTATCACTATTCTTATAATTATGATGATAATTTTCATAAAAAATAATCACAGATAATATATATATATATATATATATATATATATATATATATATATATATGCGATTATATATAATATTCCCTTTGATATTTTCATGTTGATCATTATATATCAAACAAAAAAATGTTTGCTTTCAGATGTTAATATTTTCGTGGAAGTAATATGAAAGTTTGATTGAATAAATTATACCCTTATACAGTAACATCTAAATAAACCATTCACTATATACAGTTCTGACCGAAAGTCAGTAATGTAAACAAATATCATTTTATATATGAAATTTATCACTGAAAAAAAATAAGAACTCTTTCTAGATAATATTAATATTAAAAAAATAATATTTTTGAAATTTATTTATAAATATTTAAAAATTTAATTATAATAATTGTTATTAACCGCTTAATGATTTAAGTCGAGCGTTGTTCTAACCCGAGTCCCGTTCGCAAGTTTCAACTTGTTTGTAGTTGGTAATGATACATGAACGATCTACACTCGTTGAACGCTGGATATCATTTTTTATTTTAATACAAAATGTACTTTTGAAATATGAAACAAAGAATCTAATGTTTATATCGATCAGTTTATTTTTAATTTAGTACATTAAAACGCTATATGAAAAACATTAAATAAGGGAATTTAAATAAAAATTCACGATTAAAAAACTAGATAAAATTGTATATATATATATATATATATATATATTTGTATTGACAACATTTTAAATCGATACAAAATATTAAAACGAATATACGATAAATTTTTCCATCTTTATTTTCAGGGTTGTTCAAGCGAAATATACGTTCGATATATTAATGCTGTACGCGGGTTGTTTGTTTTCTAACGTTTCGTGATAGAAAAAAATAGCCAGTTTGCGGATATAATAGAAAAACTTTGTTTTAGATTTATTTCAATCATGTACGCTGATAGGTTTGTTACAATTCCATTCGTATCGTTGCACATTTTATAATAATAAATATGGAAAATTTTATAAAATATTTTTCGATATTTTTTATATATATAATTTACAGTATTGTTAAAATATATACTATTATATATATTGATTCTCTTTCATTTTTTTTTATAAATATTATATATAAATATAAATAAATTTTCGTCGGACGTGAACATTAAAATTATTGCAATTAAATATTTTAATTGAAGAGCGTAATGCTTATGAAAAAAAATGGTGTAACATTTTATTTAACGAAGTCGTTTTACATTTTAAAAGAGAATATTTCAAATAAGGTTATTACGATCCGTGAACAAGAACGAGTCTTAAAATTTATATATATATATATATATATATATATATATATATATATATATATATATATATATGTTTGATTTGAAAAGGATAGAAAGAGTGAAAAGATTAAATACACAGAAGCAAAAGTAATTACGTGATATATATATATATATATATATATATATATATATATATATATATATATATTTATATTAAATTTAATATAAAACCGTTTCACAATGAAAAAGTTTCAATATTACTGCCATAAATAATTTAATGGTTAATTATATTATTCAATTATAAAAGTAACATAGTTTTAATTTCCTTATTCATTAATTATTACTGTTAATATTTAAATATAATTTTAGATATTGAATTTAATTGTTTAGGTTTTAATAGATATGAATGATAATTTCAAGATTTTAAATCAATATAAGTATTAAATATTTATTTTTATGCATACACACACACACAATATATATATATATATATATATATATATATATATATATATGCATTAAATGTGAATACGGCTATAAAAAACACTTTTGAGTTTTCTTTTGTCTATTTTGATACGTGTCTGCCACGTGCTGTGTCTACGATTTTTATCACGAATTATTAAATAATATTTCAATAGCGAACAAAAGTAAAATGTATGTAAAAAATGTTAGATCGATGAAAAATGGGTACATTTATTGAAACATCATATATATATATATACCATATATATCATTTTATTGAATAGACTTCATTGTAGTCACATTTGATATTCGTTCTTTGCAGTCTGATTCGTCGCCGTTTGAGAATATTTCGAATAGATTCAACGAACTGAAAATACAGCTACTCATATGAATATTGATTTTCAGATGCTCTCTAATATTTACATTAACAGAGGATTTTGATAGAAATTGCATTATGAATAATTGGCTTTCTGAATGGTATTCGCTTCTATATATATATATATATATATGAGAAAACAAATATTCTTTAATAAAATTGAACAATAACAGGAATGCATAATAATTTTATTTAAATTCCAACGTTATATGAAAACTTCAATTGATTTTCATATATATTCCTGGAATTTTTAATGTAATATCATAGAATATAGAGCATTGGTCACGTCTCAGAAAAAAAAATTCAATCATAATTTTTTTATTTATTTATTTCTAGCAATAGAAAATAAAGTGAATTCTAAATTATTTTTATTATAATATCTCTGATACTTTAACAGATGATAGCACAATTTTAATGTTTTAAGTTTTCATCGAAATAAATAATAATAATAATCTGACTGTGTTGCAGGCAAAGGAAATTCGTTCTGAAATGCGACCGGAAATGTAGAGTGCAAAGATAGTTAAGGAAGTAGTTTCAAATAGATACATACTCGTATAAGAGATAAGTTTGAAGCCGATGCTTAGAATATCTACAAGAAGCTTTCGTTACGATGTCTTTAAGCTTTATAAAGATTAAGAAAAAGAGCAAAATAAAAAGTACATAATATAAAAAGATACTTATGCGACAAGTTAGTAAAATATTTCAAAAACATCTCTCCGACATATTTTATGTATAATTAATAGGAAATTTAATCCATTCTTTATATATTAATGAAAATGTTTTATATAAAATATACTATATCAGATATTAATATGTTGAGATCTTAATAAATGAAGAATTACATAGAAAATCCTTCTTATTCACCAAACGTTGCACCATTGAATTTTTGAAAATGTTTATGTGATAAAATCTATATATATATATATATATATATATATATATATATATATATATATATATATATATATAAATCTGAACTCAAATGTTTCAATTTGAATAATAATAGATTTTTTTTTATAATTCACACGGAATATTTTATATAATTATAATATGTTATATGCAATTTCAATAAAAATGCATACATTGATTACAAATATCGTTGTGCACAAGCGCACACGTTCAAATAATATAAAGTTGAAAACTTTAATATCGCACACGGATTTGCATATTGAAATCGACCGAGAAATTCAATATTACCACCGGAAACGCTCCGGAAAAGTTTTCGAGCTGGAGACGTGCCGAATTTTCCGGAAGTGCTCGCTGCCACAAATAAAAATAATAAAATGAAAATAAAAAGGCGGCAACAGATGGTCGATTTTGTTTCGGTCATTCGGTCAGGTGGCGAAAGACGACATCGTGGATTCTATTGCGATTTTATCCCCTATTCGAAAAAAAAAGGAAAATTCTACATCCGAAATGTTCATCGTGCAGTCTTATTCTACTGTGATAATTTATTTGATTATCTTTCAAAATAATTCGATTTTCCGATTATAATATATAAGGGATGATTTTGTTTTTGTGTCGTGTTTTATTTACAGGGTATTATATATATATATATATATATATATATATATATACATATTTTCGCATGTGTTTTTAATATAAAAATAAATGACCGAAAAAGCAGTCCTATAAAAAGAGGCTTTACTTAATAGTCGAGTCTTAAAATAAGACGTGTTGAAGTAAAACGACAAATGTTGGCTTTTATGAAGACAATATTACAAGCAATAAAATATATTTAATGAATAATACATTTATATATATATATTAATACGACTGTTTAATATCAACAAAAGATATAAGTTAAGTGGTCGTTATTCTATTCTTTTCTATTTACTTTTTCTTTTATGTGAATTCTGATTTATATAATCATATTAATTTATATTGTTGATATTTAAGAATTTTTATCTATTTCTTTTAAATATTATAGAAATTCAAATTTATGCTAACGTTAAATAATCTGTATATGTATTGATCTATCTCAGAATCTTTTTAAAAAGTTGAAATTTTTATAAGGAAGAAAATATCTAAAAAAAAAAAATATAAATTTTATGCAAATTACTTTATATATTGATTGAGAATCACCGATGTAAACGAATGGATTACAATGATAAACATGCATGTAGGAATTTGAAACATGCTGTAGTAACCTAAATGAGCGAACATGCGCATTACTACCGGTCTAATGTGGAATCAGTCGTGTTTGAAATAATCTATTATAACGTTTTGCAAGCCGAATTTAGCGATTTACAAATCGAATATACGTCCGCTTTGAATGCAAAATTCGACTATTGTTCATATTGAATTTAACGGTATGCAAATTTACGCGTACACAGATTCTCAAATCGTTTTACGTATGGACAATATAATAAAACGTTTGAATCGTTTTAGAAACTGTTTAATTTAACTTTCAAAATTTTGAAACTTTTAAATGTTGAATGTCATTACTTTTCAAAGAGAAAAAAAATGTGAACTGAAAAATATCGTTTTATATATAAAAAGTTTGTCTGGGTTGAATTTTGTAATCCATTTTTCAAACACTTTCTGATGTCCGATTGAACTGTAACTTTGCATACTTATTCACCCTCGATGACAATGTAAGAATCAATTAACGGATTTACAAAATAATTGACCAAATTAGTGGCAATTAATTATATCGTTTTTACGATACAATCATCACTAATAATGCGATATGACGAATAATAATGATACAATGGTACGTTTAATTGATAATTTTATATGTTAATACAATGGTGCAATCGTTATTATTTGTAATAAAATAGTATGATATAAATTTATTTTGGAGTGATGATTTTACGACTCAAAAAAAAAAAAAAAATTGAAAATACCAGTCAAATTCTCAACCTTCGACTCCAACGATGACGCACAATGAGCCACACGCACACACGCTAACTCATTTGTTGAACATGTGAAAATGGGGTGCGTGTTTTTGGGGTCCGGGGGTGGAATGAAGGGTTAAAGGTCGTCGCACGCCCACGCGAACTCACATAATACGAAACCATCACAGGGTGTTCTATCGATCGTTGCACGTTTTAATTTGTTCAAATTCGCGCCGACAACGTGTCGGTATTTCTGCACGCACTGTACGCGCATATTGACGCTTTCAAAATATTCTGAAACGAGTGCGCGATCAATCATTTTTCATCCCTTTAACGATTTATATATATATATATATATATATATATATATATATATATATATATATATATATAACACTAATAGTGTGGTAACTTTTGACATTCATTTATATAAATGTCAACGTTGAAGTTAATGAACGTTATAAAACTATTGTCCTCGTTTAAATCAAGAACAACCATATAGCATTTAACAATTGAAATCTATTTAAATGATATATATAAATTATCAAAAATTTTAATCTACACTTTGAAATTTAAAAATGTTTCAAATTCAAAAAATATGAAATTGCAATTTTCTTTCATATTGTACGATCATTCGGTTACATTGTAAACTTTTGAAATGAAATGTCTTCTCATGAAAAATGAAATTAATGTACCGAATAATCAGAATAAAGTTCGTAACTAGGATAATTTTATTATTAAGATTGAAGCAATTTATCTCATCAATTGTAAATACGCCGCCACTAAATTAACAATTTGAATGATTTAAAATATTCTGTTATTAAAATTTTACAATATATATATATATATATATATATATATATATATATATATATATATATATATATATATATATATATATATATATATATACGAGTATATATAATACATTGATGCAATTAAGTAATAAGGAAATAGAATTTGTAAATGACATCTTCGGAATAAGATTCAAATTCAAGAACCGCAACATTGTAACCGCTACTAAAAATAACTGACCTCGTTGACATTACGAACCTTATTGCGAATAAATTATATATTATATCATATCAAAGATGGGTATCATCAAATTATTATTATGTAAAATGAATCAGCGTTTTCAAAATATTTTTTTTTCAAATTAATTGGCGCACTTTACAAATTCAATTATTTAATTAGTATTTGTATATTTGATCAAGTCACATCTTCTGATAAAATTATTTAATATTTAAGTTTGCAATTGATGGTTTAATTGTGTGAAAAATGAATCTTTTAAAGTTTGAAAGTAAAATTCAAATTATTTGAATTTTTCGTATATGATCTAATTACATATTACGAAAATAAATTATGAAATTAAAATTAAATTGAACCCATATTATTTTAACCATACAGAACTGGATAAAACACAATTCCTTGGAGAAAACTTAATAATATATTATACTTACAGATATATAATATCTCTGACTAAAACGACAGGCATCTTCATATATAAAATGAAAATTTTTATATTATTTACTAAATTGTAATTTATGATTATCATTAAAAATAAAATTATTTGCTTACATGTTCATTATAAAGTTTAAACATGGAAAATAATTCTAGGGTATAATAAAGTTCTCAATTAAAAAAAAAAACAATTAAGGTCTGTGTTTATTTTACTTATAGTAACAAATTTTAAAATAAATATTGTGAAAAGAATGAAGAAAATATAAAATAAATTAACACAAACATTGTATTTCACAATTGAAGTATACAAAAACAACAATGAATTATATTCACATCAAGAAATTAACGAAATAATAATAATATTGATAATGACAATATTGAAAATAACTATTTAATATTAATTAATATAAATAAGAAAAAGATGAAATCCACCACGGTAGCCTTTTTAATCTATTATACGATTTTTTAAGATAAATCTAATGGACTAATATTTTACAATTTAGTGTTGATAATTTCCGTTTTCGTTTGCAAATTTCGATTTTGGACGCTGAAAATCGATTTCAGCATTCGATTCGTCTCAACGATTCGACTCTCAATAAATTCTTTGCTGATTTTGAAAATTAATTCTCGTACAAATTTTGTATGGAAGACACATATTGACATTCGACTCAAAAAAAAAAATCTAAATTTACTTTTAAATGTTAATTTTATATATGTTATCAAAAACTCGGCATCTACACAATTTATATATATATATATATATATATATATATATATATATATATATATATATATATATTAATTTAATTTAAATTTAGACTCGGAACTATTGCTTTGAATAATCAACAGAGACGACGAACTAAAATAATATAGGTTCAAATGCGCGTGTAATTTTCCACATTTCATGCACCCCATTTTCTCCGGGGAGGTGAGGCGAGGTAAGGGGGATGACGTCACGAAAATTATGTAAATTCGCGAATTTTACAACGGCAACAAGGGCGACGAGTTAATAATATTCAAAAATGAAAACTTTAGCCGAACAAAAATTATAAGGCAATTCTGCTTTTGAAATTTTAATGCTGAAGTTCCAACAGGTGCTTCATTAAGCAAACTTAAAAGCCTTTAAGTTTTTTTTTTTCATCTACGATTAGATTTGTGTTATTTACTATAAATGATAATTGATCCTATGTATTAAAATATAGTATTGAATATAAGCGCAATCATAAATATTAAAATCGAACTATCTCACATTATCTAGCAAACTAAAGACTAAGTATTAAAGAAATTGAATACAAAATCATTATTTTCGATAAATATAAATATATAAAACGTGATAATTGTAATAAACACGAAATGCCGTCTGAATTCTGAAAATATTTTCACGTTGTACTAAATCTTTATATGTGTGTGAATTTTTATTGATTTTTTTTTCACTATTTATTAAAATAAAATTTTAATATGAAACGAGAGAAATTATATGACCGATACGTGTTCGAAATGAAAATTTTTCGAATTTCGCAATATTCGACGCAATAAAGACAATCTTATTGCAAATAGAATTCACAATTATTTACTTAATATCGAAATATAAACACGTGACTCTACAGCACTGTGTCGGCTTAAATTATTATGAATCAAATATGAATCTAGAATAGTTTCTGAACGTTGCTTGAAAATGCTAATTTGATTTTAACTCAAAGTTAAACCTTCAGCGCATTTTAATTAAGATACGATTTTCATGAATCTTTTTCATATTTAAAATTATATATATATATATATATATATATATATATATATATATATATATATATATATATATATATATATATATATATATATATATATATATATATATATATATATATATTACTGTGATTAAAAAGTAAGATTAAATTGTCATTTAAAACTCCTAAGCATTAGGAAGACGGGTAAATGGTATTTTTTTCCTAGGTTGGTAGAACTGTTTAAAATATTTGCCAAGCGTCTGTTTATCGAAAGGTTTAATTATCTCCAAGTTACACGTGTTTTTACAACTCTCGGTTCCTTTACAGGTTCCTCTTCTTTGCAACTTTTTTGCCAAAAACTCGACTCACATAATTCTGCAACCACCGTATTCGCCAGATTTGACTCCGTGCGACTCAAAAAATCAATGCGGGAACGCCCTTTAGACACGATTGAAGAGATAAAAACCGAATCGAAGAAGGTCTTGAAGGCTATACCGGAAAAAGATTATTTCGATTGTTTCGAGTACTGAAAAAAGCGTTCGCAAAAGTGCGTTTTATCGGACGGAGATTATTTTGAAAGGAATAAATTTAATTTGGAAGAATATATAAAGAATTTACATTATACAAATAAATTCACCTTACTTTTTGATCGCAGTGTTATATATATATATATATATATATATATATATATATATATATATATATATATATATGAAAAAAATGATATTCAAGAGATATTATCAATTTTCATTTTACTATGCGCAAACTCTATACACATGGTCGACTTGGAAATAAATTTAATGCCAGTATAATAGAAACCAAAATCAATAAAACCTTGTTATTTGTGACTGTGAACTTTTTAACTATCGTGATTTTGATTATTGGAACGATTGAGATTTATTTCATTGAAAACCAAACGGATGTTGTACAAAATGCCTGGATTATATATTTTGCCGATGTCTTGTATTTTCAATTGAAATACATTTTCCGACAAGGATTCCTCGTAGCTCGAAGTAAAAGAACGAAAAAAAAGAAAATCCGGGAAAAATTACGGAACCTCCGGGTTAACGGATTATAGGAAATGTATGGCTTGTAGAATTGTAACCGGTAAGATGGTCTGATATAGTAAAAAGAAAATAACACGTATACACGGTGATTACAAATGTTTAGAACAAAAATAAAATCAATAGTTAAAAATTTTTTTTTAGAATTTATGATATATTATAGTAAACCGAAGACGTTTAAAATTTCAAAAATGCTGAAATAGAAAGAGAAATAAAAAATAATAATTAGACGTTCGTTAGAAGGCAAATATAATTAAACTGTAGATTAAGTGATGAAATATTACTGAAAAGGAACTGTGTTCGGTTTGTGTTGAAAATGACGTTTTAATTAACCATTTCAGTGCCGAGCGCTCGCCAATGGGCAACTTTAACCGTGTCGAGAAGGCCGCGCGTTCATATTGAGGTAAACTAAAGAATTAACTCAATTTACTCTAGACACTTACTACTGGACCAATTTAATTAGTACATTTGAAAATATATTTGTATTACTTAATAGTAGAAATGTTATATATATATATATATATATATATATATATATATATATATATATATATATATATATATATATATATATATATATATATATATATATATATAATTATATTGATAGTTTCATTAGCCGTGTGGATAAGAAGAAGAAAATTATATAAACTTAAAATTATTTAAATTTTAATCGTATAACGTGGACAGGGGTAACCAACTTGCGGCTATGTAATGTCGTTTCAATGCGGTGAAAGTAGATTGACTTTGTCGCGTTTCAACTTGTCGGCCATTCATTGAAACGCGCCATTGAATGTAACAGGACATTTATAAAAAGTTCTTCGTCTGAACGAAAATGCAGTTATTCAAGCTTACAGCGTTCAAAGTGTTCGGCTTTACACGGCTAAACTTGAAAACATTTCATGAATTATTATGTTTGACTAGAGCTTATTTTAGAGTGCCTTCCTTCCTTTGCTTTCTAAGAATAAAAAAAAATCTATTTTGATTTCCGAAACCATTTTCAAAAGTAATGTTTTCATATATTTTCTCTATAGTTATTGAAAATACTGAGTATTTGAATTTATGATATATTTTTAAAAAATGTTTACTTTATATAAAAAGTTAATTTTTAACGGATACAAGAAAATTCAGTTTTGGTCGATATATAATTTTTAATAAAAGTGTACAATATAAAGTTATAAAATGACGTGTTTCAATACACCGACTTTATATAGTAAGTATATAGCAAAACAAAGTTATCTCGTATCTAATAGGTTTAAAGGTTTTAAATGACTTTTACACAGAAAGTCAATAGTTATTTCAACATTAAAAACATGTAATAGATAAATTAAACTGAATAAAATCAATTAACAATTTTGTAGAATCAAAAAAAGAAATTCAAAAATTCACTAACATACTCAATGTGTTATGAAAAGAATATTTAAAAATATATGATTGAAAAAAAATACTTTTTATAATATTAATAAATATTTATTTTAAGGTTGCGCATTCTTAGAAAGGATTGAAGGGATAATATTAAAATAAATATCCGTGCATTTTCGTGTTAATCGAGTCGAAACAACGTCAATGTTAATCGAGTGAATCATCGCATAATCGTTTTCTAGGAGCAGCAAATGTGTGTGAAAAAGCACGATGCCGTAAAATCGACGAAGTATTGATCGAAAAATGTTTTTTTTTTTTAATATCGAGCTCAAATTCCAGATTCGTTACGTATAAAGCTTCGTCCACATCGTAAAAATACATATGGAGGGTTCCGAGTCTAGCAACTGTAGCGTATAAAGTTCTCCTCCACTGACACTGATAGAAACGCAAACGTCTTCAGTGTTATTGACGCTGTATATATATATATATATATATATATATATATATATATATATATATATATATGTGATGTTAAAAAATGTTATTTTTCTGTTTTTGTCTGAAAATTAGGTAGTATTGAAAAATATATAAATTGACGGAGAAATAGAAGAGTTAAAATATGTAAAAATATAATTTAATTTTATTTATTTATTAAAAATAATTAAGATATTTTTTTTTCGTTCTGATATATGTAGTCTGCGGACCGCGATTTGAGCGCCCCTATTATCCTCCAGCCCTTATTTTTAATACTGATAGTCCCTATTAGCCTCTAGACCAGGACTCGGGTTAGTGCAATCGGGCACGCGTGTCGAGCGCGAGCAACGCTCGTTTAAAAACATTAATCTATTAATAACGTTTTATATATATTAAAAAAAATATTAAATCATAATTATTTCATATCTTTACAAAATGAATTAATATCAAAAAATCTAATGATGTAAATATTTGCCGAAAATAACGATTTCTTAAAATATTATATTCTTATAAAGTTTTTTATCGTTTAAAGGTAAATTGATCTAGATTTGTGTTTATTTTTGTATTATTAAAAGATTTCTTTTTAATTTTCATTTCTTTGCCGTAAATGATTTAATATTGTATTATTACGAAAAATTATTTAAGTTAATTTTAAACAATATATATATATATATATATATATATATATATATATATATATATATAATAAAATCAAAAATGGAGAACTCTTGATTTTTTAGAACGTTCTTATCAGTAATATAACGGGACCAAAATGCACATTCACTGAATCACCCTTATCTTTTGAAAAAAACCCTCTGTTCCAACATAAAAAAATAACATTTTTATACAATATATTATATAGAAATAAATTTCTTTTTATATGTTTGAGAAAAAGTATGGAAAATATATATTTATTTTTTAATTTTATATATATAATTTTATTTATTCAAAACGCTTGAATAAATAGAATATATTCGTAGTACTTATGAATCTGCATATCTCATTTATTTTAAATTAAAATTACTAAACTCTGATCCAACCTTAAAATATTTACCGAAAGGTTTAACGTACCTTTGAATCTTTTTAATATTTAAAAATAAAATCCTTTCCACACAGAAAAAAATAATTATATTAAATATAAAACTTAAAACGTCGCTTAAATGGAAATGTTAATTTTCATTTAATATTAATATTAATATATATATATATATATATATATATATATATATATATATATATATATATATACTAATATTTTCTTTTAAAATGGCGAATGATGAAAACTGTCACTCCAAGAGGCCATTTTCAACTTTTTACAAGTATCACGCTAATTTCTTAATCGTTCCACTTTGTTCATACTATTAATCTCCATTTATATGAATCCCCCCTCCCATTCCTAACGCATTTTTTTTCGAAAATATAAAATTAAATGTGAAAAAATGAGAGAAGTACGCGAAAAAGCTGGGAACGTAATGGTAAATTTTATTATTCGCTCGGTAACGGTTTATTTGGCATTAATTAACTCGATTATAAAATGAATTAACGAAGTTTAAATTTAACTAATAAATTTTCACACGAAGTGTAATAAAAAAATAGGTAATTTATACAAAAGTTTAATTTAATAGATGTATTTAATTTTTCATTATATATATATTATAATAATCATAAAGCGTTTTTATAAAGTTTTCATTTAAGTGAGTTGAAACTTAATTTCAAATAATTGAATATACGATTTATTGTATAAAAAAATAACAACCAAGTTATCTCGCATCAGACACAATAAAGGTTAATATTTTTACTTTAATTTTCAGAATATATCATTATGTTAAAATAATATATAATATTTTGAGTATTGATTTTCTCAATTTAATTTTTTATGAAAATAAAAAAAATAGTTTATGAAAAGATTCACTTTCTTAATTGAAATTGAAGATGAGTTTTATTGAAAATTAGTAAATGCTGTTAAAATTTATGAGTATTACAATCTGTAAATATTATTATATAAATATTAATTTCAATGGTACAAAAAAGACGATTTTGATTTGAAAAGCAAAGAATTCATTGGTATAATTGAAAAAAAAATCGAAAATTACAAATGCAAGTTTCATTTGAAATACAGAAACGTTTATTTATTCCACTGTGCACGAATTACGCGCACAGAGACAGCTTGAAAACGATGACACAGTCCGAACTATTCATTATGTAAATACGAGTTTGCGAGTTAAATTCAGCAGTCTGTAAATTAAATGTACATTAAATAATAGCATTTGCAAGTTAAATTCGACGATTTTCAAAATCAAATTCAATGGTCCGCAAATTGCATGCGGGATATATATATTAATTTGCGAATCATTTTCAATAAGATTAATAAACCGTTAAATTCAATTTTGAATTGAACGATTTATATTAATTAACACTAAGATCCATCGAAATAAATTCAATATATTATTTCGAGTGCAAAAATCAATCTTTTTTTTTTTTTAATTATAATATAATTAAATTTTAATCGTTGCAATTTTTGTCTGCCCCCCCCCCTTCACGATTTATCTCTACATTTTTACGTGCAAAACGGAAAATCTAAGGGAGGGACAAATGGGGGGGGTCACGTTAAAATGTCACCGATTTAATTAATTTACAATTTACGCTGTCGCTTTTCGCATGATGAAAATTTATTACAACGTTTCATTACGGGCGACAACCGAGATGAATGTTTGCATCAGATATTCTCGTGTAAAACTCTGAATTTCGCTTAATCCCCAGGATAGATTCGCGAATCCTGAATTTTCGCCATTTTGAAGCCACAACACGATTCAAATTCAAAATATCTACCTAAATAATATATATATATATATATATATATATATATATATATATGTGTGTGTGTGTGTGTGTGTATGGTATATATATATATATTTATTTATTTAATCCTGTCGTAGCCAAATCAGATAACGTACAAATAGGTTGTAATGCATTCATAATAATAAGATTAAACCTCTGATCGTTATAAATTATAAACGATCATGGAGGTTTTCAACTTATTTATTATTGATTTGAATCGAACTTTTTCGAAACGACGTGTTTTTTGAAAGTGAGCCAAATTGAATTTGAAAAAATATCAATTCTATTTTTTTTTCATAAAATTTATATAACATTTGAATTTTTTTTATAATTCAATATAGAATTTTTGAGTTTCAAATCTATATGCACAGACGCAATAATTTTACGAAATACATCAAAACTTTTATAATATTATTTCATCTCGAGTATTATGCAATTTTTGACGCTTTATTAAAAATAGTAATCCTTTTTTATTTTGATTTAAAAAATAATCTTTTTCTTTAAAAAAAAAAACTTTAAAAAAAAACGGAAAGGGAGGAAATATTGTTCTACTTTTCAATTTTATGAAACGGGTTTTTTTTTGCGAATACATTCGGTTCTATAATATATTTTTCCTAGCGTCACTTTATACACAAACACGGGTGAATTCGGTCGAAAATATATTTGAAATGTTCAAATTGAGAACAATGATGCAATATCGAATGCGTGCTCACAATAAATGAACTATTGTTCTGTTTGAACGGTGTGATTCGATGAAATGGTGACCAATGACCAATTAAATATACAATTCTAACAATATATTGTTTATATATAATATATAATTATTATATTTAAACCTGCTTATAAAGAAAAAATACGTATATTATAAATATATATCGTTGAATTCACGATTTAATTAACCTACATTGTGCTGTTTAAAAATACAAGAGTTTGAATCATCAATTATTGCTTTATTGAATATGACAATAATTTTACGCTTTCGAATCCCAAAATAGACCTCGACCTTCGTGTATCTGAGATAAATTTTTACTTTTATAATTATATAATTTTAATTTAATAAATATCGAATAAAATCTAGTACAATATTTTGACGCGACACGAGTTCATTCAACTGTGGCTTTTCATAAATGAGATCCGTAAAACAATTTCATCTGAATATATTCTTATCACACACACACACACACACACATATATATATATATATATTTATATTTATATACGTGTTATAAATGAATGAAAATAGCTTGCATATTACATATCAATGAACGAAATGAAATTGAAATTGAAAGCGATCCATTTCATTTCACGTATTTGCAATCGCGTTTAGAGTATTTACGAGTAAATTTCAAATCAATTTTAAGGGCGTATCCGTTCAACGTATATTTATTTATTCATTTATTATTATTATTTAACTTTTTTCTGCTGAAAAAAACTGAAAATCGTTGCTTTATCGTTTTTAATTGAAAGATACGGTTGAGAATATTTTCAGCACCCCTTCAAAACAGCCATCTCTTTTTACATATGAAGACAAACGAGTAAATTCAGCTCCAAAATTCAACCTCAAACGGTTGAATTTTAGAGCTGAATTTGAAAAAAATCATAAATATTTAATGAAAAAAAAAGTTTTCGCGAATCAATTTTAAATTATTATATAATATATATATATATATATATATATATATATATATATATATATATATATATATATATATATATTAAAATATAATTTTGAATCGGGTGAATTTTGAATGTTTATGTGGATGTGTTATATTTATTGAAAGTATATTTTATATTGAATAATCCATGTAATATTATATTATACTAGTTATTTTACATGAAAATATAATTTTTTAATTCTGATTTATCTATATCAGGGTTGGTGAAACTTTTTGTTTGTAAAAGCTACTTTTCAACAATGGTTTGACATTGAAGTTGAAATGAACAAAAAAAAAATGTGTGAAATTAAGTAAACTAGAAGTTGAAAATATGCAGACATTTCTACTTAAAATTTAGATCGTGCATATATTGACGTCTGAAAATAGCTCACTTTGCAAAATGACAAAAGACTACAAATTTTTATATTCATTTAATATATATTTAAAATACTAAAGAAAGAAATGAAAAAATCACACCATAAAAACTGTATTTGTTAGTACAAAAGGCCATATGCCGCCTTAAGGCTATTGATTTATATTATACGTAATTAAAGAAAAGTATTTTTTTTTTAATACATAATAGATTGATTTATGGACTAATTTATCACAATAACGAGTTTTATATTTTATCTTTAAATTTTTAATATATGAAAAAATAATAGACGTCGATTAGTTATTTTGTTATTTATTAACCACTTAATACTTTAAGACAAACTCTATGCGTGCCCGATCACACTAACCCGAGCCCTGCTTGTTAGTTTCAACTTGATTGTAGTTGGTAATGATACATGAACGAGCTCCACTCGTTGGATATCATTTTTTATTTTTATGTAAAATGTACATTTGAAATATGAAATAAACAACATAATGTTTATAGTTACATTTTTCTGAAAAAACCCTAGTGGTTAATGATAAATGATACAAATTTAAATAATAATAATATTAATATATATATATATATAATACTATAAATACATTCGTTATCAATAAATTCGTTCGCATATTATATAATCATTTCGAACGGATTATTTTGTATATTACGCCTTAACGAGTTTACAAATATAGAAAGCAAATTTACAGACCACTAATCGACACTGACTATTTTTTATTTATTTATTTCTGTTTTTTTCTTATTCATCATCGCTCATAACGAGCAAATAAATTTTATTTGTCGCATAAGAATATGGCGCATGAATACGAGCGCCATTTTGTTTCATGTTTAACACGCATAATGTAATTATTGGTGGAAAACCAATGTGTCTATATTATCATACATATATATAAATTTTTATTACATTTTTATATTAAATATTATAAAAAATCGATCGATATTCATATATATATATATATATATATATATATATATATATATATATATATATATATTAATATATATAAAATAGAAAATATTTGCTATCGTATTTAAAAAGTATCTATTTTTAGTGACGAAAATTTAATTGAAGCTTCTCAAATGTCGTCAAAACTTTATGACGTACCCGATTTAATTAAATTTCGACTAGTAAGCACACATGTCACTGTTTCAATATCTAAAATGCAATATTATCCATTCAATTTTAAATACACTGAAAGTATGAAATTAATAAGTTTATTTCAATTATATATATATATATATTTATTTATTTATTTATTTACATATTTAAAAAAACTCATGAAATATATGTATGTTGGTGTGCAACGTTTTTAATTACGAAACATGTATTAAAAAAATCGGTAAACCGATGTATAAAAATAAAATATTATATTTCATGGTGTTAATTATTAAATATAAAACTTATAATAATATTTACATATCAAATTCATCTGTTTAACAACGTAATGCTTTAAGACAAGCGCTGCTCGCGCGCGCTAAGTGTGCGCGATCGCACTAACCCGAGCCCTGCTCGTAGGTTTCAACTTGTTTGTAATTAGTAATGATACATGAGCGATCTACACTCGTTGGTGCTAAATATTATTTTATATTACATTTGAAAAATAAAATAAAAAACTCAATGTTTTAAGTCATATTTTTGGTAAAAAAAAAATGTGTATTGTGTGTTTAATATACGAGATTCAACGAAAATCGTGTTTATTTCGTATCATAATAGGTTTTTAGTTTAATTCTATTCGTATTATAATATTTGTATGTGTATGTGTTTGTATGTCATTTAATAAACTCTGAAATATACGGATATTGTTTTCAGTTACTAATTAGAAAGTCGTCGTTGCTAGAATTTTAGAAGTTGTAAAGCAAACATTATGCGAACGCATGCTAATGAGAATTCATGTTTGTCGAAGCGAGAAATATATATATATATATATATATATAGCTTCCGCACAATAGAAAAAAAATTGAAAAAAGTAGCACTATAAATATTTTTCCATGGATCGCCCGACCTTTTTTAATCGGTTTCATTAAACGTCTTCGTTCATTTTGTTAATACTGAAAATCCCAACAATTTATTATAAAATTCCAACGGTGCGACCAAAAGGCTAAAAAATGTAAATTATTAATAAAAATAATTCATTTTCATTAAAAACATCCATTTTTTTCTTATGCTGCTTGCTATATATATTATATTTAAAACGATACTTTTGAATTTAATTTATTTCACGCGATATATTTCGATGAAAAATCTCATTAAATGATGTTAAATAAAATATTTTATATATTCTGAATTATTAAATCGTATCGAATATTAACATTCGAAAGAGAAAATACTATATATGAGCGGTGGCCAAACTGCGGCTCAGTAAACAATTATATGCGGCTATCGATAAATGTACTCGAGTTCCTTTTTCATTTCAAAAATGTTATCATAAAAAATCAATAAATGTGTTTAAATTCAATACACATATTTTTGTACTTTTATTTATATTTTTTCAATAAATGTAATTTTTGTTAAAAAAAAAAGTAATACCTTTTTTAATACGTTTTTAATTGCGACTAGAGAAAAAAATTTAATTTTGAATAATGGCTCGTAATATTAAGGAGCTTGACTACCCCTGCTATATATCAAAGAAATAATTAAACTATTTTTAATAAGATAATGAAATTTAAAATAAGAATTAATTATACGATTTAGTGTGAAAAATGTAATCATTTAATAACAAACAATTAATCCAATTAGTAGTTAGCTAGGCGAACGTGCATGTTGTAACACTTTAAATGCGGGATAGTTGAATAATAATAACGTATATAACATGTTCAAAATATTTTTCTATAAATAAAATGAACAATAAAAATTATATATATATATATATATATATATATATATATATATAGTTTTAAAATTCAACGATATTATAACATAAAATTCGAATATTTGAGAAACGTTCCGTTTGTGAATATTTTCATTGCAAGATGAACGTTTTAGATACGATTCAAAGAAATTAATCCGAACGAAATTTCTCAAATAATCAGAATAAATTATCTTATTCGAATAATTTTCCACTTTTCGACGTTTATTATTCGATTTACGACTACTCGGTGCGATGCTTTAGAGCGACATCTTTTATTTGTATTTTATTGCGATTCGTGTTGTATATATATTGTAATGAAAAGGCTTTATATAATATAAAAGAATTAAATAAAAAATATATAATATTGTACAAAATTGAATATCTAATAATGATATAAAGTCTCCCTCGCGAGTTTTCAGGCGATGGTTTTTTTTCATATAATTTCTTTTCGTTGGCAACTTTGACATTTCTATCTATTTTCCCAAATATCTATTTTTAAACGTATACTTTTGCATCATGTCATTCTTTAATAAATAATTAATAAAGAAGAGAGAAAGAATATGAAAAAAAAAACTACGGCACTGGAACAATCAAATCTTCGACGATGATGTTGTATTAAACAAAAAAAAAAAAATACGCAGAATCTGTCACGTGCACGAAAAATATCTAATTTTCTTTATAAAATGTTGGATATTTTTAATTTATTTTTTTTACTTTATAAAGAAAAAAATATTGTACTTTTTTTCAATTTATACAGAAGTTGAATATTTTGTCTTTTATACATCTTTAAAAAAATATGAAAATTTAATATTCTTGAATTCTTATTCAATATAATATATTCAAAATATCAATCTTCATTTATTGAACTTTTTTATTATAATATAATTCATACAATAGAACATTGTATATTTTTTAAATATATAAAATAATTTTATAAAATTATTACATTTATATATATATATATATATATATATATATATATAAATTATAATTCTTACATTTTTGTAAATATATACATAATTGAATTAATATATTATCGTATATCAATTATCAAGAAAGTTGGCAACAATCCTAATCTTTATGCTCAGCATTTTTTTTTATTTTGTGGGCCAACTGTTGAATCTGTTGAAAGAAATGAAATCAAACGAGATCAAAACATGAACAAGTGGTTGAAAATATTTACAAATAGAAAATTATTCTATTTATATTTAAAAATAGAAAAAAAATTCATTATATATAAACCGTATATACCATGTATATATATGGTGTGTATGTTTGTTCGAGGATTATGATTGGATAACAAATAGCCAATCAAGTTTCTGTTGGCAAGCAGAATTCATCATTAAATTCAAAAAGGCTTACGTATATATTTAATTCTTTTTTATAATAGTTAAAAATCTGCTTTTAAAAATATTTCTGTTTTAGTATATTTCTATTTTGTAATAACAGTAATTTTCGATCTTAATTAAAAAAATCTTCTTTAATATAACTTTAAAACGTTGAATTAAAAATAATGTTTTTTTTTTAAATTCTATTGTAATTTTGGTTCTTATGTAAATTGAATATAATTGTTTGCCATAATATTGGAAATTATTTAAATTTAAATATAGATATGAAAATTAATAGATTACATGATTTCATATTTCATAATATCTAGGTTGCAATGACAAGTTGTGAAAATGCATCGGTCGACGTCAATCCTAGTGACGCCACTGTTTTATAATTTATATTCATAACAATAATGTTCACTATAAATGCGTCTAACAAGAATTGAAATTTATTATTTAGCATAAATAAATGTATATATATATATAATTTTAACATTAATTATTATAATTAAATTAAATTTTTAAATGAATCGATAATATTCATGATATAATCGACAACCGTAAGTAAAACAAAAAACTAGATAATGCTGAAAATATTATAAACTGAATATGCGCGTTTGTTTTCAGCGCTGAAATATACAATTTGAAAAGTTCATTTCTTATTATTTTTGAATAGTGTTTTTATGAACTTCTGAAATGTGTAAAGAAAAATTTGAATCATCGCGCGCATTTTTTTTTCTCTTTTTCTTGCAAATTCATCCATACGATTTTATATATAGTATGAAAATTGTGGAAAATAATATATATATATATATATATATATATATATATATATATATATACAATGGCATTGTGTGTCTCGCTAGACATAATAAAAATAAAATGTTGTTAGCGTGTTCAAAGACAATATCTAAATACTAAAATTTAAAGCTTATTTCATTGCATTTTCATGTTAAACCACAGTTTCATCGCGAAGATGCAACGAAACAAACGAAACATTTTCTTAAAATATCAATTTAAAAAGAAAATAATAAAAATTTTCTCATAAATATATATTTTGTCGTGAAAATAATAATAATAACTAATTTTCCCGACCAAAAAAAAAAAAAAAAAGAATTTCTTTGACCGGTAATTCGTTTTCAATATTTCGACGACGCATGAAAACAGTTTATAACATTTAAATATTCATAAGAGAATTTTCAGTTTTGGAAAAGCGATGCGTGCGAATTGAATTTTCCATTTTACGAAAAATTTTTCCTACGTATATCGTGACGTATGAAAATTTATCACATACGCACGCGCAAGCCAAACGGACAAATATTACAAACATTACATACACACACGCTCGTTGTTTTTTTATTTTATTTTTTTTGGAGGGGGGGCTTTTTTTCGATTTAAATACGATTAGGGATACTGTAAATTGCATGTCAATATAATGCCAATGTAATATTTTATGAGGACAATAACGCTCGTTTTATTGCTAAATTTATATATATATATATATATATATATATATATATATATATATACATACAAATATGTGTGTATGTTCATATTGCAGATAACAGGTTTTATTCCCGTTGGATTGTCCGTTTATTATTATAATTACAATTCTAAAAGTCATTAATATTAATTTTTTACAGAATTATATAACGATTAATATTATTTTAAATATTTATTATATTTTGATAATTCGAATAGATCTTGAAAATACTTAATCTGATTCTATAAACGACTAGTATCACTTCAATTTCCTAGTCTAGAATTAATTTTCATATTAATTTGAATTTTATATTTTTAATGAACGAGCGTGACTCGATGTTTTGCGTTTGGGGAAATTTTTTGATAACGAGTCATGCTCGTTCAAATAGGTAAGACGGTTAAAATCCAATAATTTGCCCTTTTATATATTAAAAAAAATATGCGTTAATTATAAATAATTTTATAAATTAATACTTTCAACTTTGATTATCTGCAATACAATAATTCCAAATCAAATATTTTTTAAATAAAAAATTAATAAATAAAACTTACGCTACGTCATAATGAAAATGTAATTTTAATCATTAAAAATTATAAATATGTATAATATTATGCGTTGAAAATGAAAGCACTTCCGGGAAAATTCGCCATGAAAAATTTTCAATTGTGTACAAAATCGATTATGCAATTTTTTTTTCAAACTTCTACTCGTTTTTCTTTGATGAATTTGATTTGTAATTTAGAAGTTAATGAATGATATATATATATATATATATATATATATATATATATATATATATATATATATATATATATGATTTACGTTTAACTTTTATGTAACACAATAAGCTACCGCAGTAAAGTATTCAACTTTTACAATATTATATATGAAATATGCGTGTATGTGTAAATAATTATTTTCTTATTTATTAAGAATCATTTTTATTAATATTAAAATATTATTTTATATTTAAGAAATTTTATAAATTTCTAAATTAGAAACAATATATAGAAAATATATAAGATATTAGTAATATTGATTAATATATAATAGCTTTAGAATTTTATTTTGAATAATTTTAGAAATAATTATTTTGACGATGAACAACCTAATGCCCGGGTTATTTTCACAAAAACGTAACTACAAACATTGGGTATTTTATTTAATATTTCAAACATACATTTTACATAGATATAAAAATGGTATCCAGCGTCCAACGAGTGTAGATCGTTCATGTATCATTACCAACTACAAACAAGTTGAAACCAGCGAGCGGAGCTCGGGTTAGTGCAATCGGGTACAAGAAGCGCTCGTCTTAATGCATTAATTAAATGGTTAATAATGAAAAATTATGTATGAGGATTAGTTATAGGATTTTTATATGATAAAATTACTTCACAAAGAAATCCAAATAACTAAATTAAATTGAATTATAGACTTAATTTAACTTTTCTAAATGTTTAAAGTATTCAAATACGAAATTTAGTGATTTTTTCAAATTATTATATAGTCAATTTTTATATCGTGTATTTTTTAACAATTTCTTTTATTAATGATTTCTTAACGATTTCAATGTTTTTTACAACAGATTCAACAGCAATTTTGTATTAATACTCCTGTTATCATATAATCATGATATTTTTCATAGATTTTATTGACTTTTTACTTTTTAACATGACAAATAAATAACATAAAATGGTATAAACAATTTGAAACTACTATTAAATGCTTAAAAATCAAAACTAAAAATAGCGATGCCGAACAATAAACATGAAGAAATAAACTAATAAAGTCAACAAATTTTCCTTTCTTTTAACTTTACAGTGCTATTGAATCATTTGCTAAAAGTAATTATCGAGATTTTAAAACTAGGACATTATTTTGTCCTAATTAAATTATAATCAATATTATTCATGATTTTCCTCTAAACATTTTCCATTTTAGTTACAATTTTTATTTAAATAACTCGAAAATTTCAAGAAAAATATCGAAAATACTTTTATTTGATATGAAAAAATCGATTTATGAACATTTTTTATAATAATATTTACAAAATTTCGATACATTAAAAAAAAATACATACATTCGTAGCAAAAAAAAATAATGCATCAATCAGTATTTATGTTTCGAATAATGAAAGATTTCATACATAAATATAAAAAAATTAAAAAAATATATATAACAACAAAGAAAACTTACCGTATAGACTCCATACTGCGGCAACTGCCAATGGAACCAAGTGCAACGAAATCGACAACCGCGTATATTCGTCTTCGATATCGGTGTCACTTATTCAAGTAATATCGCGAAAATACTCTGTCATACAAAATGCGAATGTGTTATTTGTTATATATATATATATATATATATATATATATATATTGTTTTTTAGTTTAAAAGCTTTATAAATATTAAAAAATTGATAGCTATTCAATTGAACTTACATCGAAATTCTAAAGATCAGAATTCAAAAATATATAATTTAGATATGAAAAAGCAACGATACAATTATGAATTCCATAATAAATCTATTTATCAATACTATAACATATAATATATTTTTTTCACAGAATAATTTTGAATAATGTATCTTTTTTAATATATATATTTAATATGCTTTTTTAAACGTGATATGTGAAAAATTATATTATTATTTTGAAATATATATAAGTATATATATATATAGAAAAAAATGGTTATCACGTTTCACATCGCAACCGTAGCCAAAGAACAACAAGTCAACAATGGCGCAGAGTTGAACGAGTGGACACCGTAGCTCCGTCCGTAGAATTCTGCCGGAGGCGCAGACGCGGGGTGTACTGGCGTGGGAAACGAAGAGAAGGGGGACTCGTAGTCGTGTACGTGTGCGTGTATGTATGTATATATATATATATGTGTGTGTGTGTGTGTGTGTGTGTGTGTACGTTACGGGGGATACGCGCAATACTCCCCCTCTTTAAACTGAACGTAACTTGTTTGTGTATTACGTATGAATGTAAATTGTTAAATGTGTGTGTGTGTGTGTGTATATATTAATATATATATATGTGTGTGTATGTATGTGTATATGTGTGTGTGTGTGTGTGTGTGTGCGTGATGGTCGCGCACGCGGCCGGACGTGTTAAGGGGCCGACACAGCCTGAGCGCCCTCGGCTGTCGCGATATCGACCCCTAGAGTTTGTATGGTTAAATATGCGCATGCGTCAATTTTCTCTCATCCTCCCCCTCAACTCTCTTCTGCTATCCCCCGTTGTGTGAATTTGCCGTCAGCGACCTGTGGAGCGGCAGCCGTCGTTCACCCCCTCCTCTCGCACCTCTTTAACTACGAGGAGGAGGAGGAGGAGGAGGAGAACTGGGAGGGGATGATGGCGGCGAGTGAGGGGAAAGGGGGACGCGAACCGTCACCTGGCGCAATTTCATGTGAGCCTGTGACAACTATCGGCTGAAACGCCTACGCGACACAACAGCGATGCACGGTAGCCATGACCACGGGCGATACGCGTATTAAATTTACTTTTGAAATAGAAAATTTCGATTATTATTAACCGTTTATTGTCAAAAATGTAACTATAAACATTAGATACTTTATATTATAATTCAAATTAACATTTTGTATTAAAATAAAAAATAATATCATCATCATTACCAACTAATATCTACTTGAGAAACATATAAATAAAAAACTATGCCCAGAACTTAATTCTTCATTCTTTAAATATTTTTAAAATTTTCATAACTTTAAATGACAAACTAGTGATTTTATTCAGCGGTATCAAAACTCATCTTTATTTGTCTTATTTCTATACTTTTCTAATATATATATATATTGTATTAGTTCTAATACAATCTGGATAATGTGTTACTTAAAAATGATGCAATAAGTACACTCATCATAACCGATATGCACCATTTAAGTTTTACATAAAAAAGAGAACATTATTCGCAAACAGATGATTTTAATATAGAGTCCATACATGATATATTAAGTAAGTGGGAATCATATAAAAAGGAGATTGATACAAAAGATCAGAGCATGTTAAAAATAAAACTCGGAATGAGTTCTAACAAAGTTCCTAGAAGACAATCGGAAGATCCATAATGCGTTCTGATCGAACCGTGTGCTACATCGAAGAGTTCTTTACCGAAAGAATCATCGCTAGATCATTTTCAAATAACCCAAATCAAATATATTCGATAAATGACTAGTGTCATAAGCACTCATAAAATTGATGACAAGTGTGGGGCACTAAAAAGAATCCCCCGCAAAAGCTCTATTCTATAATAAATTATGTTATATTTTTGAAAAGAACAATTATATATATATATATATATATATATATATATATATATATATATTGTCTTTCCATATAGTCTACACGTCTTAAAATATGATCAATATCTAATTCTTATTAAATAAAAACGTTGGTTCAATGTACTATATAATATAAATCTTTAAAACGTTAGTCGTATTAGTGGAAGAGTTACAAGTCTTTCTTTATCTACTGTAATGAGAAAAGACAGATGGGGAAACCAAAAGAAGACATGAAACTACGATTCTAAATTTAACATCGTGTAATAATTTTCAGTTTTAAAGATAAATAACGAGAGTTAAATAATATTTTCAGAATTCCATTTCATTAAGGTTTATATTATTGTTATTCTTCGTGGAATCGCTCACTTTATACTGAACTAATCCAAATACACCGCACTTTTCTAAAGAAGTTTATCGTACTTCTATATTATTAATATAAACGTAATATTTGTGAAAGAAAATAAGTAACTCTATAAACTTTTCGCTTCCGTTGTATTTTAATATATATGTAAAGAAAAATATTTTTATAAATTTTTAAAACACATCGATTTGCCGCGACTCTTACTTTGAGAATTGCTGCTTATAAAATAAATTAACATCCAGGAACTCAAGAGTGTAACTTTTTCTCGTATTTTTTTGTATTTAATTTTAAAATATTACACACACACATATCTATTGTAGTCGTCGATAAGGCTTTATAATTTTTCTTGTATAAAAACAAATATTATCCTTAAGATAATATATATATATATAAAATAAATGTTTAATTGTAAAACATTTACTCGATAAACTTAATATTTAATTAAAACTTTTCAACTGCGATCAATCTTTATTAATCAAAAAGTCAGAGAATTCTTTAAATCGAAACCAAATTTAAATATCGCTAATTAAAAACTAATTAAATTAATGATCCAACTTAGATCAAAATTAATTTGATTTACGAAAAAAAAAATGATTTAATAATGTATTTATATAAGCAATAATAATGTTTTATATGCAAAAAAGAATATTATTCTAAAAAATATATATTATCTATCTTCAATCAATCTTTAAAGTCTGATTTAATGATAATCGATATATTTATGATTATTAAACAATAATATTTCAATTTGTTTATTAAAATTTGTATATTAAATTACTAATAATAATTCAAAGTTAAACCTAGGACCTTTATCCTCATTTCTGAAGGTCATGATCCTTTTTAGAGTGAAACATCATCCAAATAGTATTATTTGCAATCTGTTCAATTTAATTAATTTATTTAAGCAGACATATAAATATATTTTCTTTCACATATAATCAAAAAAGAAAAAAGGAAGAATTAGTTTTTTTTAGTTTTAAATTTAATATTAAAAAATTCGTTGTTGCAAAATAAGGATTAAGATTTTTTTTAGATTCAAATAAAACTAGATCGATTGCTGAACTAAAATCTTCAAACCAAAGATCACAACAATCTAAATACTTTAAATCTCGATAGATTTCAATATAAATAGCGAAGTAAATAAATTATACAAAAGGATAATTAAAACGGCTTCACAGCAAATATTTAATATAACAATGCTTGAATATATTCGAAACGACAAAAAGAACAATGGTTCTCAACTTTCGATACTAAACATTTCGCTCTAGAATCTCTTTAATATCGACACGTAACGTTTGTGTAATTTATCGTACTTGTACGGCGAACCGAGTATCATTTGCTCCGTTTTTATTATTATTCTTTCTTTCTTCCCGACTTTCTGTCCTTTTCTTTTTTTTTTTTTCTCCCCACGACTGCGGATATTTCCCAAACGTACGTTTGCCGCTTGACGGCAACAGAAATCGTTTAAATAATTCAACGTCTTTCAAAATTCATAACTTAACTTAAACGCGGAAGTTATTTGGCCGCAAAATTTAAATAAGCGATTTAATTTATTATACGAATTTATTCCGCGAAACGGATTTCGAGGGTTGCGAGCTTTTTACTCAACTTTGATCTTTCAAAAATAAGTTCATATGTGTGAGTGTGGTATTATATATATATATATTACATATATATATATATATATATATATGTGTGTGTGTGTGTGTGTGTGTGTGTAATCTTATATACATTACTGTGTTTGTATGGCGATTTAAAAGTGCAACAATGTAAATGATATTTTCAAAGCTTCAAATAAAATATTTAAATTTGCAACGAATAAAGTTACATCATGTGATTCAATCAATACTAAAACAGAAAATATTATATCTTTTTCGCTTTATATTAATCCCTTATGACTGGAGAGAGCCGGAGTTATGCTCCGATGCTTTTGCATACAGTTGTGCAAAAATTATTCATGTGTGGAATAAAAACTGGGATATCTAAAAGTAGATTTTCTCTATTCTGACACATATATATATTTTTTTATGTGTGGCATTAAATAAAATATACATTTTAATTTTAGTTATACTTGCAGAATATAGTAAATATATATATATATATATATATATATATATATATATATATATATATATATTTATATATTACTACTAAACAAATCAGTTTTAACTATCTTCAAATCAGCAGTCCAAGTATTTTATCACATTTACTCTTAATTTGTTGATAATAATCAAAATGGCATGACACTCTCAAAAACATTTGCATATAGTACAGTAAAAATAGACATTTTGGGACGAATGTCGAGAGTGCAGAACTTTTTTCCGGAAATGTATTCTACATAATGAGGTTAATAAGAGGTCATAAAGTTCCACTCGCCAGAGAGGGAGCTTCCCTCCGAAAATCACGAAAAACCTCAAAAAAATCGATCACTTTTTAGTTTTCCGGATTTATCTCCAAAACTATAGCTCGGATTGAGAAAGTGTCAATGAATAAAATAATCTTCATTAAATTATGCATATAAAATGTAATCTTCAAAAATATGTGAATATAATTTCAACGAACAGATAATTGCTATCCTAAAAGCTCTATAGTTTGTTCAAAACTGAGTTTGTGCTAAAAGCTCACATATTAATTAGAGAAAAACTTACAGATCAGTATTTGTCTGTCTTTTTTTTTCAATATTCAAAAACCGGAACAAATAGGTTTTAAAATAAATAACGAAAACAATTTTAAAAGAAATCACATTTTTATTTCATTATTAATATTATAGTATAATATTTCTTATAAATATATACAAATAAGTAGACAGTGCAAACTTATAATATAATATTGAAATTCATCACAAAAATAGCAGCTATTGGAACTTAAATAAAAAAATACATCAATTAAACATAACCTTAATCACTTTATACATTATTTCAATTAAAAATAATGTTACTATGCCTTGCTTTAATAGTTTAAATATAAATTTACTAAAAAAAATCGTTGAATACTTCTGCGTCAAATTAAAAAAAATGCAGAGATTGCTAAGCAGATCAAACAAATTTTAAAACTAATAAACATTTAATTACAATCTTTTAATTTTATATATATATATATATATATATATATATATACACATATGTATATATATATATATATATATATATATATATATACATATGTATATATATATATATATATATATATACAAATGTATATATATATATATATATATATATATTTAATTATTAATTTAGTGAATGATAACATTGAAGAGCCACCGATAAGAACGAGTTCATTGTTGTATGTGTGCGAATTTATTTATAATGACATTAAAATTATCAATAATCATTAAACATAAAATGCAAAAATCATAAAAAAAACATATTTTATATGCATTTAATGTTAAAAAATATTTCACACACATCCACAACACATGCATACATAAATTTGATTTAAATATATAGTTGGTCCACAAATTACAAATATTATACAATATATATATATATATATATATATATATATATATATATATATATATATATATATATCCCAATCAGTATACAATTACACAATAGAAAAAAAATCATACACCAACACACACACACATATATATATATTTGTTTGTACATATCAGATTAAATTTGATTTAATTGATTAGTAAAAATTTAATATATACATATGATTTTTACTGATAATGTTTTAAAAAAAAATAATGAAAAATATATAAAATATTATTTTTATAGTAGAGAGAATGTGAACAAAATACTTTAATCATAAGTTTACTAATCTAACTCGCAGTGACGTCACTAGAAAATCTATAAAATATAAGAAATATTTCATAACTAGAATATGAAATAGGAATTATTTACAAAAATATGTAGGATTTATTCGTCAGTAATGGTATTATATTAAAACTTAAACAAAACAAAAAAAGGAATACAATTACCATCTTAACAATTAACATTAGTGAATTAAAACTAGTATTTCTAGATTGTCTTCTTAAAGATTTATTATAACCGCATTAATTTATTTATTTGTGACATTATATTCGAAATTTATTATAATGTAAAGCATTCGATTCACGTGTGTTAAAGGCAATTTAAACATTTCATTTGATAATTATAAGAATAATTCAATTATAAATCAGTAAAACAACGAAGAAATGGAATTAAATCGTCCGAAAATTTGCACTAGTGACACCACTGTTACTTTTATAATGCATCTTCATTAAATAAATCGAAGTATAGATATATATAAGATTTTTTTGTAATAAAAGAGATTATCGGATTAAATATCGTAATTATTTTATAATTGTTTGCTTAGTATTTTATTGTACTATAAGTTCAATGGAATTTCATTTTTATTTAAGTTATATATATATATATATATATATATATATATATATATATATATATATATATATATATATATATATATTCTTAATTAAACATTATGTGTATACAATATGTCGTTTCTAACATTTTAATTAATTACTAATTTCTAATATTAGGTAGCTGAGATCTTCCATTTTTACAAATAAATGCATATATATATATATATATATATATATATATATATATATATATATATATATATATATATATATATATATACACATACAGTGATTAAATAATTATAAATTGTTAAGAAACATATATTCTCTATTTAAAAAAAATCGTAAATAAATAGTAAACAATTATGAATATAAGTAACTTATACTTTAAAACTAAAACATACATATAACTAGTTTTTAGTCCTATATTTAAAACACACATTCAAAAGATATATATATATATATATATATATATATATATATATATATATATATATATATACATGGAAAAAAAGAGTAAAATAAAAACTATATAACAAAATAAGAAATATTTGGGTTATTTACTTACCAATGGCATAATTTTCAAAATATATGATATTAATTTCTTCCAACTACAGTTTTCAAATGACTAGTGTAGTGATTTTTTTTATTAATAATGTTATTTTTTTAATATTAAATATTTGTAAAAAATGTATATTAAAATCAAAAAGGGTCATTTATTTATACAAAAGTAAAGTAAAATTTACAAATTTATATTTTGATGGTACTACGCCACTGGTCGCTACTGATTTAAATCTATAACATAAAAGAGATACTTATAATATATATATATATATATATATATATATATATATATATATATTTATTTATTTATTTATTTATATACACACACAACATGATTGATAATTAATATTATAGTAAAATATGTCCAAAAAAACTATTACATATCGTTTAATTTTTAATAATTAAACCTTTAAACATTTCACTGCACATGTATTCTTAATACTACAATTTTCACAAAAAAATACATTCATGATTAATGACGAAACCTGCAAGATTGTTACAATTATTGCGAATATATGAGATTACAATAGAACAAATATGTATATATATAAGAAAACTTATTAAATAAATCACATTTTACTTACATTAAAATGTCTATTGCTATCGCAACTATTATATATTAGGTGGCCAAAATTCTCTTTATCGTAATAATAGTAAAAATAATATGACAAACAATTCATTTTTATATTATTTTTAAATATCATTTATAAATATAAATTATTTAATTATTAATTAATTACATACAACGAACTAAAAAGAGAACATTCTGAAATATTACAATATCGCTTTAGTTTTATAAATGATTGAAAATTATATAACAGGAGTGTCAAACTCGTAGCATATTGCGGACTAAGTTGTAGGCCGCCACTTCAAAAAAGAAAACTGAAAGCGCGTTACAAGCTTGACGATCAAAATATCACTTTTAATTAATATAAACTGCACACTACAACTTTATTAACCGGAACTATATACAAATAAATATGTCAAACATGCGGCCTGCGGACCTCGTATTTGACATGCCTTATCTATAGAAAACATTTTCAGAAAGTTACAACAGATTACAGATATCATCATTGTACGTTTTTCGGCGTTTGACATGCCTGTTATATATATAATATTGATGTTACACACACACACACACACACACACACACACATATATATATATATATATATATATATATATATATATATATATATTCGAGTCCTTCTTGCAATAATAATTAAGGGTCCCACAAATTAAAGATAGCGACGATTATTGCATTTATTTTAGACAAAGTGATTCTTAGAAAAGATATTTTGTGTGTATTTTCAAAAATATATTTTCTTACCTTTTCATTACACATATAAATACAACATTTTACTAATGTCGCGGGCTCTGAGGGCCTTATTTTTATGCCACTGTAAATAAATGATTTACTGAATCAGCGGTTCTCAACCTGCAGTACGCGAAAAAAGTTATCATGGCAGAAGATATAAAAATTACATATATGTATATATAAATTTACACAATTAAGTAAGTATAAGGGGTACACTAATGAAAATAATTGGGAACCGCTGTACTAAATGAAACACATAATTTATTTGGTCACCTGATATATGCGTACTCAAAATAGGGAGCACACTAATTTCTAATATTATTAAATTAAATACCCTGAACTGATAATAATCACTAGCGCAAGTAAATCAAAGCTTAATATAATTATAATTAAATAAATAAATATCACATGTTCAGCATGCTTTTTTTTCGATAAATATGTGGGATTTACAGTATTTTTATGTACATATATTACTTCAACAAGTTACGTCGTCATCACTTCTGCTTATTTTGGGTTTCTTCTTCAACATTAGATGACTATGAGAACGACACCTGATCCAGGGTAATTGGAATGAACTGCAAAACAAACGAAAAATAGAACGCGTAAAATATATATATGCAGAAATATAAAAAAAAAATACACGAACAAAGTGCGCATTTATTTACAAATAATAAAAAAATATAAATTGGAGTATCGACTAAATACAGAAATGTAATTTTATTTTTATCAATAATAATAATAATAAAGCGATCGCGTTTTCAGAATTGTGTTTGAATATTGCAACTTTAATCAAAACAAATTATTTTATTACATACGAACTAAAAATCTTTCTTCCTAGAGTCCACTTGTAATTGAAGACATTAAATGATAATTTGATATAAAATACATTGTGTAAAAATAAAATAAATTGCACATAATATATAATGATTATAAAATATTACACTATACATATATATATATATATATATATATATATATATATATATATATATATATATATATTTCGCATATTATAACATTGAAATAATAAAGAAAAAATCGCGCCAAGCATAGTAGACTAAATAGGAAAATATGTTATTACCAAAGTACAAAAGAAAACAATTTTATACCGTATAGGTAAATCCGGTATGCATTCACCAAATGCTGTAACCGGTAATGAATCTGTGATTTCAATTGCGACAACATCTTCTGGAGAAGGATATAATGACGATGGTAACTCTTCACCAGACGTGCTACATACTACTTTAGCATTTCTTCCTTGCTTAATGCCGCTGGAATTTCTTCTCTCTTGACGCTGTTTTAATTTTTCAATGTGACGTTGTTCACGTATCATTTGAAAATCCCATCTGCAATAATAATTTTAAAGATATATATATAAATATTACTAATAGTGTTTAAAATACATACATAATATTTTTTAAAACATTTTAAAACCTCTTTCTACGTTTTTCTTCGGCTTCCATTTTTAAATGTCTTTTAAGATAAAGTTCTTCATCCATATTTTCTGTAGCAAGAACACTTTCTTCGGGTAAACAAATTTTTATTCTCCAGCTTGGCACCTAATATCATTAAAGTGATAAATACATGAACAACATTTACTCTAAAATTCTAAATATATATATATATATATATATGGCCGGCAAAACCCTATCACCACCTCCTCGCGGTGCCGGCTGGATATCCAACCGACGGTGTAGGTCTTCGATGTCAGATGGAGCGACGCATCGATCGAAGTAATTCCGATCGTATCAAAAATAGGGCGTTCCCCGTAAGCGACGGGCGTTGTTCTCGCCGAAACGACGTGAAAAATATGCTAGGACTCCCCATTAATGTACAAAATGGGTTAAAGAAGCAAGTCTGCATAAACACATATAAAAGAAAACAAGTACGACTAGCTACCATCAACATAGGCATCATGACCGCAAGAAGTCGAGAACTAGCATTCGTCCTTAAGGCGCGCCACGTAGATGTGGCTTGTATACAGGAAACTAGATGGAAGGGTGCAAAGGCTAGAGATATTGGAGAGGGATATAAGTTCTTCTATTATGGAAAATCAAACCAAAACGGAGTCGGAATAGTTATTAGCGACAGGCTACGTGATAGCGTCAATGAAGTCGTATCTCCGACCGTCTGATGTCTCAAAGGATAAATGCCGACGGGGTCACCCTTAGGATAGTCAGTTGCAACGCCCCACAGCCTGGTTGCCCTGTCAAGAACGAGTTTTGGGATCAATTAGATGATCACATCCGACCAATAGGACTTTAGGAGCATCTGATGGTTGGAGGTGACCTAAATGGTCATGTTGGAAGCTCGCGTGATGGTTATGAACGTCAGCATGGTGGAATCCGAGTTCTTGATTTTGCTGAAGCACACGATCTCGTGGTGACGAATACTTTTTTCAAAAAGAGAAAATCACATCTTGTTACCTATTCCAGCGGTACAAGAAAATCACAGATTGATTAATGGTTGCTACGCAGGCGAGACCTCAAAAATGTGATTGACATTAAAGTTATTCCATCTGACAATATCGCTCCACAACATCGGCCTCTAGTTTTGGATGTCCAATTGGAAATGGGAGAATATCATAGAGTGCCCACAACTGGACCGGCCCATATCAAATGGTGGCGATTAAATGAAAACAAAAATAAATTAAAGATGCAATCACCGACGACCTACAAAGCCCTCATCCATGGTCGCTCTTATTTGCTCTCTTCTCGCCAGCAATAACAGAGAAGACTTTACAATTATGGATTACGGTTAAACATAAATAAAACCGAATATCTGGAAAGCGGAACGCAAACTGCTGGCACAATAAGCGTCGACAACGAGAAGCTGCCAAAGGTTGAGGAGTTTAAATATTTAGGCTCTGTCATCTGTAGTGATGGAAGCACAACTGCTGACACTCGTGCCCGAATCAAGACAGCATGGTCAAAATGGCGCCAAACAACTGGAGTACTGGGCGATCGTCGTATACCTGTCCAACTCAAGGCTAAGGTGTATAAGACCGTTGTATGTCCGGTTGCTCTTTATGGAAGTGAGTGTTGGCCTGTGACAACAAAACAGGAACAGGAGGTGCATGTTGTGGAAATGCGGATGCTGCGGTAGACGCTGGGAGTAACAAGACTAGACCACCTTAGAAATGAGAGTATTAGGAGGTTAGGGGTTGCAGCCGTCAGAGACAAAATGCGTGAGTCTCGTTTGAAGTGGTATGGGCATGTTGTGAGGAGTGACGAAAATTCTGTGGCAGGACGAGCAATGAAGCTAAATCCTGAAGGAAGCCGACCGCGGGGTCGTCTAAAAATACGATATTTGGACATGATTAATGCGGATATGTAAATCGTAAATGCCACATCAAATAATGGCTTGGACCGATCCAAGTGGGAAAAAATTAGCAGAGTAGCGGACCCTGCAATTACGCGGGATAAACGCTAGGAGATGATGATATATATATATATATATATATATATATATATATATATATATATATATATATATATATATATATATATATTATATATATATATATATATATATATATATATATATATATATATATATATTATATATATATATATATATATATATATATAATTTAAAAAATAAATAAGTAAAACAAAAAAATAATATACCTCTAAAGTGAGCGAATCATTTGTGGTTTCTTTAACTTGAGGTTGAGAAATAGCAAAATATGGTTGATGTGCTCCAAGAAGAGGTGAAAAATAAGTAGTTTTCAGATCATCGTGAAGCGTTCTAAAATCTTGACCTGAAAATGACCAAGAATATGGTACTGGGGATTCGCTTTGAGATATAATTGACACCTTCGATGCAGAACTAAGGGCGCGTCTTCTTCTTATATTCTTTTTTTTGCTAGAATTGTTTTTACTTGTGGATGGACCGGCGCTATGCTAAAATACAATGATTTTAATTAATATATTATTAATTTCATATATATACAATTAATATCTTAAAAGGGATCTTCAATATTTTTTACTTACAGTTGGAGATTCATTCGATTGAGAAGATAAAGTACTAGCAGTGCGACATTTGCCTTTTTTAGATCTCGAATTTTTTGAATACTGACTTTCAGAAAAATTTCCTAAATTGAAAAAAAAAAAAAAATATATATATATATATATATATATATATATATATATATATAATGAAGTATATGAAAAACAATAAAAAATATTTTGAATTAACACCTTACAGTCCGGGGTTTTTTAACGAGAAACTTTGCTTAAAGTCCAAACCAATTTGACAAGAAACGCAATAAACTGTACCACTTTCGTAAAATTGATATAACTCTTAAATTAGCCAATAAATAGATTGGAATTAAATTTTATTAGTGATTTTATAAGTTTATTTTATCGACATATATAAATAAAATAAAGATTTTCAATATATGTCAAATATACTAATGTTAAAAAATAAAAAGTTCAATAAGAAATATTTCACGCTGATACACAATTCTAATTGGTGAAACTTTCCAAAGTCTTGAATTTAAACTTTTTTTTCCAATAAAATACAAAAATTTATGTAATTGGTTGCATTAATTATTATCAAATGAGAAAATATTTGCCGAACGAATTCGTCAGTAGTTTATTCATAAACAGTCTGTTCGAGTAAAATTTATCAGCATATCCTAAAATAATCGTTTAGGTAACAATCTTTTTATGTTCGCAAACTTTTATCGGTACTGTTATTTAATGAATTTGTTGAACATTACTTTTTTTTAGTTTTTCAATATTAATTAATATCATAAAAAATATTTAAAAATAATTTTTATAAATTATAATATTGGTAAATTGTTCCTTATCTCCCTAATTTTTTGTATCCATACTTTTATTTTTAGTCATTTTTTTCAAAACATTTTAAAATCGAAATTACATCAATATTTATTACGTGAAAACGCGAGACCGGACTGTTAAGTGTTAATAAAAAAAAACTGTACCAGTAATTTCAGATCGTAAAATTTCATCTTGAGATCTTTCTTGAATTCCAATTTTCTTATCCTATAGGTAAAACGAAAAAGTAAAATAAAATAATTAGATAAATCTTATAATAGCTTGTAGGTATTTTATAAATATTCTATTTACCATGTCTACAGGTGAATTGGAATTTGGGGACATATTAGATATATTATAAACGTCGTTTTTCCAATCGATCTTTTCGTCTTCTAAATGAGTTTCAATAATGTCAATATCTGTCTGACTATTTGAGTTGTTTCCTTCTAAATATTCAAGAATATCAGTTTTATAATCGATATTATTCATGGATTCGCCGTATGAAAAATCTCTGCAACTAGCTTTTTCTTTTAAACCGGAAATGAAAAATTTACGAGTTGGCATTGATTTCAATTCAATTGGTTTGCATTGCAATTTGTCAGAAACCGGTTCATTGCTGATATATTCATGATCATTTTTAGGACTCAAATCGTTATTTATAAAAGTGTACTTGTATTGCAATTTATCTTTCGTTATTGAATTAGTTATCAAATAATTTTCTCTGTTGCTTTTTTCCTCTTGCGGTTGGGGCATATCGCATTTTTTCGTTTGTATTTTATTTGGAAGATCAAAAATTGAATTTTGACTTGGATTCCTCACATTCTTTTTAATATATTTCTTAGAATTTTTTTCGTATGTATAAATTGTTTTGCATTTTTCACTCAACTGCATCATATGTAAACCGACATTTTTAGAAGTTACAATATTTTTTCCAATAATAAAATCTGTAACATAATTTGTTATGATATAATTCGTCATCAACATTATATTAACGCGTTGAAAAAAACGGACAAACCTGGAGTTTTTCGTATTAGATTATTATCAAACTTTGCAACTAATGTTGGTCCAGTGGGTGTAATTTTATTTGTTTGCAAAGAAAAATTTTTAAATTGTCTAAAAATTAAATAAAAAGATATACATTGATAAATAATAGGACTTATATTAAAAAAAAAACAATATACATACGTAGTATCGTTTGTATTTGATTGTACCACTGCTACTGGAGTTTGATTCACTGTATGAATTGAGGTTTGTACTAAGGGTTGTACTATATTCTGAATGCATATACCAGTTTGTGAATCGAAAACATTATCACCACATTGTATATACCTAGCATCAATTAGAGAATTGACATTTGCACACGATATTCCATCTGAAAATGGATGAATAATTATCAAAAATTAAATTTTAATATTGAATAGTTATTATAATTAATCATATATATTAACCAATGAACGAGTCTGAAGGCTCAATTTTTTTATCTGGCGACTTTTGACTTATAACAGTGTCAATGGTCGTAGGAGTGTTTAAAATTCCAGTAATATTTGCAAATTGTAACTGAAAAATAATAATTTTATGATATAGAAAATATAAATGGCACATATTAAAGTTTTTATACTAAAAAAAAAACTATACTTACTTGAGATGATGACTCCGGAAGAATGGTGACCGTTGGTACCGTTTGTCCGGCAGTTGATAGATGTATAAAAGGTTGAGAATTTAAACTTTGAAGATGTAAATTAAGAGCTGTTGTGTCCACTTGATTAATAGATGATTTCAACTATAAACAACATAATTCTAATTTTAAAACTGTATTTCAATTTATTTATAAACATATGTTGTTGCACTTATTATCACATTTATGACCTTCGTAAATAACGATTTTCAAATCGCTTTTATATATAAAAAAAAATATTTTTATTTTTTCCGAATTAATGCTGTCTATAATCACACATTTAACCGAAACTATTAATCTAATTTATATCTTCAAAACGAAGAAGTGAAAAAAATTAGTGTGCCTTCCTTATCCATGCGTAAAAAGTTACACTTAAATGTCATGAACAAAGAATCTATCAATTTGAATATTATTGAATAAAAATGACAAATTTACTCAACATAAAATTCAGACTCAGTACTGTTCGTACGTGGTTACACATTGTTATGTGTAACCACGATTTACTATTATAAAAAATAATATAATAGAATGATTCAATTTATTAATATTTTGATAATTCATATCGATACGTTTTCTATTTCAAATATTGATGATTACTGTTGCAATCTTGAATTTATTAATTGTTAGTCAAAAAAAAAATACATTTGATCTATTATATTATTATTTTTTTATGTGCTTACGAAAAATGTTACCATTTTCTATGAAATATTCTTCATAATAATCGAGTACAATTTTGCTTTCAATCATTAAATAACAAATGGGCCTGCGTGCAGATTCACACACGTTTTTTTCTTATTATATATCAGATTTTACTAGAACGAATTTAAAAATAAAAAAAAGGTTGAAAAGTATCTATATATGCTGCATAAAAAAAATGTAAGGGCGATGATGATGAAGCAAGAATTTTTGAATTATGATGATTATTTAATATTAAATTATAAAAATAAATGTAAATTGAGTGTGTACCGGGGATGTGTGTGTGTGTGTGATTATTTTATTCATTACTTTTATTTATATTTTTAGCAACTCAAATAAGGTTTCGTGTTACAATAAAAAGAATAGTATAGAAATACAAACGTTTAACTTTTAATCTACTCGTATTACGTTTTATGTACAAATTTCTGCACATTTGACAAATCTCAAGTAACTTTAGATAAAAAACAACCGTTACAAAATAAATATGACAGTAAATCATCTCATTCGTAATCAGTATTTATTACTTATAACGTAATAATGTTTATTATGTTTGAATAAATAATGAAAGAACGTTTGTTTATACATCTAAATGAAATATTTGTTTAAATAAATAATGAAAGAACGTTTGTTTATACATCTAAATGAAATATTTGTTTAAATGATCACAAAATTATCAAAATATAAGCATTAAAAAAACCTTTTCAATTTCTTGTTTATACGATGATATTTCATTGTCTTTTTGGGTTATTTCGTCGTTTTGTTGTTGAATAATTTCTAGATTTATAAGAATTAAATCTCTCAGTCTGCAATTTTCTTTTTGGGCATTATTGAGTTTCAATGTTAATTGCATTATTTCATTCTGTTTTTGTTCCTTGTCGATATTGTGTAAAACAGTTTCGCTAGATACATCCACATTGTCTGTATGACAAGCATATATATGATCAAATGGAAAATTTAGTATTTCATCCTGAATATCATTATCCATCATGACACAATCTGGAAATAAGAAGTATATTTATGAATAATTAATATGTCAAATTAAATATCAATAGAATTATATGTGTATAACTATAAATATGGGCAGTTGTTAAATATTACAATTGATCATATTGTCATTTTTATTACTGATATATACAAAACATCGTAAGCGAATTTTTCTTTATAGATATTAAAAACGATTTGATACTACTAAAGCAATTTAATTTTTCAATTCATTAAGCGAATCCTGATGATTCAATTTTTTTTCTTTTTTTTTTTAGAACATCACAATCAAAAGTAGCAGTCGTTATAAAACTAACACAGATGTTTATCAATTATATATATATATATATATATATATATATATATATATATATATATATATATATATATATATATATATATATAGAAACAAAGCGAAGAAAAAAAAATAACGTGTAATCAACGATTAAGGTTAGTTTTTGCGGTTCTCGCCGCAGATCGAATTTTAATGTGAAATTTGAAAGAAAAATAGAAAAGTACGCATAACAGAAACGAAATTGCAATAGAAACGATAAATAATGCTTCATTAACAGCCACAAAGTCGCCATGTTGACAAATCGACGTCGACAATGCGGCTGTCAATTTCAATACATATTATCCATGCTATGTATACATATATCTGCATATATATATACGCATTAAAATCTTTGTCGAATGCGTACCAAACTCTATTACGATGCTGCTTCGGCTCGAGGGTCTTTAGCTGTCTTCCAAAGATCCATTCAAACATTTCATTAGCATCTTAGACGTTTACAAATAACAATGAAACGCAACAACCGCCAACCGATTCCAAGACGCAACCCCGGCTTAATCACTTATATATATATATATATATATATATATATCAATAATACCAATATAACAAACATATCAAATTTCTCCGTAAAGTGCACTTTTGTATCACATGAATTTGAGAAAAACTCTTTTTTTTTTTTGCAAATCATATTTAAAATAAAAATAATAATCATTTTTCATTATCGATAAAAAGTATATCTAAAACGCAAAACGTATCGTTTTTAGTGCGCCTCTGCTTAGTGATCTCATTTCACTCAATGGAGTGTCGTATTTCTAAAAATAATATTTAGCACTTTTTTTTGTGTATTTAAGCATCCCACCTTCGGATTTTTCAATTGATCGATTAAAAAATGTGCACCATTTTTTTTTCATGTTTTTAAAAATATTTTTTAAATGTTTTTATTTTAAATTTCATATCGAAAACTTGTCGCTAAATAAATTTAAAATTATTTTTTAGCATATTGTATGCGTATATGGGATACAAGATGGCGCGTTGAAACGTTATTGCTTTGCGTTTGTCGTGTACGCTCGTATGTCTAGAACGACGTTTAATTTAATTACCAAACGTTTATTTATAAATTTTAATATCATTTACTAAATATAGATACGGTTATAATAAATAGAAATTTAGAAGTAAAATAAAATGAAATAAATTGTTACGCTTTGAGTTAAGATCTATAAGCCATGAGTTTTGACGTCTTCCTATTGATCTTTTTTCCCTTGAATTTTTCCTTACAAAATTATCTGGAGAATGCTGTATTTATTATTTCTCAAGATTCTGCGGTATTGCATTTTCCTCAAAAACCTCCTTATTTGCCACTTTACAGATCCAACATATACCTAGTATTCTCTGGTAGCACCGCATCTCGAAAACACCACATAGAAGAACAGAAAAAACATAATGTTCTAAAAACATAACATCATAAGCATACGTATTTTTAATACCATATTCGTGCTCCTAGACGTTAAAAACTTTTTCATGACTATTAATTGCATTCTAGATTGTTCTATTCTAGAACGGATCTCTTTTTTGGGGTCGTGGATTGCTGTTATATATGTCCCCAAATATTTATGTTGGTTTTTACATTGAAACATTGGGTATATTGAGCGTAATCAATAACTATTGGCAGAACTGCTAGGCTTCGTCCCACGTCAGTGATAGGTAGGTCGTCGCGTTTCAAGGTTGATCCTTTGCGTTTCATCTTTTGTCTTGAAACTGGTCGAAGGTCTAATTTTTTTTTATAATAACAAGTGTTTAATGCATATCCATTATCGATTATTGCACTTGTTGTGTCTATTTTAATTATTTGCGTGATATTTTGTTTGTTTGTTGTCGCATATTTGTCAATTTACTTGTTCGTTTCTATGTATGGCGCGTATGTTTCGCAATTGCGATTTATCAACTTTGAATTTAATTTATTTAATGTGGCGCTGTTGTCGATTTTATTATTTATATTATCGACAATAATCAAAAGTTTTTCAGAATGAAATAAAAGTTAAACGTGTATGCGTGTGTGTGTGTTTTTTTTTGTATTAATTTTAGCTTACAGAAACGTGTTTTTATTATAGTTTGCTGTTGTGAGATGTTAACTTTTATGTATATTGATCTTTATCGCATATCGCGTTATCTTCAATGTAGTAGTTATCGATTTATATGCGTTATTAAAATATTGAGAATCAGAAAATAGGTAGCTACTTCCATAAAAAAAATTATAATTATCTAAAAGGCATCCGTATCTTCTGACCGATATATTGTTGTCATATATATATATATATATATATATATATATATATATATATATATATATATATATATATATATATCTAATTATGGTTCTCTTGAAGGAGTAAATGATTGAATATTAACTCCAAACACAACTAAAAATTTTCACTTTTATATGAACCGTTGATTTAAATATGCGTTTGTACTAAAAACATTTTCAAAAATATGGTAGAGCTTTCTTTTAGGTTTAATCTTATTATATGAGAAAATACGATATACCATATACATATATATATAAGTCATTTACTTTTATTTATTGTTATTGAACCACAGCGATCGTTTTGACTTTTGTTCTCAGCTTAGTAGGTAATGAAAAAAAATATACGCTTTATGCAAATGGTTACTTTTTTGTATTAAATATTGTAATATCTTATATTTATGAAGATTGGTTTTTTTTACTACGTATTGAGATATTGCTAGATATTGTTATTTATCAGATACGATTAGTTTTAAAGACGTCATCATTTTTTTTTTTTGTTAAAGTACTTACTTTAAAAATACCCATTATTAATTTTGCTTTTTGTTTGCCATTTCTCAAAATAATATTCTTTGACTTATAAATATATTATTTTAAATATTGTTCAAATATATAAAAATATTGTAAATGTTACTTGTCAAACACAAATTAATATGAGTCTTTATATTTTAAATAAAATTGCTGATTTGTATTTTTTCATAAATTCTAAGAAGTCTGTGGATTTTAAAATCTATATTCTAGAAAATAAACGCATTTAAATAATCATTCTATAATTTTGCTTAATCTGTCTTTTTTTATAAAATTACAAAAATCTGGCATATTTATTATTTAAACTTTAATAATACTACTGCTTGTATCTGTTTTGAATTTGTATTAGCGTTTTTATTTTTAATGTTTTTTTTTGCAATCATATAATATAAAATTTCTTCAAGAGAACATTGCATATATAATATATTTTTATTGATGTCGACATGTAATTTCCACGAATTTATTTAAATCGATAATATTTTTTGTACATAATGAATATATTGTGATTTTTTGCTATATCTTAAAGCGTTTATCAAAAGTAAATATTATTTTATACTTAAAAATTTGCTTCATTCGTATATTTATTTTAGATAAAAAATGTGGCCGTTTCGATTTCTAATTATTTTTGGATGTCTAGCAATAGTCATAACTGCACCTCCAGTAACACAAAAAAAACCTGGTGATAATGAAATCGAAAAAGATAGTGAAGTCAAAGATAACTTGGTTTGTTAATATTATTTATTGTCATGTTCACTGATAATGATATTCAGTTCATATATTTTTATTGTTTATTTAGGAGGATTATATGGAATATCATCGTTATTTAAAAGAGGTTGTTGCTGCTTTAGAAAGTGATCCTGAATTTCGTGATAAACTTGAAAAAGCAGAATATGTGGACATTAGAGTAAGATTTATGTATATATATATATATTATAAATGCGATTGATGTGTGATTTTCAAAATATTAAAATCACCATTTTAAGTTTTGTTCTCTATACTATATTGAAATTAACAACGTTATATAAATTTATATACTGAATGTTTATAATTTTAGTCTGGGAAAATTGCAAAAGAATTAGATTTTGTTAATCACAACGTGCGTACAAAATTGGATGAAATAAAGCGAAATGAATTGGAAAGACTTCGTCATATGGTTACCAAACAATTTGAACTATCCAATAATCTTGATGCTGAACATGCAAAAATTGCCAGCCAAGCTGAATATTTAGATCATAGTAATCCTCATACATTTGAAGTCGACGATTTGAAAAAACTCATTTATAAAACTACAGCTGATTTAGAAGAAGCTGATAAGAAAAGAAGAAAAGAGTTTAAGGTATTTTTATTATTTATTTATTTATTTATTTTTTTTGTATAAATGATTTCAATATTTATAATATATATATATATTTTAATAGGAATATGAAATGCAAAAAGAATTTGAGAAACAACAAAAACTACAATCATTGGATGAAACTCATCGAAAAGATTACGAAGTTGAAATCCAAGAGCGCGAAGACAAACATAAAAAACATGAACCCGTAAGTAATACATAAAATATTTTAAAGGATTGTTTTAAGAAAAGGTTTTATGATGTATTCGAATTCTTTTCCAAGTTTTTTTTGTCGCATTAATGTAGAATTAATCTGTCGTTAATTGAATCGAAAATACGGTTTACAATTTATGTATTGTTCATTTATAGCTACATCATCCAGGAAGTCGTCAGCAATTGGAAGAAGTGTGGGAAAAACAAGATCATATGGAAAATCAACAGTTTGATCCAAAGATATTCTTTATGTTACATGGTGAGCAACGTTAATTTTATAATTTAAATATTATATTTTTTTATTCTAATTGTTAATATTTTTTTTATATTTCATTAGATGTTGATGGTAATGGTTTTTGGGATCAAACCGAAGTTAAAGCCCTGTTCTTAAAAGAATTAGATAAAATGTACGAAAATGGAGCACCAGAAGATGATATGAGAGAAAGGCAAGAAGAAATGGAAAGAATGCGGGAACACGTCTTTCAGGAATCTGATACGAATAAAGATGGCCTTATTAGTTATGAAGAATTCCTAATACAGACCCGTCGAGCTGAATTTGAGAAGGATCAGGGTTGGAAAGGTTTGGATGAACAGGAAATATATACACCACAAGAATATCAGGAATTTGAGAGACAAAGATTAGAGGAAGTTCAGAGACTCGTTCAGCAAGGTCTTGTAAGTATAGTTTAAATCTTGATAGTTTTTTGTGTTGTTTGTATTATGCAATATTTATATATATTAGTTATTCAAATATTGAATTTCCCGGTATTTCTCATAATTAACACTGTAGTGTAAATTTTTAGTGTTTGCACCTTTTGTTTTTTTTCTAATAATTTTAATATCAATTATAATTTATTTGATCACACGTGCTTTGTAATAGATTGCAATGAATCTAGGATTTTTATTTTTGTTTTGCATAATTTTTTATTTATAATTTAAAATTTCGTTTTAGATTCCTCCACAACCAGTTTTTAGTTCTGGAATGCAACATTATCCAAATCCTCACGTATGTATTAGCTCGCACTTTATGTTTGAACGTTTGAATTTATGTAATACACAGACGCACACATACACACTCACACACGCGCATACACACACACACACACATATATATATATAATTTTTATTTTAATTAACTATATTTTCAGGTTCCACCTCCGCACCCTGGTTATCAGCAACATCATCCGCAATATCAGCAAGTACATCCTGGACAACCACAATATCATCCAAATGCTATTCCTCAAAATCAATATCATCCAAATGCAATTCCACAGCAGTACAATCCGAACATAGTTCCTCAACAGCAATTTAATCCAAATGCTCCACAAGGTCAACCCCATTTTAATGCTGTTCCACAAGTTCAAAATCCAAACGTTGCTTATCAGAACCCACAACAGGTAAACGCTAATATGGTACATTCGCAAGGAAATTCTAATGGACAACAAAATTCCGCTCAAAATAATGGAATTGAATCTCAAAAGTATGCCCAAACTTTACAACAGCAACAACAATATCAACAACAACAACAACCACCGCTTCAACAACAAAATCAGCAACAACAACAGTATCAGCAACAGCAACCATCACCTCAGCAACAAAATCCACCACAGCAACAACAACATCCGCAGCAACAACATCCGCAGCAACAACATCCACAACAACAACAACATCCACAACAACAACAACATCCACAACAACAACAACATCCACAACAACAACAATATCCACAACAACAACATCCACAACAACAACATCCACAACAACAACATCCACAACAACAACATCCACAACAACAACATCCACAACAACAACATCCACAACAACAACAGCAGCAGCAACAACAACCAAAACCGCCAGGCGTAGCTCAAAATACATTGTCACAAAAGAGTAATGAACACGTAGAAAGTCTTAATCAATTGAATCAAAAAGTTGTACATTAAATAATACATCTTATTACATATTGAAATAAAAAAGAATCTTTCAATTATCATTATTTAACTGAATGTATATAATTTTGATCAGGGCTGTAACGTTTTATTTTTCTTAGTTATTAATCATTAAAAAGTCTTTATCGCATTTTATAGAAGAAAAATCTGATTTAAGAATAAAAATAAAATTAATTATTGTATTTTCACATAATTATATATATATATATATATATATATATATATATATATATATATATATTTGAAAAAAAATAATAAATATTAATACAAAGCTTTAATTACATCTGATTCACGAATGTTTCGAACTATAAATTTTATTTGGGAACTGTGTGTCAAATTTCGTGATACTAAATTGTTATTTGTTGTAGGAATGTATGAAATGTTAGATTCAAAACATTAGTTATGAATAAGTATTTTTTTAATATATTCCAATGAGGAATTTCATATAATATATAAAATTATTCACCTGATTAATAAAAGTCACAATTAATTACTGTAGTAGAATGTATTTACCATATAAATATACATTGAACATGTTTTCTAATTTTTATATTTATTTATTCTGAGACAGATCTAAATACAAATTTTTCTCGAACAATATCCCGTTTTTTTATTTATTTTCCTTTTTATTTCGATAATAAACTATGCGAATAAAATGTATGAAATGCAGAACTAATATGAAAATAAAAACGATTCAGATGTGAAGAGAATTATTAAATTAAAATTTCAATTTGCACTAAATAATGGGAGTTGTCAAATAAAATAGCGTGTGGTTTTATGTAAAAAAATGCAATGTTTTATTTTGAATAAATAAAAAATAAACAAGAACATCTTAAAATTAACAAATTTCGCATTATTCTTTTTATTATTATACAAATCATATATCGTCTTATAAATATTTATTATCGCAGTGAAAATACATGTACAAAATTTATACACTGGATGTCCACGCGTGTGCATTCCTATTAATTATATTAAAATATGTTGTTTATTTATATTTTCGCAATTGTTAGTAATGTAAAGCCGGCGCCAGAATGTAGTACCGATCCGAACAAATAACCGCTTCCGGTCTAATATCTTAAATCACTAAACGCAGGAAAATAAATGTATAATCTATGCGTGTATCACGTTATGATAATTAAGCGCTTAAAAATTACTAGAGACGACAGTTCAGGATTTGAGAAGCTTCGATTCGCAGACCGAATGCGGTCTCATTTAACGCTTGTTCATTTTCAACATTTTTTTTTAAATTTTATTAAAATAGTCACACACATTTATATATATATATATATATATATATATATATATATATATATATATATATTCTGTTTTGTTTTTGTAGTAATCAATATTTCCATGCGTTGTTATGAAGGTGATTTAATTTTAATTGACATTCTTATTTTTTTTGTATTAGAAAAAAAAACTAATATCATAAATTAATTTACAAATAGCGCTAATTACAACATTGTTTTTATTTTTAGTACACATATATTTAATATAATATAATGATTATTGTATAAGTTTCTTTATTGAAAATTTTATTTTTTATGTACGATAATTATCAAATATCTCTATAATATTCATATTATAATATAATAAATAAGTATCGGGTGTAGTAAAAAAAATAACAATTACAAATAGACAATTACCAACTTATGTGTAAAAAAAATGTTTCAATTAATATTTTTTTAATGTGTAAAATAAATATAAATATAATTATTTTTCTACCGATTATCAATACAATCGAGTATTTTTTTTTAAAGAGATCCTTCTTTAATAGATACGATGTAAAAAAAAAATGTAGTCAATAATTATCCATTTATAAAGGTTTGTTTCTTTTTTTTGGTCGTACCCAATACAAAACAAATAACTAAATTTATTATATTAAAGCAATATCCGAAAACGTTTTTATATATAATAATAATAATAATAATCTTATAACATATTAATTGAATATAAAACATATTTTCGAATCGAATATAATTAAACTTCTTGTAAATCACAGAAATGTTTTTTTTATATAATCACTTGTACAAATAATTCGATTTTTTTATTACAAATAATGTATATATTATATATAAATGAATTACATTAATTATAATTATATAATACATTTACATAAAAAAATTGTTAATTTAAACTCTAGGAAAAAAAATACAATAAATATACGATTTTTAAATAAGCAGTTCCTGTATATTTCGATGAAATTATAATATAAAATTATAATTTTTCAATTTGATATTAACGGAATATAATTTTCAATAATAATCAAGAACCATATCGATCCGCGTCAGTTCCAAAATTAAAATAAATCGTTATAAAAAATTATTCAAAGTGGTCATCAATGACAATTTTTATTGGCTTAATTTTTTAACTATTTTTTTTTGTATAGAAAGTATTGTTATAAAATTATTACAAAAATAATTTATAATTAACAGTAGTTTTTAATACCATTAATTAATGTTCCAGATTGTCTCCTAAAAGAATACATGAATTCAATATTTAGGAAACATTGGACTAGATATAATTAAACTAAATTATATATAAGCCTCATAAAAATTACTGTTTACATCAGTCTCGTTATTTTATAACCATACCTCGTATACTTGATGTTGAATTTTTAGAAGACAATTCGTAAATTTCATCGAAATTTTAGGATCTGCTTTTTCTTAAAAAAAAAAATTAAATTAAATTATTATTAATTTTAATAATGGCGCCCTCGGGAATAAGGGAACCAAGGGATTCTGTAATTTTTACTTAAGATCAGATTTTGTTTTCAATTTTCTATGAAATTTTATATTTTGTAAAATGGGACGAAAAATGTAAAATTATTGTTTTCTCTCTCCCTTGTAAGATTTGTAATCCAAGACGCTTTATCCATTCTAAAATTCACCTTCTATTATATATATATATATATATATATATATATATATATATATATATATATATATATATATATATATATATATATATATATTGTGTTTAATTATTATTAATTTCTATTATTTCGAAAAATAGACAGTGACTTTAAAAATATAACAGTTCTCATTATGAAAGAAAAATATTAATATAAAAGAGTCACAACTTTAAATATCGTTATAAGTCGGCGCCATATCGAAGCTCGTACGCGAGTTTATTTTTTTTCTATTTTGCAAAAAATTATATCACAATAAAATAATTATAAAAAAAACAAATCGATTGAAACTGAAAAATCAAACTCGACTCCGTTCAAATTATAAATTATATAATATTTTAATTAGATAAAATTAGATTTATACGGGCACCAAAACGATATTAATGTCGCATTGTTGCTGTTTGGTGCCGCCTTATAATGTTTTGTTTTCGGCAACGTATAGAATAAATGTTTATTAGGTAACATTTTCTTTTATATATATATATATATATATATATATATATATATATATATATATATATATATATATATATATATATATATAAATGAGATACAAAAACAATTTTTTTCCTAAAATCACATATATCTTGAAATAATAGTAATGCAGCCCATCCAAAACTTCAATGTTAAATATTCTAATTATACTTTATTTTTAGAAAGAAATAATTTCACAGTATATTACATAATGGAAATTATGTTTTATTATATATCAATAATTTTATTATCGTTAGGATCAGTGTAGTGAGATGTGTTGATTTTTAATAAATTATAATACTTTTTTTTTTTAATTTTAGCACTACACTATTGCCCATAATTTCAAATTTCGAAAATCAGTTCACTAAAGAGCACCGTGTTTAATTAATTAAAGAATTGGACGGACTACAATCGGAAGATGAATAATTGACCAGTCGGCTTTACATCGTTGCCGCACAACGACGTCACATCCTGGATGCGGTCTTGATGAAAAGATATTCGGAAAATTGTTGACCTTCGACTCCGCCACCGTTCGACGTGGCCAACGTGAATCCAGCGTTAAGAAGTCTAGCGACAGCCTGAAGAGAATTCAACTTACAATAGCCGTTAAGCGGAAATCTGATCACGTGTCTGGAATCGTGCTGATTCCATGCCACACCGGAACAAACATCCATGACTGCCTGATTGGTTTCCGGGAACACTTCGCTCAAAAGTGCCCTGTCACCGGATAGCATTATACGTTCACCGAGATCGGGACTCACGTGTAACGCCACACATTCGTGTTGCTGCTGCTGCTGCTGCTGCTGCTGTTGCTGCTGCTGTTGATGTAATTGTTGTTGTAATTGTTGCTGATCGTTACCGGTACTATTTTTATATGCCGTATTGCGTTCTTTCGCTATTTCCAATTGTCGAATCATGGCTGAAAAAAAAAATATTTTTATTAAAATTAAACAACAATAATAATATTCTTCATTTGCCCCCACCCCTCCTGCCATTCCTGTGTATTTTTGTGTCAAAAATTAATATAAAATATGCTCGGGGCACGCTTGTCTACAGACATAGGTAAACAGTAGTACGAAAGCGTTTCTAGAAACCCCCCCCCGTCTCTTTCCTTCATCCAATTCCCGTATTTGTATGAATATTGCCTGAGGATAAATGCGAAATTGCGAAAAATATCCCCGGGTTATCGGGTCTAACAGAACTTTACTTATATATATATATATATATATATATATATATATATATATATATATATATATATATATATATATATATAATACGCATTTTATATGAAGTACACTTTATTTACAACGATTTTAATGATTGGATCCTGGTTTCAATTAATCATGTTATATAACTAAGAGAAATAATTTAAAGAATTACCACCGTGTATCGATCAATAAAAACTAATTCAATTGAATACGTTATTATTCAAATAAATATAAATATTATTGATATTGATTTCAGTTATAATAAACCGCTAATATATCAAACAACTATTATTTTCACACGAATATAATAATATCTGCGCAATGAAATTGACTAGTTATGTTTTTACGAGATAACTCGCAGTCGGCGTTTCGTACAAGAATTACAACTGCGCGATAGCTTCACAGTTGGTATTTAAAGTGTTAGTAATAATTTAAAAATTGCAATATATGAATGTAAAATATAGTTCTACGTCATCGTCCATTGTAAATTAATTTCAAATATTTAATAATCATGCTTTGCATACAACGTAATTTTTTTTTTGTTCATTACAAATTTTCGAATTTGATATTTGAATTTTAAGTTAAATATATAATCGAATATTTCATGAAAATGTTTATAATTCGAATTCATTTCTCAGACGAGACGATGACTGTTTTTGACGTTCAAAATTATTCTATTCAATTATGAACAACTTTGGACGTATGATAAAATCGGTTTACATTCACTGTTTCAAATTCAAAAGTTTATTCGCTTACAATTTAAAAGTTCAATTCGATCGAAAAATTCAAATTAAAATTGTATATTTTTATCTAGTTTAATTTCTTACAATGAAAATTGTTAAAGCATTTATCACAAATATTTTTAGATCAGAGGTGGCAAACTTTTTCCATATAAAGGTCGCATTTATAGAAATCGCAATTTTAAAATAAAATGAAAATATCAGTGTCAAATTAAGATTTAAAAAAAAATTACGTGTTATTTCAAAATATCGAGCTTCCTCCAGCAGCAAGTCTATATCGTCGAAATCGTCTGGTATTAGCAACTTGGAGTTTCTCATAAAGTTCAAGATGTGTCTGAACATTCTTCCATCTCTATCGATGAAATAATGTTGCTTCAGGGAATCCAAAACAATCGGTATAACGCCATTGAACAATTTTGCCAGCTTCGAATCGGGATATCTGAAAAAAATACGATGAAAATAAACTGCATGATGTGCGTTATTACTGAATTCAGCATGAAAAAAAATCTAATATATTAGTCCATAATAACTTAAATTATTCAATTTTATAAGAATATCTTGAATATGAATGAGCATGAATGTTCTGAAATAGAATTTTGAATATCTATATTAATTTATTAAAAAAAGTGGACCCGTGTGCGAATTCGCTTTATATATATTCGGTATATCGCATTTACAGCCGTATGCCGTACAGCCTGCTGTTAAAATTAAAGAAAGTGAATTTTGGTATGGCAATGATCTATATTTCGAGCTGTAAAGATTAAATTGTAAAAAAAAATATAGTAAGTAGCATTTAATGAAAAAGAAAACTTTACACCGTCGTCAATTTTATATGATTGTATAATGTTTTTTTCTCGAATTATTCTTTTTTTTTAATCAAAATAGATAAATAAATTTTAAATATGAATAGTTTATAAATTATACATTTGATCACAGTGTTATGTAAACGAAAATTGCAACTAGATATATGTACTATTATTTCGTTCATTATATACAGATGTTTCTAAATTTATATGAACTAGCCGTTGCACTAACGAGCAATGCCAGAAGTTACAAGGCGCTGAATTTACATAACGTAACGGTGATAGTCAAGCTCGAGGGGGCTTTTTTTATGTTTTTATTTTATTTTATTTTGTTGTTGTTGTTGTTGTAAAATGGCTGGATTTTCTTCCTAGATACATCCGATAAGATCGAATAGTCTTGATGAAGTATTTAGAGCTGGTCCTCGCGGGTGGTTTTATCGTCGAATCTCTTGGCTACTGCCTGACACCCACTTCCGTGGACCAGTACCGTTTTAATCCTTTTATCCGATGTACCATAAAATATCTAACTATATCAACATTTCGCCTCTCGTGTCTAACAGTGGTTTTATAATATTGCATATATGAATTATATTAAAATTAAATTATATATATATATATATATATATATATATATATATATATATATATATATATATATATATATATATATATATTCAAACTTTACAATTATCATGATTATTAATTGAAAGAATATTTATATACACTACAACCATTTAAAATATATATTTTTTCAGATATTTGTTAATTATTTTTTTGATACTATATTTCAGGTTAAATCAATATTGTCATTTAGATACAATGACTATTGAAACTCATTTTTTCGAGTATTAAATTCAACTGTTGCCTATTAAACATATTAAAATTAATAATTTATAATTATTATAAAACATAGAAAAATACTTATATTAAATTAAAAAAAATATTTATTACAATTCCTAGAATCCAATCTGATATTCTGAAAACGCATTCGCTCATACATACTTTAATTTTTTTATATAATAGAATAATGTTATAAAATGTATCATTTAATAATATAAAATAATGTTAATATTAATCGCATTAAAATATACGTTTTTTGATAAAAATATATTGAAAGTGATAAGCAATATATATATATATATATATATATATATATATATATATATATATATATATATATATATATATATATATATATATATATATATAACAGCTTACATCGCAATCGCGCTTATTTTGTATTAAAATATTCAATTATATTATTTTATATATATATAATTGTTTTCGCATTTGCATCGCATTAATATTATTATTAATTAAAGTATTAGCAATACATCATATCATATTCATGTTTATTAAATTAATTGATGTTATATAAACAAAATCATATTTACGCTAGCAGCTATTATCGATATATGTATTAGAAATATAAGTAATAGTTGTAAATAAATCAATTTTTAATTATTTTTCTTAAAAAAATTGCTATACAAAAGAAAATTGGGGGTCGTAAAATGTTTAGATATTATTTTAATGTTTCAAATTGAAGAAAATTAGTACAGATTATCAAGGTATAAAAGTGCATACGTTTTTTCGACCCGCGATTTTTCATTTATGCATACATGAAAAAGGACAATTTGCTTTATAAAATAACAGTAAATTGATTACATGTTGATAAAATGTATCGATTTTTATATATATATATATATATATATACATATATAAAAATAATGAAAAATGTTAGCTTTACAAAAAATGAAAAAAAAGCGAAAGCTCTAACTTGGTGAGTGTTTCCAGGGACGATGTGTAGATGGTACCTCCAACATCGATGTGAACCGGAGCAGTGTACCTGGAAGAAGCAGCCACCAGTGGAATACCGACTATATTTTTATGATTTGTGGACGCAGGATGAATGCTGATGCCTGGAGGAGTAGGACTCGAGGACGTTGACATCGTGGTAGTAGGCGATGTGGCCGGAGAAGCATTCGGTGATATCATTCTAAAATTATTTTCATTAGAAAAAAAATCGCGATAAATCAATTTTCGTGTTGTAAATGTTAGTTTTTTAATAGTTGATTGATTATACCTCATTTTCATGGGGTTTGGAGTAGGATACATGACGGCTGATCTGGGTACCGACATATCCCTGACCGATGAATCGATGACTTTCGTTTCGTTGTCTGCTCGTATATCATTTTTTCTCCTGAAATTATATTAAAAAAAATATACATTTATTATAAAGTATCAAAATCACCCGCGATACGCGAAAATCCGCGAAGTGGAGATTCTTCTAATAATCTTTCCTACGTACTGTATCTGTTCATACATATACTAAAAATATTTTAAAATTTTAAACCAAGATATATAATTTTGAAAATTTCATATAGATACTCAAAAAAAATCTGCGAAATAGAAAGTCCGCAATAAACAAATCGTGAAATAGCGAACGATTACTGTACTCATATATTGTTCAATAAATTTTTAAATCAAATTTAAAATTTTTAATCTGTATGTTGTATAATAAATATATATATATATACGTGTGTGTGTGTGTGTGTGTGTGTGCTTGTGTAATTTGGTAGCAACGTGAAACCACCGCGGTCAATTGTTACGCGTGAAAAATTGGATCGCTAAGATCACGAAGGAAAGACATTCAACGTGTTAAAGCGAAGATTTGCATTGAATCGTTTATAAACCGGTAATTACCGGAAAACAAGACGCTAATGGCGGCAACCGGATTATTATCGTATAATAAGGCTACCGCTGTTTTTGTAGCCTAAATTAACAGTGTGCGGGCCTGAGGCCTTATCATCACTTCGACAGCGGATGCCAACTGATGGCACACGTTCACTAAATATCCGCTATTTAAGCTATAGGAAAAGCTTTGGAAAATCGTCAGTATTATTTTTATTATTTTTAGTTATAAGTAGATTGAATAATGATTCTAACGTTTATTTTCGTGGTGAATAAGTATTCATATTGGGTATTTGTTGAATGTTATGTCATTTGTAAAACGTGCTCCATTTAATGTTCATATTATTTTTTACACAAAAAATGTAACTAAAAATATCAGATTTTTTTATTTTATGTTTTAAATAATGTTATTTATAAACAAAAAAAAAAATAATAAGAAATTAAAAAAAAACAGTATAAAATGATATAATAGATCAATTTAAAAAAAAATGTTAAGTTGCTTTATGGAATACGAGCAGCGCTCGGGTTGATGCGATTTGACTCGCGCAGCGCGCACGTGCAGTGCTCGTCTTAAAGCATTAAGTGATTAATTATTATATAAATAAACTGGGAGAATGAAATATAATTATTTATTTTTGTAATATAGTAGAAATTTTATTAAAAAATATAATTTAAATATATCATAGTATACTTGTCATTGTTTGAAAAAAAAAACTTTTTTATTGATTATGTCAGTTACCACACAAAACGTAATTTTTGTTTAATTTTTAAAATTATATATATATATATACTGTGATCAAAATGTAAGGTGAAAATGTCATTTAAAACTCCCGGGCATTAGGAAAGCAAGTAAATTGTAATTTTTCCTTGGTTGGTAAGATTGTCTATAACATTTGCCAAGAGCCTGTTTGTCAAAAACCTTAATTATGTCTGAATTACGCGTGTTTTTACAACTCTTAATTCCTTTAACACGATAATGCTATATACGACCATGTTATACTGCATGTTCTTCGCGATTTTTTTTGCCAAAAACTCGACTCATATCTTTCCGCAACCCCCGTGTTCGCTTGATTATACTCCGTACGACTTCTAGCTATTTAACAAACTCAAAAGTCAAATGCGGAGGCGCCGTTTTGACACGATTGAGGAGATAAAAATCGATTCGAAGAAGGTCTTGAAAGCTATACCGGAAAAAGACTATTCCGACTATTTTAAGGACTGGAAAAAGTGTTACGACGATTACTTTGAAGGGGATGAAATTGATTTGGAAGAATAAATAAAGAATTTATATTTTATAAACTAATTCACTTTACTTTTTGATCACAGTGTTACATACATGCACACATTTTTTTTAAATTGTCCATTATGAAATAAATTTTCGGCATTAATTATTCCACTTAGGTACCGTGGGGCATCGATTATGTTGTCACCGATGGTACAAGTTTTATTATTGTTCTCGGTCAAAACAGTGACAACCGCTGTCACCCTTGGGGCAAAAACCGAGGCATCAGCCTATGATGGTTTTCGTTTCGTTGATGATGCTTCGAAAAACGTTTTAGACGGTTGAAAAAAAAAAAATATATATATATATATATATATTTATATATATGAAAAACGTGGAGAGATAGATGGTGGAAAAGAAGTCAATTAAATTCCTTCATAATAGAGAAAACAATGGGGATATATTTTTGTTTTGAAATAAACTATTATATAATATAGTTGTTTGAGTTAATAATATGAATGATGAAAATGATATATATATATATATATATATATAACCAACCATATCATCATGTTGTATATTAGTATAATGTTCCAATTATGTATTGAATATAATGCAAAATTTGGTAATTGAATATAGAGCTTGACTTGTGTTTACAATCTCTTAAGGAAAAATTTTACTTTACTATTATATTAATTTATATATAACTGAATAATAGAAAAAAAAATATTTTTCGTAAGTTATATCACGACATGTTATTGTAAAAATACATATCTAAAGGTTAATTATATATAAAAAAAATGGAAAGTAAAAATCAAGGTTTTCAAAGGTTGAATATTTGTCGTCATCGAAAAGGTTATTTTAAAAATAAATTTCATAATAAAAACGATCTCACAAAATACGAGTCGCATGTTATTTCTGGAATAAATCCAAAAAAAAAAATTTGTTTTTCGGGAATGGAACTCGATTAAAATGAAAAAGATAAAATAAAAGAAGAATGATATATGTTTTTCTTGTCGAATTCGATGTCGTTTCCTTGACGGAGATCGTCTGTCTCCGACGAAGACAATGAACATTCGAAGGTCTCGAATGTTGATGTTGAGCGTGGGAAGATCGGCATATCGAATGTTCAAAGCCCGAGGCCATCGATGAAGATGCGACCCGTGGACCACGAGCTTTTATTACATCCGTTACGAACGCCAAAAGTCAACCCCCTAAGGCCGCGTCCACATGATGCGGTGCGTTTTCTTCTCGTGTCGTGTCCAGACGGTACATTATGCCATTTTTGGCAAGTGACGCCTATATATTCTCGATTCTTCTATGACGAAGGTTTTCAAACCCATTTAGTCTACTGTCTGTTTATATGATTAAAAATAAAAAAAAGTATTCAACCCTTATCTTCTTCATTTTTACGCACACTTTCATAGAAGTTTCACTCGTCTGTTTGTCTGGGTGGACTTTTGTAATCGAATTTTCGAACACTTTTCGATGTCCAATCGAGCTGAAACTTTGCATACTTGCTCATTTTCGACGACAACGTTAGAATCAATTAAGAAATTTACAAAATAATCGAAAAATTATTAGTGGCAATTAAATACAATACAACGCTTTTACGATAAAATTGTTATTATTGGTAATACAGTAATACGATATAAGTGTGTGTTTTTTTTAAATATTTTTATACAATTATGGAATTTAAATATCATTTCTAAATCACAGTCATTAATAATTAACCGTGAACACTATACAATAAAATTTCTAGACTGGATTATATATTATATAGTTCTAGACAACAATTAAGACAATGCATAATGAAACCGTTCACTTTATAGATATCAAATAAAAGTCATGTCTTGATGAACATTAATCTAAAGTCATCTCATATACATAATTAAAACGCTTAAGTATATAATATTAAAAAAAAATCAATGTCAACTTATAGTGTGTTCTAATTATACACACATTTGTGACGAATTTGAGAGCAACTTTGCGGTGAAATTCGAAAACAAAACCGAACACGACTGAATACAACTGTCATTCCAACAGGTTGGATCGTTGTTTCGTTTTGTATTTATACATTTATATATATGTATATATATATATATATATATATATATATATATATATATATATATATATATAAGTATTATATACACTGTTCTCCGGTTTGAAGAGCGCCATTGCCCTTAGGCTAAATTCTGATAGAGGGTGTGAGGGGTGTATGTCCCCATCCGACTTGTAGCCCTAGGGAAGGGCGTACGCCCTCGGAGCCCCCAAGTCTCCACAACCCTCGTCGTGGACCCTCCCACCTGGTGGTACCATTAAAAACGAACGCCCCAAGCTGAATTCCTCCGCCGGCTTAAATATCATTCTCCGCGCATACAAAACGAAACTGCCCCAGGGTCTTCAGTCAGCTTCGTCTCCGACACGAACACACAAACAGACACACACGTGCCTATACACACCACACACGCACACACACACACACACACATATATATATATATATATATTATTAATTCATATTTTATACGTGCATTATAAAATATTTATACATTAATTTTGTACGTTTTTCGTCCGGTTTCAATTCATATTCAGCGTCATTAATGGAAATATAATTGAGAATTATCCTTGAAATTTTGTCGTGTCACTTCGGCAATTGGTGTGTTAGATGTGACGCGAATAACAATTAAAACAAATATATTCTTTTCGAAATTGATCAAAATACATTTTAGTGTCTAGCAAAATAAATTTTCAATCATCACTTTCATTTATGATATATGTATATATATATATATATATATATATATATATATATATATATATATATATATATATATATATGTATATATATAATTAAAAAATGCGGAAATTTTAAAGTCAATAATTTATCGTATAAAATATAAATTAAAGTATATTTTTCATCGCCGTTGAAAAAGAAATATTTCTAGTTAAATATTTGATTTTATTTTTAATTTTTATCAAATATTAAACTCCATCAAAAAAAAAAAAACGGAATAATTTCTTCAACATTTTTTTTGATATCTTTTATTTTGAATTGTAATATTTTTCATATAACAGTTCAATTTATTAAAATAAAATATTGTATTATAACTCTAATATCTTTTATCGATTTTGATAATGAATAAAAAAATACATTTTATATCTAAAAATAATTTATTTTTAATTGTTTTAATTTAGTTATTATTTTATTGGAATTTTAGTTCATCATTACATATATACAATAAAGCATATAAAGATCGATGTTTTTTTTTAATCGATAGTTACAATTGTGCAATATATTTTATTTTATTATTTTTTTTTTGCAAATAGAAAGAAAATCGAATTTATGATATATTTTTATTTTTTTAAAGATTTTACGGAACAGGAACGAGCATAAGTTTTGTCGTCTGAAGTTGAAAAGTGGGCGTTTTGTTTTATCCACAACCCACGCTCGGAACTTAAGACGAACGTTTAAAAAGAACACGAACAAAAAAATAAAAATAAAATAAAAAATCGATGACTTATCCCCCCATAGCCTCCGGGTGATTTTTATTTTATTTTTTTGAAAAATTAAAACGCCTTCGACGACATCTAATCTCGGTACGAATTCGTGCGCGCAATTAATTACACGATAATACAATATACAAAAAAAGTGACACTATAATATTATAAGATATTTTCTTAATTGCAAAATTAAAATTACATTTGATCGTATTGAAAAACGTATAATGATTATATCTGTAACCTGTTGCAACATTCTGAAAAAATCTGAAGCAATGTTTTCTATAGATATGGCGTGTCAAACACGAGGCTCGCAGGCCGTATGCGATCCTCGTGACATATAAAAATTAATATTTCAAAATTAATTTTATTTTTATTTATATATATAGTTTCGTTTAATAAAGTTATAATGTAGATTTGTAACGCTTGTGGTTGAAAAGTTTGAACTTTTTGTTAACACTAGCTATTATATATAATATAATAGTTTTTTTTGAACAGTGCGACCTACAATTTAGTACACGAAAACTCACGTGACCCGCAATATGATATGAATTTGACATGTCTATCATAAATAATAGATAAAATTCTCATATTTTTTTAAACTTTTTTTTTTTAATAACAAATATATATGAAGTATTTATATAAATTGTATGCGTGTGTGTGTGTGTGCGTTTAAAGAATATATAATATAATATGTACTTGTTGTTTGCGACTCGTGATATCATTGCCGAGGCAAAGCTTATAAATAACATAAATTGTTACCCGGAGCTATGTTGTTGAATCAAGTGAAACGTTAGCAGAATTTAGCATGCCCGATTATGGTTTATGTATGTACAAAAACTAATAATAACAATAAAAAAATTGAAATTGACGATAAGTTTAAACATAAATAAATATAATAAAAAAAAATCGAGAAAATGTCAACCGTCAATAAATTTCGGCATTTAACGCGTTACAATAATTACATATACAATATTAATAATACTGTGAAAGGGCGAAACGTACACGTTTACAAAAAATAAATTATAATTAAATATTTCTAGTATATTTATATTTTAAACTTTATTTATTTTATCATAACGCTATAAAATATTGTAAATTTAAATTTATGCGTAAAATAAATAAAACACAAGTAAACAAGTGGACCCTGTACACGAATACGCGCATTTATCATAGTGAAACGTTAATAAATAATTTATAAACGTCTATTTTTACAATATATACATTTTATATATATATATAAATATATTTAAATGTAAAATTAAATAAAGTTAGACGCGTATGCGTTTCGTCTGTGCTCGAGTAACGAAAAGAGTCGAAACGAAATTTACATATAAAAGCTTTGCTGAATTTTCGCAAAAGCACAAGTGACTCTTTGACTCATTAAAAAGTGTTATATATATATATATATATATATATATATATATATATATATTGTTGAATTTATTCAAAATTCGCCTTTTGTTAGGCGAGCTTTCGCCGATATATTGTTTATATTTTATAAATGCTCTATTTTCATCGCACATTTAAAGCGTTCCATTATACATATATTAAAAAAAAATATTTAAAATAAAATATGAAAGCGATTTGTTAACTAACATTTAGACTGGCAGATTTAAATTTTTAACCCTTTACACTCGAAACTTTTCGTGGCGTTATCGGTAAAGTTTTTACTCCAAACATAAAATTATTATACCAAAAAATAATGTATGCTTTTATATTTTAACAATTTATATACCTCCGCTGTATAGTTGTTTTATATAGTATGTACGGATTTATTGAATTAATTTCTAAATCTAAAATAAAAAAAAATAGTTTTTGCCATTGTTTTATCATTTCATGTTTATAAAGATTAAGAAAAATAAATTTTAATAAACTTATTGACAAGATTGTTAAAAAAAGTTTCAAAATTTCAATGCTGAAAATGCAGTACAGTTTGTGATTATTCGATTGTGGACTAAATCCTTTCAGTCATTTTGTATCAAATATGATACAACCTTTTTTATTGACTATTCATTAGATAAAAAAAATTGTAAAAAAAATACATTTAAACTTCTTATTAAGTATAAGAAAGAAATCTTATAATAAAAATTCACAATGAACAAAATTCATGACTAGAATGGGTTAAGATAAAATAATCCTTTATCCATTTTAAAGAGTGTCATTTTACACTTCATTATTAAGAATATAAGAATTCTTTACAAAAAAATAATAATAATAACAATATAAATATTTCATATTAGTCTACGCGACGATCAAACGGCATCTCTCTAGTGTAGTGATAAAAATAACATATAAAATCGATTTGTTAACCTTTAAACTGCCAACATCTAAATTTAAATTGAATTAAATTTTTTTTATTAATATAATGTATATAAATGAGCGATATTATGGATTTTTTGTAAATGTAACCATAAAATAAAATATAAATAGAGAAGACGAGTATCGACACATTTTAATTAATTATGTACATATATATATATTACATTGGTAAATAGTGAAAAGGATGTGTACGTATATTGTAAAGCGAATTACGAGTGCATTGTGTCGATTCGAGTTCTATCTGCCCACTCGGTCGCCATTTTCGTTGAAAGCCCGAGGCAACGGGCCGGTTCGAGGAACTATATTAAATCTACGGCCAATAAATAGGGCCGCATATATAGGATGACGCGAAAATAATGTGTCATCCATAGAACATGCGATATTATCATTTTAATAAATTTAATCACTATTGTCGCACGTTATTATCATTACTATTCTATTTTATCGGAATATATTGACATTATATAAAATAATTAGTTATTCTAGTATCGTCGAATCATTAATATAAAAATAATTTTTAAATCGTCAACTACGAGTTATCTCGTCCCGTGTTTATTTGCCATTTTATATTAAACTCCATTTTAATTTAAATTAAAAAAAAAACGAACAAAAATATAATTGCAACTAGTATTAATAACTTTTTAATAATATAATGTGATTAAATTAAATTGTCAAATTTCTAAAAATTGTCGCGATAGTCAACGTGTTAATAAACAACAATAACTAAACTAAATAAAAAAAAAATGTATTATATTCCAATGCATTGAATAATTGAAAAATATACAAAATAATTTATTATTTCTTCAATCCTAATATATGAACCGTTTTTTGTTGATTATTATCAAAACACATAATTATTGATAAAATTGAATGCTATGAGATTTTTTTATTATATTGAAATAAGTGATTTAAAAAATGACATTACTTTCGAGTACCCCTAAATATATATATATATATATATATATATATATATATATATATATATATCGTCGTCGAGGGCGCAGCGCCCGGGGGCACGGCGGGTTCACCGCGGGCGTCCGTTGAAGATAAGAGAAGCGAGCTATCGATCTGTGTGGGGGCGCCGGCCTCGGCCGCAGTGCTGCGCCCTCGGGCAACTCCATCGGAGATAAGTCGCGGCCGACTCTCGCGGTCGCGGACTACGCCCCCGGGCCCCCACAGCACACATTCAACATCTGCTCATAAATATTGGGATTTTTTACGCTTCAGGCGCTGCCTCACTTGTTTATTGCACACAAGCCTCGTGTTAAAAACGTATACAGTCTGAGCAGAAAATAAAAATTCGATTCTATTTCATTTTTTTTTTTTGTATTCTTTCATCATTTAAAGACCTTGAAACTGGTCACTCGAAGGTAGGACGGCCATATTTAAGCATACGAATATTTGTAATATATAAATAATTTTAATAAAAAAAAAAACATTTTTTTTTATTCATAAAAAACATAACATTTGTCCAAATTGAGAATTCATTGATTATTATTATTATTATATGTATTAAAAAATAATTAATAAATCTATAGCACATAACTCTTTATAGTCATTATAAAGCGCATATACTTCCGAATTTTAAAAATTATCACATTTTTCATACATTTTAAATTGTGACCTAAATATATTCTTCAATAATAAAATCTAAAAATATGATTCTCACTTTTTTTTAAATTAAGATTATATCAGCATATTATTATATTATCGCCAATATATTTAATATATTTATTCAATCTGAAAGATTAAAAATTTTTTTAAGGGTCATTTTCAATCACCAAGTTGCTCAATTATCAATTGATATTCTATATAATTTTGAACGAAATATGTTAAACACGAATATAATAAAATACTAAAGTCCGAGAACCATACTATATATATTTTCTTGTTATTTATTATACATTGCCCTATATATTACAACGGAACATTACACACATCGATATAAATGTAAATTTTTAAAACGCACTTACGCCATTTTAAAAATAAACCGTACAAATATACGTTTAAATAAATGTTTCGAGTTACGACACCGTGTCACCGACGTGATTGATATTGGCGACGTTACCAAAGAAACGCATACGAAACACGTCCGTTTCGTTCTGAATATCTATCTTACGACGTCGTTTCGGCGATGCATTTATTCAGCGGTACCCTGTGTGCAAATGTGGTAACGGACACAACGTTCGCATGGTACACACGTCTCTATTCAGCTGTCCGCATCGGCAATCGATACGATTTCAATCTACCTTTTCACCATATTGTCTCATTTGCATAGTAGCCATTAAAGCCAGAACTAGGTATCTATTGAAGCGTGAGCGCATTCGTCTGTACATCCGTAACGCTGACGTATAAGGAATTAACTGAATAAATAAGAAACCAAGTGAACAATTTCGTTTTTGATCCATTTCAAACTAAATACATGTAAAAAGAAATACAAATATATATATATATATATATATATATATATATATATATATATATATATATATGTACTTAATATATACTTTAATTGTTTTGAAATATTTATTATTTATCGATTATAACATTATAATAAAAAAATAAGGTGAATTTGTTTATAAAATGCAAATTCTTTATTTACTCTTCTTAACTAATTTCATCCCCTTCAAAGTAATTCCCGTCCGATAAAACGCACTTTTGCCAACCTATATAGCCTTGAAGACCTTCTTCGATTCGCTTTTAATCTCCTCAATCGTGTCAAAACGGCGTTTCCACATTGACCTTTTGTGTTTGCTGAATAGCCAAAAATCGCACAGAGCCAAATTAGACGAATACGGTGGTTAAGGAACGATATGAGCCGAGTTTTTGGCAAAAAAGTCGCGAAGAACCAATTCAGTATGACATGATGCATTTTGGTGATGAAGGAACCAAGCGTTGTAAAAACACGTGTAACTCAGACATAATTAAGGTTTTTGACAAACAGACGCTTGGCTAATGTTATAGACAGTTCTACCAACGTAGGAAAAAAATTCAAATTTACCTGTCTTCTATTGCCCGGAAGTTTTAAATAACAATTTCATCTTACTTTTTGATCACAGTAGTATTATATTGAAGGAATTAAAATTTAATTATTATAAATTAATATATGAAATAATGAATGATTCCATGTCAAAATTTATTTACAAAATTTCAATATCGATCAATCTCCGAAAAGTTTTTTCTCTTTTATCTTTACAATAAAAGAGAGAATTTTATGTCGATAAATTAAATAATTACTGAAAACGTAGCGGTTGGGGATTAGGGGAATGAAATTGAAGAATATTGATTTTCAGCAATATCAACAAGAGAGTGTTCTTTCATCCGATAAACACTCTAATGCGATCTTCTTTCTTTATACAAACTCAAATCCCTCAGGGTAAGTTCGTTAATATTTCAACAATGGAAAAACGATTTATCAATCAATATTTATAATTAGAAATAATTTAACGTTTATTTTCAGTCAACAATTAAAAACGTAATTCTTAATTAATAATTTTGCGATGGATTCTAATCGCTTCAAGACGATAATTCATCAAATGTTTATTTTTTCCTATATTACTTACGTCCTTATCAATCTAATGAATGTATTATAATCTTTTGAACTCGAGAGGTGCCGTTTAGTCACCAATTAGATTAATGCGTAAACTCGATGCGTGGCAATGACTATTTATATTAATTTATTTGTAAACAATTCTCATATTCTTAATTATGAAGTGTAAAATGACAATCTTTTAAATATAGAAAATATTTTTTATCTTAAATTAAATCAATTAACCACAAATTGTACTGCATTTTTGGAATTGAAACTTTTAAACTTTATTTTGGTTTAAACTTGACAATCTTGTCAGAAGGATTATTAAAGTTACAATTTTTAATCTTTATAAATAAGAAATGATAAAACGATTGTGTAGATCATATCAGTATACTTCAATATATTGTTTATTAAGAAAATTCTGAAATAATGGCGTAAACCATTTATCTATTTTAGATTCAGAAATTTAAGCAATAAATTCATACATTCTATATAAAATCACAAAATAGTAGAAGTATATAAAATATTAAAATATAAAAGCATTTGCTTTTTTTGTATAAAATATGAAGTATAAAAAATTGAAATTTCAATCAATATAATATATTCAAATTTCGTAGATAAATTGCCGATCTTTCAGAAACAATTAAGTTGAGACGACATTTAATCATTTATATAATTGATAATACCACAGACTGACTTAATTTCACCATAAGAGACGTTCAATGAGTAATTAGCACAACAACAAAAAAAATATTGTTAATTACACACACACACACACACACACACACACATACACACACGTGCGATGTTATCGTGCACAACATGTTCGATAATAAGTTAAGTTGGCAGACGACTCGATATTTACTTTCGCCAAAGCCGCCGCCGACGTAACATGCAAAAACTTAACTTGATTTCGATTCATCAAACCGTCGCCAGATGTAGGATATAAAAGTTCGATAATGGCGGTCGTTAATGATGAAAGACGCCAGAAAAAGCTACCACGGGGACAGGAAGAAAGAAGACGAAAAAAATATGAAAGAAAGACACCAGACGAAAAGAACCAGGTCGCGGAAGCAGTCGTCGATCTTGAACTATTGTCGAGACGGTGACTAATAAATAATATCCGAGCACTTTTCAACCAGATTAATTGCGTAAATGGTATATGTGACCATTGTGACCCAGTCAGTTTGCCCTAAAATGGGGTGACGCGGCTTATTTAGACATCCTAGATTATAATGTGGTTGTTGTTGACTTTCAGCGATACGTTTGACGCGGCATATATTGACAAATTACGGTACGCGAGCCGTTTGCGGTACGTCGAATCAATTCATATATATATATATATATATATATTTCTATCCTTTTTTGGTAAATATTTTTCAAATTCAACTATTTTATAAAAGTGTCAATTTTTTAAAGATTTTATAGACATTACATAAAAAAATCAAATAAATTTCTTTATATATATAATATATATAGTATTTTTTTTTTTATTAAAAAAAACTTTATATTAATAAGACATTTTGATATCAATATATTATGAATTAAATAAAGTTAAATTCATGGCAAATAACATTATTTATATATATCTTTTATTTTAATTTAAAGTTTTATATACTTATAAAAAAAGAACAGGGTAAATAAATTATTTAAAAAAATATATATTATTTACGTTATTTTAGATCATGGTTTTAATTAACAATAAAAAGATATTATCATATAAGAAATAAATTATATATGATTATATTATCAAGCGGGAAAATATTATAACTTAATTGCATAATTAATATAATTTAATCAATTATATTTTTTCAAAATTTTTGAATACATTGATTAAATTTGAACTTGAAATAAATTATTTAATATATTTTAAAAATAATCTTCAAATTATTTGTCATTTAATAATATAAATATCGAAAGTATTTTTATATATATGATTAACCTATTTTTACAAATATCTATTATGGATTATTAAAATTGAAATATTTTATAATCGATTAAGAAATATTAAAATGAATTATAATTGCATAATATATTATCATATTTTATATTAATTTAATGTATATAATAAAAAATATTAATTTATTTTTTAATGTAATAAAATTTGTAATTTCAAATCTAATATTGAAACATCAATCGTAAAATTTAATATATATCATTTTGACAATATTTATCGTTAATTTTTTTTTGGCAAATTAAAAAGACTACATTATAATTTTTATTCATTAAAAATAATAATTATAAATGAATTTAAAAATTAATATTATAAATAAAATAATTTCAAGAAATATTGCAAGAGATATGAATGAGTGTGTATTATTGAAACCCGTTTTTTTTTTATTTATCATTTTTTTTCAACGTAATCAATTTATAATTTTGATAAATATTCAAATTCATGGTTCATTAAAATTATAATTAACCAAAATATTTTGTTGAAATTTTTAGAACTAAACAATAAAAGATCATAAAAATTATATATAATATTACAATTCACTTCTCTTAAATGAAAGTAATGTGAAAGTAAAAATAATATTGATTAATTAGTGAAAATTTCATCAATTTTTTTAAATATGTAATAAGAAATTTAATGTAAGGAATCGTATTTATTTTGTATCATTATAATCATCATTTAAATTGAATACTGAAGATCAAGTAATTTTTATAAACTCTTGGAAAAGTACGTAAAATAAAAAAGCGGGCCTTTAAATATAAAATAAAAAGGTCCCCGATGGACACACATAGATGGATGTGTGTAAAATTTCTTATAACGTAACACTGAAATTCGAGTGAGCGGACGTTATTGTGTTAACTCTTGAAATGTATTTCCACATATTCAATATTATTTATTACAATAATTTTCTCATGAAAACAACTTTAACCGTGAGTAGTTTATCGATGTGCTGACTCAGCGACGTGCCACCGCATGATCGGTAAAATATATCCGCGATCCACAAGATTACATAAGCCGTTTTGTCGCCGCGTCGAAACGTCACGGTCACAATGATATAACGTATCGTCGACGAAAGCGTTTGCAAAGATTCAAACAACGAACACGAACGCAAAGGCGGAAAAATAAAAATAAAATAAATAAAAGATATGCTGTGCAGATGCTGCGTAGGACGGCGCCCGCCTGGTCGCCGTCGCCGTCGCCTCAGTCAAATGAGATAATTGTCCCGTAAGATTAAAATGGCAGAAACAAGACAAGAGAGTCGTAGCACTGAAAGTGTTATGACGCCTGGCCTGTATTGACGACAGTGAGTCATCGAAGAGAGGCGCCCGACGTCAACGGTACAATTCGCGTCGCGACGCTGCGACACGGAGACCCACTAAATGCCGAGCGCCGATCTGCGGACCCTCACTGTTTATTCAATTTTTTATAAATGTTTTTTTTATAATTGTATAAAAATTATAATTTAGTACATTTTACGGTCGACACAATCGTTAATTATCATAGCAAATTAATTTGAATAATAGTGAATCAATTCTGCATCAATTTTATTCTACGTGATAACTGGCGTCGTCAGAAATGTCATACAGAAACTATTGATGTTGTGGAGCTTAGTATTGAGGAAGATCCAAATGAGTTCATTCAGTATAGTGATCGACAATTGGAGCTGAATCTATATACTTTATGGAAGATTTCAATTTGAATCTTCCTCAAAATTCAAGGTCAAGATTTGTAATGAGTTACGGAACGATGTTCCAAATTTCATGGCAACTTATTTAAGTTCTCTTGCTATATGTACAAATTTATCGGTTTTAATATAATGATTATTAATATTTAAACAGAATTATCACTGTAGGCTAAATAATTAAACGCGTAAATCATAATTTGCATCGTTTGCGCGAGGAAACTGGTCAAGTGCTACTTCCGTTTTTGCGAAAAAAAAAATCATATAAATCAAAGATAGATAAATATTTTTTTCATTAAATTTTTATCGTACTAATAATAAGAACTTTAATTTTTATTTATTATTTCAAGAAACATGTAATGATTGATATTTTATTAGAGAATAGGGTTCGATTTAGGACGGCGGACCGCAATTTTTCGACGCCCGAATTCAAATAGAAAAAATAAACCAGTGGCGTACGCATTTAGGAAACGTAACGGTAATAATATTGATGTGTTTAGAATTTTTTTTCCTCTCACACCGTCTGTTATGATTCACTAATTGTGTGTAAAAATTGCAACGAGCATAAATAATATTGCATTTGAAAAAAAAGCAAAACAAGAGCCTGCTAGACCAGTTTCTAGTATGGCAATTCTTAACACGACGTTGGACTTGGCCTTTGTAATATGGTGGTAATGCAATATTACCGTTTATTTCATTATCTATCGTGCAACAGAAATATATCCGATATTGTTCCGATTGCTAAAAAATATATTTACTAATAAAACATTTTGAACTCAAAACAAAAAATGTACGAACATTTTTTTCGATTCATATTGTATTATTTATTAATGTACTACTGTGATTAAAAAGTTAAGTGAATTGTCATTTAAAACTTCCGGACATTAGGAAGGTAGGTAAATTGTATCCTTTTTCTAGATAGGTAGAACTCTCTATCACATTTGCCAAGCGTCTGTTTGTCAAAAGGTTTAATTATCTCTGAGTTACACGTGTTCTTACAACTCTTGGTTCCTTCATCACCATAATGCATCATGTCATACTGCATTGGTTCTTCGCGACCTTTTTGCCAAAAACTCGGTTCATATCGTTCCGTAACCACCGTATTCGCCCGATTTGGCTTCGTGCGACTTCTGGCTATTCAGCAAAATTAGAAAAAGCGTTGGTAAAAGTGCGTTTTATCGCACGTAGATTACTTTGAATGGAATGAAATTGATTTGGAAGAATAAATAAAGAATTTAGATTTCATAAACAAATTCACCATACTTTTTGAACACAGTGTTATATTTCTCAGATTTAGAATTGAAATGTTCTAATACGGTTGAAATAATAACAGAAAAAATAACTTTATAAATATAAATATGAATTAGTTTTAGAATGTTTGTAGGAAAACGTGTATCGAAGTATACGTTATATTGCACCACTGCGCTGGTTTTGCGAAAGATGAATTTCGCACAAGCGAAAACCAAACATAACAAACAACAACAAATAACAAACATCGGCAATGTTATCGCATCGCCATCATATATTGTATAACGAATTTCATAGATAATATTACGAATATTATTTTTTTCGACTACCCGATATTTACTGACTGTTGTATGTTTTTTTGAAATTGGATAATAAAAATGGAATCATATATAATAAAGAAACTACATTTTTTTAATATGCAATATATATATATATATATACATATATATACTATTTTTTTTAAATTAATTGATTCAGTATGTATTTATCTGAAATTTGATAATTTATTATCAAACTATAAATATTCAAGATCTTTATAGATCTAATTATTAAAAATAATTTCTCTATACATTGAAAAAAATATATCTATTGAAAATCAATAAAATCAAAACCTAAGATCACTTGATTATCAATTATAAATTGAAAATTTCTTTCTTCAAATAAATAATTTCATAACTTAATGATTCTCATTTTATACTCTTCAACTTAGATATTTTATCATTCTGAAAGATTAAAATTTATTGTGTTTACGATATTTCTAGATCACACAAGTATATTTAAAAAGTTTAAATTATTTACCTGCATGTAGATTTAAAATTAAATATTTATTTAAATTTATATACAAACAATATTTAAAAAAAAAAAAATTTATCATCTATGATAAAAGACATAGTTAACTAATTATGTCTTTTCGTCTGTTTACACACACACACACACATATATATATATATATATATATTCTTTAATTTTAGAAAAAAATGTATAGCTTACAATAGATTAAAATTTAACATTAAAAATTTACACAGTATAGAAGAAGCCACTCGGTAAAACTGAAAAAAAGATCTGAAGAGACAAATATTTTTTTCATCAATTCGAGTTCAAGATTAGCATTACTTTGACAAAAAAAAATGTGTTGTAAATAAATGTATAAATAATTAGAGCTTATCGACAATTGGTAAATGGTGTTATAAATTAAAGGCGAACTTTATTGTTGAGATAAAGTAATGTTGTTGTGCGACCGGTTAAACGGGCCAATATATTGTAAATCGCGTTGTTTTACTTCAACCTTACGTACTTGTAATACAATATATGTACTTCTAACTTATTTACTACATATAAATTTATATATATATATATATATATATATATATATATATATATATATAAATTACATATACGCTAAATTTACATACACACTTTACAAAGGACAAAATCTGAAATTCAAAAGTGTATATAAAATGTCGTAGAAGTCGTAGAATTGTTAACAGGGGGTTTATAATGTTTTTTAAATGAAAATTAATATAGTAAAAAAAATAAATTAATAAAAAATACGAATCTAATCTGTAATGTGTGTGTAGTTCAAAAGCTCTATAATTTCATTCATAGAAAGATTAATATTCATACAGGAAATATAACGTATTAAATGTCACGTCACATAAATTCTAATAAGATATTCCATTTGCTGTATTAATTCTAATTCGTTGAAGCAAATTAATTTTCATTCATATAACATCATTTAATTTTAATATGTAACACGTATATTATATTATATTTTAACTTAAATATAAATATAGTTTTTTAGATTCTGGATTATTTTAAATATTCGATATTAATATATAACAAATATCATAAAATATAAATCTTAGAAAAATTTAGACGGCAACTTTTTAAAAGCTGTTTATAATATATCTAAAATATATTATTTTGAAATATTTAATAATTTTAGAACAACGAACGTTCTTTGGTGCGATAGTAATATTTAATTTTGAATTTATGACGTACGTCTGAATAAAACAACGATAGAAAAAAAAATTGCCTCGGGTAAAAAAAGAGTTATTTTCAGTAAAAGTTAACTTCGATATTAATAATAGTTACGAGTATTTTCATTATGGTTTAAATAAACTTTTGCTTTGATAACGATTCACTTTTCATAATATTTCATACTGACGATTCTCAATCTGCGTATTCGAAATAATTATTTACATATATATATATATATATATATATATATATATATATATATATATATATATATATATATATATAAGTGAAATTAATTGAATTGTTTAAATACGCGTGAAAATAGGTATGATGGCATAAAAATATTGTTCTAAATCATTAGTTTAACACGTTGAGTGCTATTGTAATTTTCAGAAATCTGATTTAAAATTTCAATTTGATTTAATCACATTATATTATAAAAAATTCTAATTTTAGATCATTAGTTAACATTAAAAATCTCTTCGCAGAAGAGATTTTTAGCAAACACGAGTTATCTCATAGTTGGCAGGCAATATGTTAATATACTAATTTTTTAAAATATATAGTATTATATTATACAAAGTAAAATGTGTAAATATTTATTACTCGTTCAATTTTGAAAGGTTTTGTGTACATTTTGAACGGAGTTAAATAAATGATTGCTCGGTGGGGTATTCGCGGTGGAGTCCGGTGGCGTCACTGCGAATTGCGCCCAATGGTTAAAGTTGTAAGTTAAATAGCCGCGCCAAGTATGCGTTAAATAAAATGTCAGAGTGAGTGAAAATGAGAGAGTGATAGAGCGAGAGAGAGAAAAAGGCAGAGAGAGAGAACGGGCAAAAGTAGCCCTAGGGCGCTTTCGCAGGCCAAATTATTAATATTTCAGTATTCTGTAAATCAAACAACCGCGTCCCTTTAATTATGAAGGGTAAAACATTTGGCCCGGCGCCCTTACATAGCTTTTCAGACTCGCATACACTGTGACGGGTTTTTCTTTTTCTGTATGCGTTTATACGTATGACCGTTGATAAAAGATCTGAAAGGGCGGAATGAGATTTTAACTGATGTCGACTACGAAATTATATATATATATATATATATATATATATATATGTGTATGTATTTCATATCAAAATCTATTTAAATACATAAATTAAAAAAATATTGATAACATATATAATAACAACGACTATTGCTATTCCAAATCTATTAAAAAATTTTGAATTATATATGGAATTTGGTGACCTGAATTTGAGTTTTTTCAGTATAGTCCAAAGACTTTTTTATATATATTTCTATTCTTTCTGATCGATAAAAGCTATTATTTTCAATCTTTTTTTCGCAATATCTTTCATGGTTTCAGTTTAAATATTAATGGAAAATACAAATATATATTATACTATAAACTTTTGAATAATTTTATTAATTTTTTTCATTATTATAGAAATTTTATTTAAACAATATGAATCAAAATTTTATTTTTATATGAATAAAAAAAATCGACTAAATAATTGTAAGAAAAGCAATATTTTGAAATCGTCATATTATACTGCATTATCATAGATTAATGACAGTTGTCAATTTTTTTATTTTGATTTATTTTTTATACCATTTTTGAAGCAATCAAATAAGTGTGTCGACATTATTTTTTTCAAATTTATATAAATCATATATCTATATAAATACGACGCCAACTTTATATTATTTATAAATGGCGTAATTTCATTTATGTTCAAATCGAGATATCGAATGGCTTTGCGTTTGATTAAATTTAAAAATATGGATAACAGATGACACAATCGAATGATGTTTTTTGATTTTTAAAGGATTCAAATTTATTATTCTAATCAATATAATTAACACTATTCAAGAATTAATATGTTTATGACGACTCGTTTGGACTTTCGAAATCGACGAAATGACATTTTCAGTTTGCAACAAAGCGCAAGTTCAAAGGAAAAGTAAGTTTCATTTAAAAAAATATATATTGATATAACAATTTTGTATATATATATATATATATATATATATATATATATATATATGGTATATATATATATATATGGTATATATATATATATATATATATATATATGGTATATATATATATATATATATATATATATATATATATATATATATAAAAGGATGTTTCACATATAATAATTTACGTATTTGTCTGAGGCCATGGATCTCGATCATGGCTCAAAGAATCGCCAACTCCATCTTGGTGATTTATGTACGTCGAATAAGTCTCGCACATTCCCTGATAGCCCCGGGTAAATAGCTGCCCTGTGAGAAGTCGACCTCAGGTCATCGAATTCCACATAACACACAAAAAATCCATAGCAAAATATTGTACAATGCGGTAAAAGTCCGTTACACATCAAAGGGTCGAATCCCTGATCCCATATCTAATTATTATCCATTCATATATATATATATATATATATATATATATATATATATATATATATATATATATATATATATATATATATATATATATATATATATAATACTGTGATCAAAAAGTAAGGTGAATTTATTAATAAAATTTAAATACTTTATTTATCAATTTCATCTCATTCAAAATAATTCCCGTTCGATAAAACGCACTTTTGCCAACGCTTTTTCCAGTTCTCGAAACATTCGGAATAGTCTTTTTCCGGTATAGCCTTGAAGACCTTCTTCGATTCGATTTTTATCTTCTCAATCGTGTCAAAACGGCGTCTCCACATTGGCCTTTTGTGTTTGCTGAATAGCCAAAAATCGCACAGAGCCAAATTAAACGAATACGGTGGTTAAGGAACGATATGAGCCGAGTTTTTGGCAAAAGAGTCGCGAAGAACCAATGCAGTATGACGTGATGCATTATGGTGATGAAGGAACCAAGAGTTGTAAGAACACGCGTAACTCGGTGATAATTAAACCTTTTGACAAACAGACGCTTGGCAAATGTTATAGACAATCCTATCAACCTAAGAAAGAAAATTACAATTTAACTGCCTTCCTAATGCCCGGGAATTTTGAATGACAATTTCACCTTACTTTTTGATCACAGTAGTATATAATACAATATATAGAAAATTGCATATTGAATGCATTCTAGTAATTTTTTTCCATTAGTATTGTCCATTGAATGGTTAATAGTCAATTTTGATATCCAAAATGTTGATATTTAAATAAAATTACGTAGCAAGTCAATCGAACTCGGCCGAAGACCACGGTTCGTCATGACGAAGTCGTAATACTGTTTTCCCATGGGAATTCGCCAACAATGTTCATGTCTCGGGCCTCGACAACACCTCGAGGATAGACCTTCGGAAGAATATCTGATGATTCATCCGTCTAAAATACACACAAAAGGCACGCATTGTAAATCTTTTCATATATATATTGTATCTCATTCCTTTTTCATACGCTGCGAAAACATTTTATCACACAAATACACATAAGGGATGTAATTATTTTTTTTTTTTAATTAGTTTAAAAATTTATTATATAATACTAATATCAGTATGAGTTAGAAAATTAGCTTAGTTTTTTTTCGTTCGATCTTAAAAATATTTGTCACACTAATCGATATATAGTGCACTTGAAAATATGCAAATAAATTATTTATAATGAACCGGTATATTTTTAATCAGGTTTATAAAAAAAACGTGGTCTGTTAAAGATCAAAATCCATATATTTGTCCGGAGGGCAAACGCAATTCCAATCGATGCATATAAATTATGTACATTTTAATTTTATGAAAAAAAAAACTAATAATAAACGATAAATGAGTGTATTAAATATACAATAAAATCATTATATAGACACATATAAAGGTAAGAAAATATATTAGATTGATTATAATCAAGGAAATATCTATATTATATATATCGTATATATAAATATTTAAATTTTATATACATATATAAAAATATATACATTCAAAATAAGATTAAAGAGTACGAAGGTAAAAGTCGCATAAAACGCAGTCTTTGATCCGGATTGTCTTAAATCATCTCATTTTGAAAAACTTTTTTTTTTTTATTATTATTATTATTTGGTTTGAGGGGCCACAAACGAAAAACGAGCTCGAAAAAGAGGATGTGATGAATCTCGTTAAGAATAAAATGACCTCAGGCTGGTACAAGACCTCGGGCTTTTCGGTTAATTCGACGTGCTCTATAGACACAAGTACGCGTACGTTTTTATTTTAACTTATTTACGAGATTTACAAGTACAAATTTCATATATTCAACGTATGAATTACACACACATATATATATATGGTATATAATAAACGTAATGAAATCGTAATAAAATAATATAATATATAAATGTAGATACGAATATTGTTCGTATTTATAATATACCATAAATACACGGTGATAATGAATTATATTAATGATATTCAGATTAAAATTGTATAATTGAATTGAAAATTTCGTCCGGAATAATATTTTTTTAAATAAAAATTTATATTATAAATTTTTAATGTGATTTCATTAATATTTATAAATTTTAAGAAAAACGCTGATTTAAATAAAAAATGATTAGAAGAGTTGAAATGATTATATATATATATATATATATATATATATATATATATATATATATATATATATTAATGCAAACTAAAATCATAAAATATTTTTTAATTTTTAATACTATATTAATAAAAAAAAATTAAAGAATTCTATTTTTATATATATATATGCTTGAAAATAGAACACACGGAAAAATATCAATCGTTTTTGTTCAGAAACATTGCTATATATAAAATTTCCGATGGATTAAAAATTAATATATAAATGTAAAAATTATATATTTCAATAAATATATATATTTTTATTATAAAACACCCATCCAATATGAAACGTCAACAACATTGATAATCCAAATATAGGTTGTATTTCTGGATGAAATTTTCATGGAAAAAATTTTTTTCCATTAAAATTTTGGAAAATTATATATATATATATATATATATATATATATATATATTGTGTGTGTGTGTGTTTTATATATGCATGTCGATAGCGAATGCCTAAGGCAACTTTGCTAGAGGCAACAGACCTCAACATCGTCGGCAAATGAATACATAGTTGCCATAACGGAAAGTGCTTCGGGCTACATTCTGTACAAACATATTATATATATATATATATATATATATATATATATATATAACAAAAAAAATAAAAATGAAAAAAAATTCGAAAAAAAGTTCAATTAAACCGAAGGATATTTCGATATTATTTGATACATTTAACGAGTTATAATATCAACGTGTTATGTATGAGAAAAATTTTTTTAAAGTAAGGTAAAATTGTCATTCAAAATTCCCGGGCATTAGGAAGGCAGTTAAATTGTAATTTTCTTTCTTAGGTTGATAGGATTGTCTATAACATTTGCCAAGCGTCTGTTTGTCAAAAGGTTTAATTATCACCGAATTACACGTGTTCTTACAACTCTTGGTTCCTTCATCACCATAATGCATCACGTCATACTGCATTGGTTCTTCGCGACTCTTTTGCCAAAAACTCGGCTCATATCGTTCCTTAACCACCGTATTCGTTTAATTTGGCTCTGTGCGATTTTTGGCTATTCAGCAAACACAAAAGGCCAATGTGGAGACGCCGTTTTGACACGATTGAGAAGATAAAAATCGAATCGAAGAAGGTCTTCAAGGCTATACCGGAAAAAGACTATTCCGAATGTTTCGAGAACTGGAAAAAGCGTTGGCAAAAGTGCGTTTTATCGAACGGGAATTATTTTGAATGAGATGAAATTGATAAATAAAGTATTTAAATTTTATTAATAAATTCACCGTACATGAATATATATTATGAGTATTTATTCATTACGAAAAATAAATTAAAATTTGATTGGGGTATAAAAAATGAAAAAATAAATACACACAAAGTGAAAACAAAATGGTTGACGATCGCTTATAGAATATATAAAATATAATAGTATTAAAAAAAGAAGAAGACGAAGAATGAACCATCGGAGGCGAATGTTGCCTCGGGGTTTTGGCGCAACCGTGATAAGACGGCTGGGGTCCCAAAAAGCCCTCGGGGTCCTAAAAGCGGATTTAGCCTCGGGCTCTTTACTTCCTTGAATCACTACTAATTTTGTTTAACCCTCAAAGCGCCACGCAACCGTTCTCTCGTAAAAAAAAAAAAATAACAACCGACATTGCCCCAAGGTTGCTTCTACGATATAAATTAAAATTATTTATGTATTACGGATTTTTTTTGTTGTTATTATAGTTGTTGTTGTATCATAATAATACAAAATTGTGTATTTATATTGTTGTTAAGTGTTGATATTTTTAATTATTTTTAATAAAAAATGACAATATTAAAAATTATTATCTAATCATTTTTAATTATTCTATTTAAATCGAAATTTTGTTCGATACTTTTCAATATTATAAATGTTGTAAAAACTTTATGAACTATTATATAATTTATTACAGTAAAATACATTAGAAATAAAAATGTTTTTCATTGTAATTTTTTTCCATATTGTATTTATTATATAAACTAAATATATTTATATATTAATTAAATTAATCGAATAAAATAATATTCATATATAAGTATATATATAGTTCGAATATATTGTTATCAAAAAAAAAAAAAAACGTGATAATTCTTGTTATTATTTATACGTCGTTTTAAGAAATTTAATACGTTTTTTTAAATTTAAATTTCATTCAGGGGTTGTAACAGTGAAATGACTGTAAAAATATTTATTTTAATATATATATATATATAATTTTTTTTTAATGTTGAAAATAAATTTCGTTTAAATTTGAAATTTTCTTAAAATTAATTTAAATTAGAAATAAATAGCTTACCGTTTGGGGCACGGAGCCTCCTGAGTGACAGCCCCTCGGCCCTCCAGCGCGCCCGAGGGCACCCTTAGCAAATCGTGCGGAAAAATGTTGATGTTTTCGTAAAGTTTTTCGATCACTTGACTTTTATATATATATATATATATTATTATAAATTAAAATATTTCGCAAAAATTACGTATTCAATGCGAAATAAATGTTAATTAAAATAATTTTATAATATATATATATATATATATATATATATATATATATGTGTGTGTGTGTGTGTTAACACTCGAAATGACAGACGATATTGTGTTGTTATGTATGCGATATGTCAACGCGACCGTCGCGTTCGACGTGTAGCGCTTAACTAACGCGGGGTCCGTCGTCGCTCGTAGCGGACTTTTGCACGTAGACGATTATTAATACCACTACCGCGGTGGCGTCTTTTTATTTTTTTTTTATTCTTTTCTTTTATTATTATTTTTTTAGTTTTATCATAATCATCTTTATCGTTATCATTATCGTGACGATTGTCATCGTCGTCCCGTTAAACGTCGGCGACAATTTTCCGCGAGCTTTTCACCGATCGGCGAACTTTCGACGAATAGAACGAGTTTTCCGATAGACGATTTTTCTCGATGCGATATTTTAAATTGTAATCATACATTTAATTGTGAAAAATTTTGGAAAGACTCGAATTTTCGATCGTTAAAAATATTACACTTCAACATGTAAACTTTATACCTCAAATTCAATTTAATACATATTAAAAAAAATAAAGTTAAATTTGAGAAATAAGATGTAGAAAATTAGTTTCAGTGTAATATATTAATAAATACAAAATATTGTTATTAATCAATTGTTGAATATTGATTTCTATTGAAAAATAATCAAATTAATATAATTCTTATTTAGTGATATTACTAATTTTTATTTTATATTTATTATATGTACAAAAATGATACTATAAGAATTATTTTCTATATTAGATTTATGAATAAAATATTGGTAATTTGTATATTCACTAAATAGAAGTATAAAATTCGTTATTTTTAATACAACATTTTAGTAAAATAAAGAAAAACTAACTGATGTCCGTTACAATATTTTCACAATTAATGTATATATATATATATAATAATTTCGTTTAACGGTTGAGAAACGCTGTTCATCGCTCGGAGCGGGGTTTATTTCGGTTCGAAATAAAGCTCGAGGTCCGCGCGAATTTTGGGTCTGACAGCGCTTCGAGGCGTCCTTTCGGCTTGACTGGCACCGGAGGGTAGGATGAGAAAAGTGGAGTTTTTCTGATGATGAAGGGGTTGCTTTCAAAGTCAATGGAATGGGTGACAAGCCCTCAGAGACACCATGGGAATGGCCCGAGGGGGAGAGGGAAAGTGGTGCGGACCTCGCCTAGGGCAAATCTCCTACCCGACTCCTATATTTGATACCCCACTGATTCAGAAACCTTCGGTTGAATACGTCACAAATGTTTGAAACAGATATCGACAATTGCCAGACCCTGCCGCAGCCATCAGCATCACTATTTTATACTACGTCCACCAAGAAAGACCCTTTTTTATCTATTCATATCAATATATACAATTGTGTTTTTATTTACCACAAATCAAACTTTTTATTTATATTCGGAAATAAACTTTTTCATATTAAAGAAAACGAACTCATTTCTGATATCAATTCTAATTAAAAATAAATTATATTTTGTTAAGGAAAAGTTTGGCCAAGTTCCTTGATAGTATTGAATTTAAATATTAAAAATTAAACACATTTACATCATTTCTTTTTATAATTCTTTAAAAATAAAACTGGAAAGGAGAACCGGGTACGTTTATCGAGAACCACAAATAATCCTCCAAAGAGCCGCAGTTTGACGGCTCGCAAGCCGCAGTTTGACCACCCCTGTTATATTGTATTAACCGTTTTGCATTCGAGACGTTTCGTAGCGTTTTCCGTGAAGTTTTTACTCTAAACGTAAAATTATTATACAAAAAAATTAATGTACGCTTTTATATTTTATTATTTTACACACCTCTGTTGTTTAGTTGTTTTATATAGAATGTATGAATTTATTAAATAAATTTCTAAATCTGAAATAAAAAAATAGTTTTCACCATTTTTTCAAAATTTTCATTGAGGTATACTGATTTACACAATCGTTTTATCATTTCGTGTTTATAAGGATTAAAAATTTTAACTTTAATAATCTTTCTGACAAGATTATCAAGTTTGAACTAAAAAAAGTTTCAATGTTTCAATGCCGAAAATGCAGTACAGTTTGTGGTTATTTGATTGCGAACTAATCTAAGATAAGAAAATCTATTCTCTATATGAAAGAGTGTCATTTTACAATTTATAATATTATATAAAAAGAATATGGAAATCGTTATAAAGAAATTAACGTAAATAATCGTCGAATTATCATAAAGCGGCGACCAAAATGGCACCTCTCGAGTGAAAAGGGTTAAAATATTTAAAACTGTCTATAACCTCCAAATCGATTAGTTAAAAATTATAAAATATTTTTTAACATATTTTATATAAAATTTTATTTATTTCGATATATCATTAGTAATATTGTATATTAAATTATTCATTCATCTATGTAGCGTCGAGTTCACATCGAAAGTTTTTGATAAATCAATATAAAATTGGATTCAAATAAAAGTTAAATCCTATAAATTTTAATTTATAATCGATTAATATTAAAGTTTTATACAGAATATGTATATGTTTATTTAGAATGTAAAATTTACATCATATATATAAATAAATAAATATATATATATATATATATATATATATATATATATATATATATATATATACGGGATATGCAAATAGTAAAAACGGTCGAATGAAAAATTATAAATTATAATATGCGCCATTTCTAACAAAAGAGTCCCTCGTTACATATTCAAGTTATTTGCCTTTTATGTCGGCTATCGAGAAACTCAAATCAAAAGGTGGCAACGACCGTGGTGGCTGAATAAGGGGTGGTCTGAGTCAAAAGCTCTTTACCCGGGGCTGTTTTCAGGTTTCTGAAAAAGTACTTCTTATATTTTCACCGCTGGTCTTCTTCCCCTTTGATTTTCTTCCTCTTTCTTCTTTTATTTATTTATTTATTTTTTCAAACGACGCGTTCAACTTTTGCAACGATAGAGAAGTGTAAATGTTTAATTAATTCCGTGAGCATCCGTTTACGATTTAATTAAGTCTTTTTCAGTTATAATTCTAGTCTTTATAAATAAAAAGAAAAAAAATAGACGAATATTATATAAAAAAACGCAATTTACTATTGTATATTATACAAAATTCATATAATAAATGCAACATTTCACACAATGTCCACATTTTATCTTACAAAGACCATCGTCTACATTCGTTTTTGTTTTTAAACTACAATTACAAAAAAAAAAAATACTTTCAATGGATGGTATTTAAGGACATTATTATATTTATATATAAGTCAGCACACATTTGTAACTTTAATAAAATTGAAAATAGAAAACGTATGTAAATATTCTGTTCAGTTCGCGTTGCAAATGCATGCATGATTTATTACAAATCTATACACATATATAAATAGAGAATATTCATATTCTCGTTCAACATACGAACGTGGTAAAGGTTTAAAATCGAAATAGAAATATCTCATGTCAATATGAATAAGATCATAATTCAATAAAAAAAAATAAGTCTTAATATTTGAACAAAAATAGTTAATTTTTTATATTAAAATTGAAGTATAATATTTCTTTTTTATTATTGTGTAATAGTATTAATGTTGAAATGCAATGTTTGACATCTATAATTAATATTTTTCTAATATATAAATAAATATAATAAATTTAAGACATATTTAAAAACCGAGGATTTGAAGGAATCGATTCGGTTTTTTCCTTTTTCCCGACAATCTCCTGTAGTGCCATTTACAACAAATGTAAATAACGCTTAACGATAACAAGACTAGAGCAAATGTTATCCACGTGAATGATGTATCTGATGAATTTATAGAATTTCGAAGTATTGAAGCTTGCTTATTCCTCCACGACCACAGTGCTTCTTCTTCTAAATCCGACGGATCTTGTGATTCGATGGGAGAAATTGCTGAATAATAAAAAAAGTATATAGAAAGATGAAAAAAAAAGTATAGAATATGTAAAACATTTTGTATATTCTTACCTTTCAATGGTTCGTTTTTCGATAATAAATGATGAGGTCTATAAAGTGAAGACGAAGGTGATGAAGTTATATTAAGTGGAATGCCAACTAATATTTTTTGATGTGTTTCACAACTCGGTAATGGTCTTGTACCACCACTTAAATTATTTTCTAATACTCTTGAATAATGATGCAAACCATTTCCTTTCATACGCTGAGGTAGTTCTATAAATACATAAAAAAATCGAGTTAGTTAAATAAAATATAATAAAAATAAAATTAGGAAAAAAATATTGTTCAGACCTGATGGGATAATATTAACTTCTCTATGAGGCACATTATTGTCTAGAAACAATTTTGATAAATGTCCTATAGATGTGTATTCTAAAATAGCGTCCAACATCCAAAAACATGCTTTCTCTAAATGACTACTATCTAAACAATTTGAATCTCCATAAATGGCAATTCGGCCAGATTGTCTTTTATGTATCGCTGATAAAGTTTGATTTATATATGTGATATTATCAGTTATATGCACGTCATTATATGAACTATATTGATTTGTTTGCAATAATCCCAATATTGGAACCTGTAATATTTCCTCTTTGGCATTTTGAGTTTTACTTTCCATATTTTCTAATACAAGAATCTAGAAAGATAAAAAATAATAATATTAAAATGTGATAATAATGATTTTTTTTATCCGAAATATAAATTAAACTTACTTGTTTTCCTTGGTCTTTTAAAAGGGTAGATACTAATACACCGTGTAGTGGAAATGTGTGAATATGAGTTCCGCTTGCATAATACATGTCGTGATCTCCCAATTTGAAATTTCCTTCAAATACGCGATCACCTAAAGCAATTTGGAATACGCTTAATAAATCATTTAATGCGGGAACATTTGCTCCGCCTGTCTCTGGCATCCACCTGAAAGACAATAGAAATTTTATGCGTTGTTTAACATTGAATAAGTCGAAGAATACAAATCGATTCAACCGCCGACCATTGTCTCGTGTTCTCGTCGTAGAATCGAGCCTTTTTCATTACGGAAGTATTGTACCAATCCGCGAATATAACGACTGATAGACCTTCGTCTACGTCTTTTTTTAATTTGGCGATTTCCTCTGAAAAATATTCTTCTTCGGGATCGACCAACAATAATGTGCCGTATTGGGATGCATCCAAACATGTCAGCGGGGATCCTATATTGAAATAACACAGTATAAAAAAATAATTAGCAAATATATAATTATAAATTAATTTGTACGCGCTAAACATAATGCACATGTAGCTTTTCATACTTATACATTATTATATATTTTGCATAAAATAATTCGCATTAGCACATTTTACATATTTCAAGTAAATTTTATAAAATATATAAAATAAAATGGCAAATCAAAATCTATATATACATATAAAAATATAAGTTTCATATAGAATTATATATTTTCATATATAGTAGAATTAGGATACAAAAAAAAAAAAACATTTACTAACCCAGTACTTCAACATAATATCCTAAATTTCGTAAATTTTGATACAAGTCTTTAAAATTAGTATGAATGTGATCAGCATTCCAATCGAGTGGATCACTTTTGATTTTTAAATTATCTCTTGGAAAATAACCGGGAGGATATCTTAAACTATGAAATTGATCCCATATAATTCTTCTACTGCTTGGCGGTTGAGGGATAATTTTTGCTCTATAAAATAGAATATAGTACAAAATAAATTTAATCGATAACTTAAAAAAATATATGTAATTTAAAAGAAATTTTCTTCCAATAATATTATAACTGATTAATGAACAAATTTACCGAATGGGAAGCATCAATGTTGTGTTGGTTGATGTACAGCCATCTTGCATTGGTGAATGTTCGCTTTCTATTGTGATGTTTAAATGTCCCTGTGCTATTCCATCAAACGTATTAGCATATGGAGCCACCATTAATTTAACTGCAATCCAGCCAGACCACGGCCAAATTATATCACTATAAGTCACACTTATCTGTAGTTTTATACCGTGTTGACTTACGTAAGGATACCATTGAACATCGATCTAAAACATAATTCTGATAATTTATTTTTAAACAATTATAAGTGAACTCGTGAGCGAATTTAGACGCATTCTTTTATTGTACTATATATATATATATATATATATATATATATATATATATATATATATATATATATATATATATATATATAAACGTGATAGTGAAAAGTATTGCGAGGTGCATATTGCTCTCCAGTAAATCACTAACAATAAAATTGAATCGTAAATTCTGAAATATTTAATATATTATGGAAACCTATCAAAATAAATTACATTGCAGTATGTGAAGTAAACACATTCTGAATCGTAACTGTATTTATATTAAAAAAAAAAAAAAACGCTAGCAGACTAATAAAAATGCAGACGATGTTCAGTATTCAGAATTATATATGTGTACGATGTGTTATTTGTAATATTTTAAATAATTCAACATACAACATGTCCAGAAACGCCTAAACCGTTAAGGATAGTAACGTTCACAATGGTAGGCATAGCTCCGGCGTATAAAGGTTGAGTACAATATGGCCACATATATTGACATTCTGTGAGATCTATATACGACGGACTTAAACTAGCTTGAGGTTTGTATCCTTTAAGGATCTAAAAAAAATAATATTAAATGAAGAAATCATTTTAAATATATATATATATATATAAATTAATTATACCTGATATGCCTTTAACAAATCAAGTTTTCCGTGACCTTGTTCAAACATATTAACTCCAGGTAATCGTCTCGCAGATGCCATTAATGCTTGTTTCATAGAAGCCGGAGTAAGATTATTTTTATGAAGCACTCCGCTTGCTAATAATGCAACCGCACCAGCAACCACAGGCGACGCTACACTGGTACCTGTTAAAAATTTTAATATCGCATATTTAATATACATTTAATTAATGATTATATATAAAAAAATACAAATTATGTTGAAATTATAACCAGATAAAGGTCTACATCCTCCTTTCATGCTAGAACCTCTTACACTGCTACCATAAGTAACAATATCAGGTTTAACTCTGCCATAACCCTAAGAAACGATGTATAAAAATAAATTGAATTCACACAATTCTACTTAAATGTTTAATAATATTTTAATTTTATAATATATTTACCTGTGGTAATTCCCAAGTTGTCATTCCGCGAGATGAAAATTTTGCAATCTGATTATCAAAATTGATTCCACCTACGCCTATAACATCCATTTGGTCAGCTGGATTATTTAAAGTTCCATATAAAGGGCCATCGTTGCCTATTGCGGACACCATAATGACCTAAAGTTTAATATTTATAAAATTATAACATAAATTTTAAAAGTGAGATAATGTTAATATATATGTATATATATTCATTACTTTATTTGCAGTTAATTCCCATACTTTATCTACAAAAGGTTGATCCATAAAATCAGGACCACCAATACTTAAATTTAATACATTAATTTTTTTCATTATAGCATAATTAAATGCATCTAAAAACCAAGATGTATATGATACCTGAAAACAAACAAGAACGATTAAAAATCAATATATATAAAAAAAAACACAAGATTATATATAAAATATTTGACAGTACTTGATTATTAGTAAACACTCTAAATATATGTAGATCTGCATCTGGTGCAAATCCCAAACATTCTTCATTGGATGCAATGACACCTGCGACAAATGTACCATGACCAAGACCATCGTCCAAAGTTTTTTCATTTGTCCAATTGGTTCTTTCTTTGATTTTTTTGAAATGTGGGTGAGTTTTACTAAGACCAGTATCAAAAACTGCAACTTTAACCCCTTTGCCTAAAATTTCGAAATACAACAATTAAATTTAAAAACATTGTTAAACAGTTAAATTTATTTATTACACAGTAGTTAAATTATTTAGAGTGCAAGTGGTTACGTTTTAATTTAAATTTACCTGTTATTCCTAAGTTCCATAAAATATTTGCTTGCAAAACAGATGTAATCTGAGGTGGAGTCGCTCTAAGTAATCTTCTATTGTTTTGATTTTGACTTGAAGACTGTAAAAATATGGTATTGAATATATATATATATATATATATATATATATATATATATATATATATATATATATATATATATATATATATATATATATATATATATATATGAAAATAAAATAAAACTAAAGCAAACCTGTTCAGATTGACTGGTATATGATCTTATAGAACGACCCCTGTGTATAGTTCGCCAACTGTGAAATAAACATGTGAAAAGTTCGCAATCTTCTTCATTGTCAGCAATATCATCGTAAAGTTCATTTTGACTGTAAAAAATTTCATTATCATCATCATTTTTTGTCGAATTGTCATCGAACATATCTATTTCATTTTCATATGAAAGATCTTCATCGTTATAAGTATATTTTATAGTTCTTTGAACCATCCTCTGCAAGGTGACTCGTTTAATAGCAGGATGATCCTCTAATGCAGATATACTTCCATTATTGTCAATGTCATCAAATATAAGAATATCGAAATCACTCGGAAAGTCTTGAGCTGGATTCATACGATGCAATATCTTCCAATTTTTTACCTAAAATTGATTAATTAATAAGAAAAAATATATTCAAATTTGAGAATCATTAATGATTATTCACAAGAAAATTAATTATAAAAATAATAAAATACATTGAGACTGGTTTATGAAAATCAATTAAACTAAAAAGAATTGAGAATTAATATTAAAAGCAGAAAAGCAAAATTATCATACATAAAGCAATATCATAAAGGAGTAAATAAAAGCAAATAATGTAATTTACAAACCCCGGAAGTGTGCAAAGCTGCTGTGATAAATTTTCCTCTAGTTTCTTTTTTGTAGTAACCTTTAAATGTTACTATAAATTCGTTTTTAACTATATTCGTACTAAATTGAAAGTCAATCTGCGGTGAAGAAGACTCATTCAACAAGTCTTGATTGTAGTCGGATGTAGTTATATTAATACTAAGTACAAGTCTCAAAAATAATACAGGTAAACTAATAAATATTAATAATATCCCCCTATACATGGTGAGTAAATAAAATTTAATATTGTAAAGTCGTCGTGTCCATTATTGTTTGGATTCGATATTTTATATATGTACTCAATTTAACTTTGTATGTACTCATTTTCATTGTAAAATATTACACCTAAAATGAAACAAATATAAATGAGAATAAAATAATTTCAAATATTTAATGAAAATTAACTTAATATATAACTTACAATTAAAATAGGGAGTTGTCTATCAAAAATTTCATTAATATGAAATAATATTCCGACTAAAAATTTGTTCTCAATATACGACGATAACTGTCCAAGTTTGATGGCATAAATTTCAAATGTAAATACGCTTTCATGTAATTAATTATAAGGAGCCATATTTGCCACTAAGCAAATGAAATGATCATTTCGGATACCATGAAATTGATTCTGAATATTTTTTCAAAAAATACAATTATTATTATTATTATTTCAGAAATAAGACATATTTTATTTAATTAGTAGAAAAATTGAGATGTATAAAACTTAATAAAATTCCACAATAATTGCTCATTTAAATTATTAGCTAAAAATATTTTGAACTTTCACACTTACATATGTAATTTAAAAAAAATGATATGGGCACTCAGAAAAAAAATCGAAGAAAATATCTCGATAGATATTTTGCATTAATATTTTTTGAAAACCCAAAAAATAGCGAAGTAGTAAGAGATTACAGAAGGTATTTTTTTTAGTTTAAATTTTTGTTTTTAGTATTTCGTTTAAAAAGAAAAGCAATTAAGATATGATTTTTCAATGTTACGATATAAATCTTATTGAAATAAATGAAGTAAATATTTCTCCAATAAGTAAGTAAGTAGTATTTTTGATAAACTAGATTTTTTTAAATTTATAAAAGCTGTAAATTTGCAAATCAATTATTATAAATACATATCTTGTCTACAATTATAGGTTAAAATACTAATAAAAGATACTATAATCATATCTTATGATCGTGAATAACATAACCTTATATTTTATAAATTTAAAGAAAGCATTATTTCATTAATGACATGTAAAAAATAATGCTATTAAGAATGATGTATGAATGAATTTTTGAATAGTGTCAAGTTCAGGATCAACAGTAATAAATCAAACTAAGCGATATACCTTCGTTTTATGAAAACCACTTTGTCTAATTTATTCTGTAAATAAATAGAGTTAAGCCGGCATGAAAGAAGGTGACGGAAATGAAGAACTCACAGAAGCGATCTGTGTCACCACACTTTTGACATTTGGTTGACGCAAAGAATATCTTTTCGCCAATATAGCGTATGCATTTTGTTTATTATGTATTAAATTAATTTTTAAAAATATTATTTATTTATTTTAACACAGTAAAATATGTAAAATGCGCGATTTTTAGTTTTGTAGAGCATTTCGTATAAATAAAATATTTATCAATTAATGTTCGGATTATAATTTTTTTAATTATAATTAAAAATGTCAGATTTTTGATTTAATATTTAAAATGTACATATTATTTATGAATAAAAACAGAATAAAATAATATAATACTGAAAAAAATAATATATTGCTTTTTCGGAATATTTTATAATAGTAAATAAGAAAGAAAATGAAAAAATGTTCCACGGGCTCGAAAAAATGTTCGTCTGTAAGCATATGTAAATGTTAAATATGTATTTATATACAAAAAATAACACAATTCTGTAGAATATTCATTTTTATATATTAGACATAAGTTCTAGAAAATATTTGTTTTTTTTTTCACATTAGGATTAACATTTTGACATTTGCTTTTTCAGTAGCACCTCAATACTAACTAATATTTTTTGTAAGAGAATTTGAATTGATCAGAATTTTAGTTGTTTTCATCTGAAAATAAAGATATGATTGATTTTCAAAAATGTATCATGAACGTGAGGATGTGGAATAGTAATATTTTGATAATTAAATGTCAAGATTTGTATTATGGTTTCGATGACGCGTTTGCCCTAACGACAACGCCATTACCAAAGTTGTATACTGTCGTCGTTCGAGGGCGTTGTCGTCTTAACATGGTGGATTAGTCGGCGTCGGCTGTTCCGCGGTGGATTACTCGACTGGTGGCTTTCGGGGGCGCAGCCACTATGTCGGGTGCCGCTGCCCACCACGATATAGTTCACGAGGGCTGGTTGACCAAATCGCCTCCGTTGAAGCGCGTCTGGAAACCGGTGAGTTTCCTTGCATCCTTATTGTTCAGTTGTCTTCAATATGGCGACTCCTTTCGCATCCTTATATCGGCGATTCAAGCGTTGTGATATAATGGCCGCAACGATAAAATAACGCATTACTGAATATTAGATCGCTTTCGATACGTTTATTTGCACATATATGGGTTTAGATTGTTTTTGTTTATGTTTTGTTAGAAATTTGTTGCGCGTTTGTGATCGCGCATATATATATATATATATATTGGTGAGTTTTATAATTTTGTCTAGTTTTTGACAGTTGCAAAATTTGAATAGTGGACAGTTCAGCCATTTTGTTTTGTCTTCCTTTCTAACTTTAATTTATCTAGTTAATTTTTGTATAGGACGATTTTTAATATTGTCTTATTTTGGGAAATATATTTTCGAAGTCTAGATAACATTAATCTTAAGTAATAAAAAAAAGTTTTTTTTTTTTATTAACTTCAGATAGTTAAAGATTCTTAAAACTGGTTCAGAAATTGTAAATTGTTTATTTCTAAAAATATTTATTTTCATAGAAATATGTATACTAATTACTTAATATTGTAATACAAAAGTTTTAATGATCCAAAGCATGATTTTTGATATTTGTGCATTAATTCTGCTGCGAATTTATTTAATTGAATACGAAAGATTAATTTTAATAACTAAATCACATCTTCTGAAATATCACGTTTTTCTAAGTTTTGCTATTTTTCTGATGTAACAATGTTACTATATTATATCTAAATAATCATCAATAAATAAATTAATGTTTTATAAAGTATTTACTTTATATATATATATTTATATATATATATATATATATATATATATATATATATATATATATATATATATATATATATATATATATATATATATATATATATATAATGGTACTTAATATTTTTTATACTTATTTCTGTTTTCAATTTATAAAGCAAAATATATGGTAATATAAGTATATTGTATTCATCTGTATTTTGAAAATCTGTTTATGAAATGGTTAATGTGTCGTTTTTATTGAATACTGTAACTTACTTAATACTGTAACTTACTGTTATTATAGATATTATTTTTTCATGCCAAATTTTTGTATAATACTTACCATACATAATATTTTCTTTGCTTAACTTGCTTTATTATATAATTTGATGTAAATTAAAGCCTATTGTAATAAATTCTACATAATTAAAGAGTAGTTACATGAATGTTAATTATTATGAAGCCTGTAATATTTTGTGATAAGATTTTAAAACTTACGTAGGAGTAATCATTAAATAAATGGGTTGCTGCAAAGTCTGATATTATTACTGATGAATTGAAAATGAAAAAATTACATTATTTTCATTGTTTTATGTGACTATAGGATATCATACCTATCCTTTTATTTCAATTTTTATATTTTATAATTTAGATTTTTCTTAAAATCATTTATAAAATACGATAACACCGATAGATTACAAAATATCGTATATCATTTTAATATGTGTTAATAATATTAAATTTATCAACTTTTTATTAAATAAATATTTCTCATTTTCTTTAATATTGTATTTTGTTTTATAATTGAGATATTTACAACTGACATGAAACTACTGATACTTGATGTAAAATTGTTTATTATTTAAAAACGCGTAATTTTTATCAAGATTGATATAGAATTAAATATAAAAGCGTTAATCATACTTTATTACATCTAAATTAAATGATGTATAAAAATATGATTCAGCGACATGTTTCATTAAATGATTGATTGTTTTAGCAATACTGACTTATAAATAAAGGAGGTTTTATCATATATGTGTATTTTCTTATTTTAAAATAGTAAATGCTATATATAGTAGTAAATGTTGAAGTGAGCAGTAAACAGCATTGAGGTTGATCTTGAAAATAAAATTTCGAATTGCTCTCACAAACACGTTCTTTAATATGTAGACTAACCAGTAATCGACGTGTGTTTTATACTAAAGTTAACTATTGTTTGTGAACGTAAAAAAAATTAACAACAGCTAACGACTGAAATACATTTTAAATACTAAAATAATAATACGAAAAGAAAATATATTTGAGTAATTTGAATATTTTATATCGAAAATATAAACTAAATTTTGTAAATAAATATAACATTTTCTTTGATTAATTGATTAAAATACACCGTACTAAATTATTTTATAACTGAATTTTGTTGCTTTAAACATATCGATGCGTAATTATTTTAATTTTAACATCTAAACGGAATGGTGTTTAAATTTATTTACCTACATGTAACTGTTACAAGTGATAAATTTATTTATCTACATTTAACAGAAAATGAGTACGCGACTTACAATTATAGTAGTTATTTTAATTATTGATTTACATAACATATATTTCAACTTGAAATATATCGAAAGTGCAGTGATATTTTAAATTTTTTTAGATACCAGTAAGTCTGAAATTTGAGCTTATAAGTTATGACCTTAACCTTGTAAAAAATTCTGTACTATAAACCCGAGAGAAACATCTGTCATATTGTTTCATTTTCTTTGTTTTTGTTATTTTAATATTGTATTTTTTTCTATATTCCCATTGCTTTGTTACCACTACCACAAATTATCTTTATAGATTTGATTAAAACATTATTATATTTCTTATTAAATAAATTATTGTTATTGTAAGTAAGTTTTTTTCTAAATAACTATGTAAGAATTTATATAAATTATTATAAATCTATTACAATATTATTTTTACAATTAGATCATGTTTTAAAAAATATTTTTTTTTAGTTTTTTACGATCGTTTTATAATTTTGATAATTAAATATGTTTAAGATGGTAATTATATCTGAATAGTCAAATTATTAAATTTATTTTCATTACCATATTATCGTTGTATGTTGTTTCATTAAGATATTTATTACGATATAAATTGATCATCATTTTTAATTTAATTTTATAACGATATATATTTCAATTTGATTTTTATCAAAAACGTGTCAATAAGTCGTCGTATTTTTTACTTTTTTTTAATGGTACATCCAATATGTTGTTGCAAGAATTTAATATATACGTATGATTACGAGCATTATATATGTATGAAATCACATTTTGGAATCAGATTTTCTTTGACAAATAAACGCTTGTTTTCTATTCAAGACATAAAAAATCGATATGTTTTTTTAAACAAATTTTAATAAATATGTAAGTTTGTAGCGTTCGTTTTCAGTTAAAGGGCGATTTAATGCTACATACAAGGTCACGTGTGCAATTATGATGATTGCATCTGGTTTTACACATGTGTTTAACGGAAGAGTTAAAAAGATATGTTTGTCTAATGTTATTGCGACTGTTTCTTGTTATTCGCCTAATATTATCGTAGTAAATTATAGCCAGAAATTAAATTTTCTTATATATTTTTAAATTAATTATTTATACTATGTGTACTCATGTTAATAATAATCAGTTATTTTTTTTAATTTATTTTATTTTATAAATATTTCACTAAAGTATTTACTTATATTTATTGTTAAAATTGCACATTTTACTATTGATAGTGTAAAATAATTATTTATTTTGAAAAACACACACACACACACACACACACATATATATATATATATATATATATATATATATATATTGCGGTTTGAAAATGATATATAACACTTAGAAGCACTTATAACATGACTAAATTACTGTATCTTTTGGCTGACTCATATTAAACGTTTATCTGTACATGCGCAAGTGTTTAATCTATGTTTACATAAATATTTTTATGTTTTATAAACATTGGCGGAAAAAAACTAAAAATAAAGTTTTATTATTATTATCTGCTTTTTAGAAATGGAGACGTCGTTGGTTTACTCTTCGGCAATCTAAAGAATTACCAGCGCAATTTTTTTTAGATTATTATGAAGACAAGAACGTTCAGAAGTTAAAAGGGTCCATAAATTTAGATCTTTGCGAACAAGTATGTATAAAAACACATCAATAATTTATTTCAAATGTATGTAATTGAAATATTTGATAAAATAATCACAACAGTAATACTCCATTTATTTATTATTAATAATATTTATATTCAAATGTTTGCTTAAATTCATAAATTAAGTTTTTAATTTAATTATTCAATTAATGTAATCATAATGTTCATTATTATATATTTAAAGTGATATATAAGTCCACTTGTTGATGATGCATCATGATGAATTTTAAAAAATGCATTATCGTACTCAAATATAATTTATATATTTTTAATCGATGATTAAGATTCCATTTTATTACAATTTGTTATACTTATATATTCAAATATTTTTGTTAGATTGATGCAGGACTACGGATGCAGAGAAGAAATCGTAAAGATAGCACACCTAAAGGTTCTGTATTTTCCATACGGACACAGAAACGAACTTATCATTTGCAAGCAGATTGTGTTACAGATATGGAAAAATGGGTTGAAGTAATTTGTAAAGCTTGTGGTATGCATTCAACAGACGACGACAAATGTATATTTTATTTTAAATTAATGTTTTAAGTAATGTTTTAAATGAAACGTTTTAACAATATTTTTTTTTCTAATGAATTTTCTAGTTTTTATGCGAGGATCAGAAAGTGTTTGTCGTTCGCCTTCGCAATCATTATCGAGCTATTATATACCTATATCAGAATGTATTACTGGACTACCTAATAAACATAAAGAGGTTAATATTATTAAAATATTTGTTTTATTTTTAGATTAGAATTTTTTTTAATTTATTTATTTTTAGAGTGGTGTGGCATTATATATGAACTGTGGTAATGGAATTGTATGCAATGGATTGTATAATCAAAAAATTGATAATAATTCTATTATAACGGTCACAAAATATGTCGAGTCTTCTAACAATATGGAAAATGATAGGACTCAGGATGTAGCTAGTTTATCTTTGGAATTTAATAAATCTTTAAATATATCAGGTTATTTTTAATTTTTTATTACTACGTTTATTTTTTTATTAATTTTCAGATTTATTTTATTTAATATTGGTTTGTCCTATGTTATAGGTTGTCATGCACCTCCAAGACCTCCAAAACCATCTCATCTTATGGTTGAAGCTATTCACAAGTATATATATTTTATTATTATTATTATATTTTTTATAATTGCATTGCCTGCGATATTTTATTTGCTTTGCGGTTATTAAATATTACTAGTATATATGTTGTTTTTACATGTGCGCGAAAGAATAGAGTGGAAAGCATGTTGCTTTAAGTATAATTTGCGATTTATTATATATAATTTCATTTTTATGATAATTATTAGATTTAATCAATTATTATCATATAAAATTTCTTTTACGATTATATAATAGCAAAAATTGATTATGATTTTTATTTTTAATAACAAATTGGTCTATAAAAAGAATACAAAGTATCGTTTTTCATTTATAGTTTGTAAATTTGGTTTTATTTCATATGGCGTATTTCTTAAAATAAACATTTAAATCTTTACAGAGATTCTTTCGTTGGACCTCGTATAAATGAACCGCAAGAAGGATCTCATATTCAATCACAATATGTGAGTTAAATTAGTATATTTTTAATGTATTGGTTATTTTTCAGTTATGTAATTATTATTATTATATATATATATATATTTTTTTTAGTGTTGTAGTACAAATGCTCCGACAATAAATCGAAATTTGAAACCAGGACGTAGTCATGGGTCTTCGTTTTCTTATGATACTTCTGTACGTATTTCTATATACTTTTTTTTTATCTTTAAAGATAAATATTTATAGTCTATGATTTTATTTTTCAGGAAGGTATAACGAGACTTTATAATACCGGCGAAGATTTAAAATATTTTGATTTGGTCTCTTCTGGCATGGTTTGTTATTTTTTATCATCTTATTATAATATTACAAAGCCATACTTTTATTAATTTATATTTATATTTTTTGTTTAGGGTGGACGACGAAAATATCCCAAAGAAAACACTGCCAAACTTCAGTATTTGGATTTAGATTTGGTTCCTCCTAGTCCGGTTAGTATTTTAATCCATGTAGTGTTTTAGTAACGAAAAGTTAAAATATTTATTTTGGTTATAAATTATATTACAGGATTCTGTATCAATGTACCTGAAATGTCGTTCCGAATCCAGTTCATCAACGAATTATAAAACAGTAGATTTTCTCAAGACAGAAGCACTGAATATGACTCGTGCAGAAGCCTGTCGACGAAACGATAGTGCTTCACATGGTTAATTTATTATACATCAAATTTTATATGTTATTTTAATATATAAATATTCCATGGCATTAAATACATGTGTCGTCGCATTTACCTAACAATAAGTAAATCACCTTTTTACTCCTAGAGTTGAAAATTATTTTATGTATCTATATTTTTTTTTAATTTAATTCATGCTAGAGAAATAACTGTCACTTTTCCAAGTTAAATATTGCAATACGTAATCTTTATCAACGGCTTTTATATTCTTTTTGAAATATATCTCGGTTTTTTTTCAGCGCTCCCTCTTATTTTGATATTTATATTTTTCTATGCAAACTTTTAGAATAACATACCTAATAATTTAGATATATAATGTAATGAGATATTCACCAGCCAAAAAATATTGTAATTTAGTTTTCGAAGGATGTAGATCTGTTCTTTTTCTATTTAAAAAGATTTTTAATATAATTGTTTTTATGTTTACGTCAAAATCTGTAAATATTGAATGTGAAAATTGTTTTTTCAAGTAAGAATTTAAGAAAGTCACAATGTATTTTGTGCCTTTAAAAAATATAATGGCATTATATATTAAATAAAAATTTTATCTATTTTTTATAAAATAGAGTTTTACAATATAATATTTGATGTTCATTATTGTGCTAGATGTATGGTTTAAATTTATATTGGAATTTATGAATACAATGATTTACCTGCAAGATGTAACATTGTTTCAAAGCTTTATATCGTAATTGTATTTCAAAATTGATTATAATTATTATGAAATGTTATATTAAAGGTCGTAAGTGAATTAATATAAATTCTAAAAACTAAAATATGAATACTCTTAACGAATTAATTCATAATAAAATACTAGATAAAAATTGCACAGCAGTGACATATTATTTAACATTTAATTTGCAAAACGGCATTCAATTATTATCTTTCTCATATTCTTAGATGTAATATTAAGATGTTTTTATATTATGCATTCTGATTCCTTTATTGTTACTCTTAACTTTATTATAAGAGAAAAAAAAAACATAAATATACATCTATATATCAATAAGCGAATAGACCATGTATATATATATTTATTCAGTTTCTGCAATTAATATTTGCTTTAATGTTTTATGACAACCTTTTCTTATTAGTGAGAAGCGGTTGAAATACGTATCTGTCAAATGTACAAAATATATTACTTTATATGATTATTTTCTGTGAAATTTTGTATATCGATTATATTTATGCACCTTAGTATTTTTTCCAGTTTTACTTTTCAAACAATTACATTGTATATTATTTAATATTTTAATTATTATTATTGTTTGTTGAAGATCTAAGTAGTTTAATGGTTTTGTAATTTTGTGAACAGGTATTGTGGTTCTCAACGTTTATAATTGTAATTTGGGAATTGATTTGATTTTCTGTTTGAAAATGTAAATATTAAAATATAAGGTGTTATATTTAATCGTATTCTTTATGATTATTTATGTTTGGAACTGCTTTACCTATGAAAATATGGTGCTGTTTTACTGAATGTTTACATTTATTAAAAAAATATATATGAATATGTAAAAGTAAATAATGTATAAATATAATTTAGAATATTTTAGGTCCTGTTTTTTTCGATAAATTTTTGTTACCACTATTTTTTTCATATTCGTATTAATTATTTTACATTGGTTTCTCTAAGGCGCATGTAAAATGTATGCTAAGATTAGACCTTGCCAGTGTATTATTTATTTTCTATTTTGCTTACAACAAATCTTTTTTTCAAGGTTTTCTTTGAATATTGGTATAATATATTTATTGCAAAATGTTATGTGGCATTGAGTTATCCATTCTTGTTTGTTTTTAGGCGAAATATTATTTTAAGCATGTTAAAAATACCTTGACTTCGTGTTTATATCTTTTTCTGTTTCAATATAATTGATTGTTGTATTGCAATGTAATTGATTTCAATATTAATTTCTGTTAATATGTGATAACTGTTTGTAAACCGATTTAATTATCCGATTATATAAAGAAAACATGGAAATTTCGAAATTAAACTTTACTAGAGCTTTTTATACTATTTTGTAAAGAAAGATTTAGTGTTATTAGTAAAGTTTAACAAGCGAACTAAAGCTAGTATATAATATTTATAGTTAAATAATGAAATTCTTTTCTTATATTTGCTATTGACTATACGAATATTTAGTTTATTATTATTATTATTATATTAATGTAAGAATTGTTACAATTTTTTGATAAATGTTTATGACATATTTTTAATCTGTGTATTATATGTAATTTTTTTTCTTAATTCATTTTTATGTCACAATAGTTGTTTTCTATTAATTTTTTTCTGTTATAGAGTACAAATTATTAGTTTATATTGAAGATGAGGTGATTATATTATATGAGTTTTTAAACTATAACAAGTACGTGGGTTACTTTGAAATCTTTATATATATATATATATATATATATATATATATATATATATATATATATATATATATATATATCTTAATTAGTATAAAGATGAAATTATTTCGCTTATATATTTAAAAATAAAATATGCGATTTGTGCCATTTTTGCCACATTGCTTATATATATATATATATATATATATATATATATATATATATATATATATATATATATCTGTATTATTAATATTAAAATCAAATCACGATTTTTAATTTATAACCAAATATATAAGTATTAGATTGAAGTAAAATGTGACTATTGAGCAAGTATAATACAATGTACATTTCCATTTTGTTACAGTCGAAGCATTTATATATATATATATATATATATATATATATATAAATATATATATATATATAAATATATATATATATATAAATATATATATATATATAAATATATATATATATATATATATATATATATATATATAAATATATATATATATATATAAATATATATATATATATATAAATATATATATATATATAAATATATAAATATATATATATATATATATATATATATATATATATATATATATATATATATATATATATATATATATATATCAACATGGTCAAGTTTGTTGTCGGTATTTTATGGGCTTACTGTGATCTGTAATGTAATAAGATTTTTTTTTATTATTCTGTCGAATGATCTGCAATAGTTTTTAAGGTGAAACGTGTGTGTTTGTGTGTTATTTTGCCAAATAATGCAGTGATTTTTCTTTACTGTAAATATTTTTAAACATAAAATAATATCTGTATTTATGAAATGAACTTTTTTTTTGTAATTTTAAAATCATTATGGTTTATATGTATATTTGCGTTATATTTTTATATATACGATTTATCTGTACTCAAATTAATTGAATATCGATAGATTGTATTTTAACTAGTTAAAATACAAATATGTCTTTAATGTTGTGCTTTTTTATAATAGAAAAGCACTGATATATGTATATGTATATATATGTATGTATGTATATATGCATTAAATCAATATGAAACTAATACTGCATATAAATACAGTAATGCATTTGCCGGATTACATGTGCTAATCACAAAAAAGTATTAGTCAGGATCTGCTTAATATGGGTTAATTCTTCAAAGGTTTCAGAACAGGCTCAGGGTTGTGAATGATGAGAAAAGCAGTGTTTTTTCCATTTTTATTTATAATAACTATATCCCAGTAAATTTTATTTAATACCAGTACAACGATATAATTTTATGCACATTTTATGGTTGTCGATAATTGACATGAGTAATATATTTATAGATTGACTTTTATAAATAAATCTAAATTAGGCTCTGAATAATGAAATAAATAGAATGAATATATTGGTTTGTAATTTTTATTTTCAAAATATATAATATTTTGTGCTTATATCACTTTGTTTATTATTATTGTAAATCAAATGATGTAGCAAAGCTTATATATTTTAATCCGTTTTAAAAGTCATTTTGTATGATACGACTATAAATAGTTGTTTTTCCCAGATTTAGATACAGTTCTTTCTTTATGATCTTTTTATTTTTAGATCTCGTCCATGAATTGTGCATTTGTATTATAAAAACAAGTTTTCAACGTTGCCAATTTTTTCCCCATTGGAATACTTTACATTTTTAATGCAAGTGTAAAAATTGGATCATTTTGTTTAGAATACTCTTACTTTACGTAGTAAAATTTGATTATTTTGAATTTTTCAATGAAACACGAATTATAAGGTTCACCAACAGCGAAAAAGTTTTACCCGTTATATATATATATATATATATATATATATATATATATATATATATATATATATATATATGTATATATATATATATATATCTAAAATGTTTCATATGTGACTTCATTCTACAACTGAAATTTGGAAAAATAAATGTATTTTATGCAAAAATCTTGTTTTACTTTTTACCCATAAATTTTAAACATAATTTGTAAGAAACATGTTTCTATAGCTTTTCTAGAAGAGAATTACCATAATAATATTTATATTAAATGAAATAAAATTATTAATAATAATTAATAATACGTTATAATTCGTATGCCTTATTGGTTGGAGTGCTTATGGATTATTTTTTAATTTACATTTTTTAACAAATCTGGAAAATTTCAGATTTATGAAAATTATGACATTCATGTTTCAGACATTTTTAGAATTTGTTATATAACTATTTTAAAATAGTGAAATATGATTTCGTCAGATGTCGATTTGCAAATTTTTATATATCTGTTTAAAAATATATATTTATAATATTACAATTAATAATAGCGATCGTTCAGAATATTAAATTATTTTATTATAAAATATTTTATATATTTATTAAATATTGATTACGTACAAAGAACAATCTAGCGTTATTTTCCAATAATAATAATATTTTTTTTTATAATAGAAAGATTGAGGTATAAAACAATTTAAAATTCTGTAATTTAATCATTAACATTATTATATTTCAATGATATATACGATACATGTAAATCAACATATATAGTGTTTAAAAAAAAATAGTTTTTAAAATATCGTTTAGTATAATTCTTTTGTACTTTTATAGTTAAATTATTTATTATAAATATTATCACAAATAAAATTTCGATCATTATCATTTTTTTCAGACTCCAAAATACGATCTTATAATGTATTGAAATAATATTTTTATACAATTATAAACTTCTAAGTAGTTAATATTTTTATTTAAAAATAAAATATATTATTTGAAGTATTTGTCAGTTTTTTTTTTAAATTAATATATATATATATATATATATATATATATATATATATATGTATGGAATATATATAATATATCTATGTAACGTAATTTTAGATTAATTAAGAAGTTTTAATAGTATTTTTTTCTATAGCATCGTAAATTTAATTATTTTTTTAATATTATTTACGATATATTTTTACGAAATTTGAATATATCAATATTTCAAAACTGATTTTTTTTTGATATATTTAACATGAAAATGATAAGAATTTATTCGAATTCAATTAATTTTAAATTAATTGTAATTTTTTAATATGTTTATTTGACAAAAAAAAAATTTTTGTCAAAAATAGCATCACACATCATATAAAATAATAATATAAAAATATTACACATAATTAATTAATTATTTTTCGATTAAATATGTATAGCTTTGAAAATAACATTTACAATTTAACCCTTTGTATTCAAGAGACGTCGTTTGGTCATCACTAAGATTAATGCGGAAAACTCGAATGACTATTTATATTAATTTCTCTGAAACGAATTCTCATACTTTTTTGTATAATATTATGAAGTGTAAAACAATACTTTATAGAGATAAGATTTTCCAATCTTTAATTAGTTTATAACTACGTAACCACAAATAAAATGCATTTTTGTTATTGTAATTTTGATTTTTTTTTAGTTTAAATTTTTCCATCTTGACAGAAGGATTATTAAAGTTAATTTTTTAAAATCCTTATAAATACAGAACAATAAATCAATTGTATAAATCAGTATGCTTCAATTTATTGATTTTAAAATTTCTTTGAAACGGTAGCGAAAACTGTTTTTTTTTTTAACTAAATAGCAGAAATATATTAATTGTTGACATATACAAGAATTTTCAAAAACGTTTGACGATTGTAAAGGGTTAAAAGTAATGAACAATATTCGGTTAACGGTTGAGTTTGTTATTATTTTTTTTTCTCAGCAAATTTTCTTTGACATTATATATAAACGAACTTATAATATTTAACACGTTTACCGTCCAATTTGTTTTAAAGCGACAATTTTATTTAATCACATTATTTCTTGAATTTTAATTAATTTTTATAATTGTATTGATTTTTTTGTTCTTATATATTTTTTTGAGTTTAATCGTAATTGCCCAAAATGACGATATAATTCGTATTTGGCGTCACAGAAGTGAACGCATTCTACTAGTTATCTTGCAGTCGGCAGTCAACGTGTTAATTTTATATATCATTAAATCGATATATATATATATATATATATATATATATATATATATATATATATATATATATATATTATACTGAACATAATTTTAACCGTGAGAATGATTCGAAAGAGCAAGCGAGCGACCACAGTCAGTCAGGAGTCTAAAAAAAGCGGTGTGAGGCGGTGGTATTTTTTCTCTTTTCTTTTCATTTCTTTTTTTTTATATTATAGTGTTTTGCGCATGCGTTATATGAAAATCCACCACCCCTATATTCGTATCGTTTTAGGGGTAGTTTTGCCAGCGGCTTTCGCTCCGCACGTTCTGTGTCACGGTTTGCTTTCACATTACGTAACGCGCGAAACACTCTTACAATATCTCATATATAAATATATATATATATATATATATATATATATATATATACATACATACAAATTTATATATAAATTTCATAAATATATATATATACATATACATACATAGACATATTACAAAATGTTTAAATTGACTTAAAAGCCTTAAAAACTATTAAAAAAAATATATAATAAACATATATTATTGAAAAATATAAAGAGAGTGTTATTCGATAATTAAATTTATTTTATATCGATTTTTTTCATATAGAAAAGCGAAAGCATTGGCACAAAAGAAGATCATTTTAAAAACTCAGGTATGTTTTATTATATATAAATTAATAAATATATATATATATATAAATATATAAATATTGCGCGATTTTATTATATTTATAATATTTATTTATTTATTATTTGTGTAATGTGTTTGATGGCGATTTCGCGCCAACTTTCGTTCGTGGAAAATTCTGGCGCGCTTTTAACGCGGAAAAACTTTTTGTTCGTTCGAAGCTTTTTTTTTTAATATGTTTTTTATTTCTATTCCGTGTGAATTATTTACAGGAAGAAAAACGTAAAAAATGAATGATTAAAATGTTATAAAACTGATAATTTCAATTTGAACTCGTCGTCTTTTTTTATTAAAATATTTCATAAAAATAAAAAGAACAATGAAAATTTTTAAATGACACGGAAAAACATATTTTATATACGATTGCTATCATTAAATATTTATTTTCAATTAAAAAAAAAGTGAATTGATCCTTATCAAAATTATTAGATAATGCTCATTTTATAATATTTATTAGAATAATTTTTTTTTATATTAGAATAGTATTTCTATTATCAAAACAAGAAAGCAGCTATTCATTTAATTTTGCGTTAATATATTTTGTATATTAATTGCTTTATTAGTAGATTTCCATTTTTTTCCATACATTTGTAACAATTATGTAATAATAAATTATGCATAATTTATTCCTAAATATTAAATTATATACGAAAAAATATATATGTGTAATATTTATAATATATAAAACTTTTTTTGCTTTGTGAAAACAAAAAAAATGTTTTCAAGCATAAATTTTTAACGAATTTAAGAATGATATAGTTTATAATTAGTTGAAATTGTATTTTATTATTTATATATTATAAATAAAAATATAAATAAGAATATTTTTCGAAGGAAACTTTAAAAAGTATCGCACATGACCGTTCGTTCAAATCAATTCGAATGTAGAATCTTTCAGTTGAAAATTTTATTATGTAAATTTAATTTCAGCCATTTACATCGTTTATAACATCACAATATAAGCGGATAATTTCGAATATTTTAATTTTTGAATTTTCAAAAATTAAAATAGTACGTTTTTCAATTTTGTACCAAAAATGAAAGGTCGAGAAGAAAAAAGAAAAGCTGAAAAACGCATTCGAAACGTTTTCAATCCCTTTAACTCTGATAGTTCACTTCCGTTCCATTTTTCCACGGGTCACGTAAATGGTGAGTCGTCTATCTCGGAAAAGTCGGAAAATTGTCGAAAGCACTCCCTTAATATATCGAAAGAAAAGTGTCGAAGAGACTATATATATAAAAAAAAAATATCGACCCAAAGAAAAACTCGTGAAATCGGAAAAAGTCCTTCGATTTATATTCGAAAAAAATAATTTTTCATTTCTATTAAAATATAATGAATAATTTAAATTAATTTTTGTTTCATTAATACTGATTTATAATGATAAAAAATAAAAATACTTTTATTCTATTTATTATATCGTTATTTTGCAAAATATTGAATAAAAGTAGTATTCAAAGAAGGTTTGAATACTACTTTTCTCGGCGAAGAAAATAGCCGAGAAAAGTCCGGAAAATTCTTTTGTTTTCCTTTTTGAAGATCGCATATCTATAAACGAACGATATGTTAAAAAAAGTTTTATATTATCCGAATTTTATATTTGATATATATATATATATATATATATATATATATATATATATATACTACTGTGATCAAAAAGTAAGGTGAATTTGAATGAAAAATGTAAATTCTTTGTTTATTCTTTCAAATTAATTTCATCTCCTTCAAAATAATCCTTTTCTGATAAAACGCACTTTTACCGGTCTTAGAAATAGTCTGAATAGTTTTTTTCCGGTATAGCCTTGAAGACCTTATTCGATACGTTTTTCATCTCCATAACCGTGTCAAAAAGATGTTTCCGCATTGGTCGCATTAGAGTTTTCTGAATAGCCAAAAGTCACACGGAGTCAAATCGGGTGAATACGGTGGTTGCGGAGTGATACGAGTCGAGTTTTTGGCAAAAAGCCTCGATGAACCAATGTAGTATGACACGGTGCATTATCGTGATATAGGAACCAAGAGTTGTAAAAACACGTGTAACTCTTAGATAATTAAACCAACCTAGGAAAAAAATACAATTTACCTGCCATTCTAACGCTTGTTATTTTTAAATGACAATTTCACTTTACTTTTTGATCAAAGTAGCATATGAATTGTATAATATTAATTGATGTATTTTATTATATATGGTATATAATATTTGCAATTTTATTAATTATTTCATTTCTAAATTGTCTTTGCATTTTGAATGAAATATTTTCTTCTATGTAGAACAGATAAATTGAATATATATATATATATATATATTCGCGTTATTTGATTTTATAATAATGTATTTTTTTTAATATAATATATTTAACGATCGATAGCTATTATAATTGTAAAATGTGATCGATCGCGATAATAAATTGATATGCACGACGGTGCCTCTTCAGGGGATCTGCACAACGACTGAACAAAGTGGACTTTGTAATTAAGTAAATGTACATTTTAGTGAGACGAAATACAATTATGACACCGCATATTAAATGCGGGTGAGTATTTTAAGTCATCTTTACGACCCAAATTAAAGCTTTTGACGTTCGACTAAAATTGCTTTCATCGAATCGAAATCACGAGATGAGAATGAAATTTTTCATTTTTGCAGCGATTTGTTTTTTTTTTTCTTAATATTATTTCGATTTTATTTATTTATAAAGCGAATATGTAAGTCAAATTTAAGAAATTTGTTACTCTATATTAAAAAAAATAACTTTTCATTAAAAATAAAATATTTTTCACACATAAATATACGAAAAAAATCTAAGGATTAATTTGACTTATATTTATTAAGTATAATAGAACTTCGTATAATATGTTTTGACTATTTTTGTATAATTTATCTTTAAAATTACACTTGTGAATTTTTATAGAAATATATTAAGAAATTAAATATTACATATATACAAATGTATATACTATAATATCAGGGGTTGCCAAGCTGTTTGATAGTCCGAGCAAGTTTTCAAAATTTAAAATATTTTTTACGAGCCGCAATTATAAATTATATTTATTAAAAATATAATTACTCAAACATGTAGAGGAAATTCTGGTACACTTAAATAAAATTTATTCATTAATGAAATAAAATATTTTGATTTTTTTAAATTTTTCTATATATAATGAAATATTTTTTTTCTATATATATATAATATATTATACAGAGTTCTATTATATCTTAGAAAACATTTCATTTATGTATCAATAATGCGTCTGCCCCCCCCCCGTATTTTTTATGAATATAAAATTATAAATATATCAGGTGACGGGGTGAGGTATGGGGGGGGTTGAATCTCTAACAAAAAGACCTGAATACTATTTATAAGGGTTTTGTGCGTGAGTTAATATTATTGTGAAACTCGTGCGTTTAATCTTAGCCAAGTGGAAATTCACTGAATATACAGTAATTTTCAACGACATATTCACTGAACACGACTTTCAAAAATATCGATCGTGTACAACGTGCACAATAAACGGACAGTAATTACAATGAACGTGTATATATATATATATATATTACTATTTGATGATGAGACGCATAAAGCTATTTTTAATATATATATATACTACTGTGATCAAAAAGTACCTTGAAATTGTCATTTAAAATTCCCGGGCATTAGGAAGGCAGGTAAATTGTATTTTTTTCCTTGGTTGGTAAGATTGTCTATAACAGGGATGGTGAATCTTTTTTGATGTCCGTACCACAAAGATATAATTTTTTTTTAAATAGGTGACGTGTAACAACAAAATTTCATTTGAAATCAAAAAATATATCAAACACTCGAATCATTCCGTTCCACAACCGTCGCATTTGCCTGATTTGGCTCCGTGCGACTTATGGCTATTCGTAAACTCAAACGGCACCATTGAGGAGACACAAATAGAATCGAAGAACGTCTTGAAGGATATATCAGAAAAGAATATTCCGAAGAATAAATAAAGAATTTACATTTTATTAAAAAATTCACCTTACTTTTTGATCACAGTGTTATATAGCAAAATATTTAACTTGTACAAGTATAATAAAAGTTGTAAAAAAATAAATCCAAAAGTAATTATAAAGTATAAAGTATAATTGATTTTGTGATTTTGACATTTTTATAAGAGATATGATGAGTTTTTTTTTTAGGTTTATATAATAAACATATTTTTTTTCGAACAAGTAAATTGAATTGAATATAAAATTTTTATATCAATCAATTATACGGATCAACATTTTTTGATAATAAGATCGAACGTTTATAAAATTGACGCATTCAACGCGAAAATGTCGTATAGAAATGTTGATTTTTCCTCATCGAGTTTTTCCGATTTTTCCTGTTTTTTTTTTCGCAGACAAAAAAAGGACGATCGTTGGCGAAGAGTGTAGAGGGGAGGGGCGCACATATATATATATATATATATATATATTTGTTTTCTGTCGGCGGACAAACGGCGCATTTTCCGTGACATTGAATTTTTCTTGAGGTTTTTCGCGCGTCGCACGGAAAATTCGCCATTCGCCGAAGGCCTTGTTTTTCCCCGGTTGAACGCGATTATTTCGCAACATTGAATCTCGCATGTGCCAAAGGCTTGCGTCTGGGAAAACGGAATACATTTATTTTATTGCCATCGTGTCATACAATAAACAACGAAAACCCCTTATAATATAAATTCGGCAGCGCGCGTAATTTTCCCGAGTTTTTCCCGTCGTCGATTAATCGTGACATTTATTTAATAACGCGGTGAAAATTTACGCTTTTTCATATTTTCATCCGGTTATGATTTTACAGATTTTTTTTGATTCCTTAAATTATATAATTTATTTACATATTAAATTTACAATAAATATTATAAGTATGTTTTTTCTAGCTATAATGAACGAGTTTTAAGTTGATTTGTTATACATGTTTTCTAATTCAAATATAAATTTTCTGATTTTTTTAAATATATTTAGAGTTAATAATATATATATATATATTCTTTTTAATATAATTTTTATCGATTTGTAAATCACACACACACATACTCGTTAGTTTTATTCGAGCTGAATAAAACTAAACTCAAAGTATTGCGCGTTATTTGAGATAACAATCGATTAAGATGACCTAGTTTACTTTAAAATTTGGAAAACACTAATTGATTAGACACACACACACATCAGTGGCGTACGGTTAATCTTAAATAACGGATTAAATATATATATATATATATATATATATATATATATATATATATATATATATATATATGTAAATCACTTTATGTAAAATAACATTTAACACACGAATTATATCGAATTAATATGATAAATTGATATTTTTTCTTCGTATTAAATTATTGAAGATATCTATTACAAATAATAATTTAAATCATTATACTTGGAACGTATAGTGTGCATCGTAAAAGTGACGTTTTGACATTAACTTGGCTCATTAATCAATTAAAACACCAACTATTGGGGTCAAACACGACCCCATGTCATTTCGATATACGACATGTTTGCGATAAATTTATAAGTTTGCCAAAAATTTTATAATTTTCATTCGTACACATTATAATTTGTCTGTCAACACACACACACACACACACATATATATTGCGCGAATTTTAAAAATATTATTAATAATTATATATAGATGAGAAAAAAATTATTATATCGTATTACATTGCAATCGAAATATATTTTAATAATTAATATTATAATTTATAATTATATATGTAATTTTTTGATATAACTCATTTCGCGATTGCAAAATATAATATGATAATTAGCAATGTTTTTTTTTTATATACGTTATTATTAAACGTATTTGGCGATTAAATGTTTTATTTAGCGATTGCGATTAATTATATTTTTTTTTCAATGATAATAAAATATTAAAAAACTAAAAGTATTATTTTATATTAAGATTTTATGATTTGTATAGAAATGGAAAGTTTTATTTAAAAAAAATTAAAATATCGTAAAATGATTTTTTGTATAAATTTTATTACTTTATGGTAAATAAATATAAATATATACTAAAAATATATATGTATTTTTCAATTTTCAATATCGAAAGATAAGTTTGATTTTGAAATTGCGAATATGTGACGATAACTTGCACCTTTCAGCTGAAAATTCAATCGCGAAAAATCAATTCAACTTATTTTTTTTTTAATTTTTTGGTCGAAATTATAGAGTATGAAATCGAAATATTCGTACAAACGTTTTTCGAAATTTTCACATCGTTTTGAAAAGCTATTTTTGCGCGCGAAAATTGCATTAGAATATAAAATAAAGCGAACGCGATAATAATAAGAATATTTGAGCGTCGTAAAACGAATGCCGTTTTTATTTTTTATACTTTTTTTTTGTTTTTACAGAATCAAGTCGTGCTGAAATCGCGTAAAATCGTTGTGAAATATATCTATATATATATGTATAATTTTTTTTGGTCCAAATGATGGTGATATGTGTAAAAGACGTGATCGTCGAGACAATTTACAAAGAGTTGTGAGTAGGTAAATGTTTCATTTTTGTCTATAACTATAATATATAATATATTTAGAATACACCAAATTAATTTTAAATATTTTTTTTTTCAATAAAACACATCTTTAAAATATCGTTATTTTTGAACTGTATCGAGAAAATGCGTCTCAAAATTTAATCACATGAAATATTTTTTTTTTTAATAGTTATAAAAAAATATTTATATTTTTTTATTAAAATTATTTTTATTAAATTTATTAAAAAATAAATAAAATAAAATACATAAATTTTTCTCTCACATACAAAAATATATATTAATATGATGTTACGGTTCACAAACTATCAGGATCGAATTGTCCTTCGTTTGATTGTTTCTCTCAAGTTTTTTTTTTTGGAAAAATCCCAAAGTTTCCTTTGGTAAACTCTGATGATTTTCCGTTCGGGCGTTTTCCCAGTTTTTCCTAACGAAAAGTTTCATTCATATATCATTCATGTGTATAGTGAGAATAAATGAGCAAGAAATTGGAAAACAACACTTATTTATTTCTATTATATATATATATATATATATATATATATATATATATATATAAAGCCAATAAAAACAAATTTAGAATACGTATGAAAATTCTAAAAATTTAAATATCAGTGAATATAAAATATTTCTTTGCATTACCACATATAAAATATTTTTCTATAGAGAAAAAAATATTATAACTAGAATTATATGTTATAAATATAATGTATTATATTTAAAATGCATGAAAATATTTATAGATCCGTTTTGCGGGGGTTGTCTTTCTTTTTTATTATTTTTGATTGACGTTTTGCTTTGTCGCCTGTTTGACTTTATGTATTTATATATTTATTTTATCACCCATTATATATATATATATATATAATCATCGTTTTAGTGATCTACAAACTTTAACCTTTAAATTTAAGACTTTTCCTGCAATTTAATCGCCCCGAAGTGTGTACTAAAAATAAAAATTAATCAGGATAAAAAACACAAAAAAATAAACATTGTAATTTTAAAATACGAACAACGTTTATTTATTTATTTTTTTGATAAAAAGACAACTAAAATAGTGTTTTTTTTTTGAAAGCTTCTAACAAAATTAAATAAAAAAATTTTAGATTGATTACATTTTTTTTTATCATCGTGTAAGTAAAATATAGATAAAAATATAAATGTGCTACATTAACTATTTTAAGTTTAGCACGAATAATATTATATATTTAAAGGTCAAATATATAGTTATTGACTCGTTTAAATGTAGAAATAAAATTATTTGATTTGATAAATGGAATCCACGATTTATTAAAAGGATTTATATATTTGGAGTTCTTGAGAAGACCTCGCTTGTTATTATTATATAATATTTTTCTATTAAAATCGAAAAAAAATATATATTGCTTTCTCATAAACTATAATAGAAATTTTTCGGCGACCATTTTGAATATATTTTGGCGTCAAAAAAAATAGAAATTTTGAAATTACTCATTATTATGCGAAAATTATCGCGTGTTTTCAAAAAAAATGTAGGACAAATAAAACGAAATATTTATATTTAGCATTTGAAGGGTTTTGTCGTTTTTTTTGACCCGTAATCGTGAATCTTGTTTCGTATAAAAACCTAGTTAGTTATCTAATATATCGATCTTAGTTTAAAACTAAACGTCGATGTTAAGTAATCGCGAATAGAATATTATATTGATTTTATCAAAAAAAAAAAAAATCATTATATTTATGTATAAAAAAATATTTAATGATCCAAAATATAATGATTTGATTTTATATATTATAAATCAATATGTTCAGTAAGCTTGAAAAAGAAAAGCTTTTGTCAACAATAGAGCTTTAACATTGCAGATTTCTATACAGTTAGAAAGCATATAGCAAAATAAAAATATTTGTATATATATATATATATATATTTCATTTTCCGGAATACATAATATGAATTATTTACGTTTTTTTCATTTATAGAGAAAAGCGCGTCTCATGAACGACCAATTGTTCGATATTTAACAATAGTTTTCAATTATACGCGATCAATAACAAAACACACTATTGTTATGTTGTTGGGAAAAACGTGAAAATTATATTCTACGACTATTCGTAATATTAAAAAAAAATAAATAAATAATCTAGTTAAAAAAAACGATCTTAAAAATTCGAATGAAAGCCTTCATTTTAGAATCAATTTCATAATATATATATGTATATATAAATATATATATATATATATATATATATAAGAATTAAAATTAACTTATTTTTTTTCGGATATATTAAAAGAGAAAAAAAATACGTATCGTTTACAAGAAATCCGTTCTAAATTCGGATTATAGGAAATCGATAGAGTTCATATTTTGTTTTTATTTCTATTGCAATATAATATCTAGTATTGAACGGATATCGCAAACAACGATCTGGAATAATTTAATATTTTATTATATTGTATTTATATGAATAACTATGAAATGCTTATATATATATATATATATATATATATATATATATATATATATATATATATATATATATATATATATATTTATATTTGTGAATTAAAGAATTGTGATATCTGCATGAAAAATCTGTGATATTATATATATAATAAATTTGTATTTTTTTTTTGTATGTCAAAACGAAATATTGATAAACACGACGATAAATATGACTTAAAGATTTATATTTATTATCTTTTTCCTTTGTCATATATATATATATATATATATATATATATATATATATATATATATATATATATATATATATATATATTATTTTATATTTTCATTCGTCATAAAATATGTTAAAGTGTATTATATATATATATATATATATATATATATATATATATATATATATATATATTTATATTATAATATTATTTTAACAAGATATACAAGAGAAAATGCGAATTTTCATATTTCGCTTTTATGTTATATATCATATAAAAAAAAATTACACACTGAACAAATTTTCATATATCTGATATTTATTCTATCAATAATATCAATATTTTTATTACGATTATTGATGTGTATTATTCGGTTCAATTTCAAAAATATAAAATGTTTGTATATTTTTCTAAATAATCTTTATCAATTTATTTAATCGTTTCTCTACTTGAAAATATTCATATGAACACAGCAGAAAATTGTTGTAGATTTTAATGCGAGTTCATTTTTATTATTATTATTATTGTTTTTAAATTAAATCTACATTAATTATAATGCGTTTAGATTTAAATTCAATATGGATTACATTAATTAGTTCAAAGTGAACCATATTTAATGTGGAAAAATGAGATATTTAACTTGATAATCAAATTAATGTATTTAAAATAAAATTTTTAATATATATTATTTTTATGTGTCGTCATATATGGTAAAACTGTAAAATATAAGAAAATGGTTTACATAAAATATTTGCATTCCGGCAATCCAAAAGTTAATAAAACATTTTGAATTACAACGGAATTAAAAAAAAAACATTTATTTTTAATATAATATACGAAGCGAAAATGACAACACTATAAGTCAATAGCGATAAAATATTAAACTTCCGTCGTTGCGGTTGACGTATAACGCGATTTTTATTACGCGGAAAGAAAAAGCGTCGTATAGCAAGTTAAAAAAATAGGATTTTTTTTCTTTTTTTTTTTTCACGGTGAAAATCGATATTTTCTCCGTTTTATGAAACGCTTTTTCCCGCGGGAACATACGCTTTTCGCACGCGTGAAAAATCGTTTAAATTATAAATGAAAATATTCTTCAACTCTTGTTTTTGCGAATAGAAAAAACAACTTTTACAATAATGATAATATTCTTATATATATATATATATATATATATATATATATATATATATATATAATATTTTTACTTAATAACAGTATAATTGTGAAGGATGTTTCGAATACGCGCCATCTATTGTTACACTCTGATAAGTATATTGATATTTTTTAATATAAATTTTAGAATTAAAATATCATATCATACAGCAGGGATAGCCAAAATGCGTCTCTTTGAAAGATTATTTGAGGCTCTCGATAAACGTAACCGAGTTCCGTTTTTATTTTTAATTTTAAAAAATTAAATCGAAAAAACGTAAAATAAATATGTTTAATTTTTAATATTTAAATTCAATAATATTTTGTATTTTTATTTTCAATCAGTATAATTTTTGTTGAAAACAATTTTTAATACGTATTTAATTGTGAAAAATTTCAAATCTTGAAAAATGACTCGGACTATCAACGAACTTGGCTACTCCTGTCATACAGTATGATAAAAAAATAATTACTTAAATATTACTTATAATAATTTAATATATACAATTAGAAATATTAGTATAAAAATTATATATATATATATATATATATATATATATATATATATATCAATATAGTTTATATTAAAAATTAATTTATAATTATTTTTAATAGTTTTAGTTACTATTGTGAGGGGTTTACCGTCAGCGTCACAACTAAAAGCAGAGATCGTGCCTTGTTCACGATGGGTAAGAAGAATTCAAAGCTGAAGCAGGAGACTATCGATCGTCTAACTTCGGACACTTACTGTGAGTCACCAATATATATGTTTATATATATATATATATATATATATATATATATATATATATATAATTTTTTTCTTTCTATTTTATATACCACGTTTATTGACATGTGAAATTATAAATATTGAAAAACGATAAAAAAGTTTAGATAAATTAAAAAGAGTTCGTATAAATGTATATTACATAATATATATTTCAATTTTTATTGTAAAATATTTTTTTTCACATAATAAATATATAAACCGATTTATTAATGATTCAAGTATATAGTCAATACAATATTTTTCATAACACGGTTTTCATATAACGCGACAAACTCTCTTATAATGCGATTTTTATCAAAACAAAACGCTCAAATAGTAATAGTATATTTTTAACATATTATTAACTGTCTCTTATTATTAATATATTTTTATCATATTCAGTATATAATTTTATTTGTCATTTTCTTAATATTTCATACATTGTTATAAAATTTTACTATTTATATATGTATATAAATTAATTATTTTATTAATATTATATATTATTCGATGATCGATCGCATTTAATGTTTAAAAACAAATATTTAATATTAATATATAATTTTCAAAATTTTCCGATCATTCTGTATAACGTAAAATAAAGTATATTAATAACGTTGATGGTTTTTTTTTTCAAATAGCAAAAGGCAACAAGTATCGTTTTTAACGCATTTCGACACAAATATTATCAATAAAAACACGTGCAAAACGAACGATATATATATATATATATATATATATATATATATATATATATATATATATATATAAACCAATTTCGCGTGTGCAGTGGCACATTTTTTTTGATCTTTGCTATTTTTACCGATTATTATTATTGTTTAAAAAGTGTTCGCGTGTTTAACGCTCGCTCGCTAACAGGTTGAACTATTATATTATAATGGGAAAAATAGAAAAAAAAAATAACGCGCATATTTCAGCCTTTTTCAGCGCTTTCACTTCGTTCGCGGAAAATTCTTTGCGAGAGTTTTCCGCATTTTCCACGTTTGCCTACTTTGTGTCGATTATGTCGAACCGTATAACGGAAGAAAATTTTTAGTTTTTCTTAGTAATAAATTCGAAATATCTATTAATTTCTAATATAATTAATATAATTGGCACAACATTTTTATACTTAGTTTCAAGATTACTTATGATATAATAAATTATAATATTAATATTTAAGAATTTTATTATATAATTAATGATTTGACGCTTCGTTAATTAAACTAATATTGAATAGATTTATTTAGATCTTCTACTAATTACACACTTTTTTCCAGCTTTATAATTCATAGTTTAATATCATATAATATATTTTTTTTCTACATTTACATTAGCTTATTAATTCTAGTTTATTTAGATGTATATCATTAATCTATCTCTAATTGGATTACTAGTTTAATCATTTTCTATAAAAATAATTCTTAAAAAAATATAAATATATATAATAAAATTTGTAAAATAATTTACACTTTTGAAATATTTCTAACATTATTAACACATTTGAATGATTTAACCATATTATTTCATGTCTAAATTGATTATGATTAATTAAAAATAATATAACATTTCCATTTATATACATATATATATAGTTATAAAAACATCAGGGTATTATTTTATCCATTTTTTTAATGAAATAATATTAAGATTTTCCGTGACGTATTTTTTCTCGCCATAACATAATTATATTTATATCCGCATAAATGTTAAGTTACGATGAGACTAGAATAGTTGAAGATATTGCGTAACATAAATGGGACATTTTTCGTAATATATACGAAATATAAAAGCTATTTTCCAGGGCACACGACGAAAATAAGGGATAAATGAAAAAAAAAACAAGGAAGCTTTTTCGCGAAGGACAGGTGTCATGCACCATGTGTTTACGTGCGCCTCGAATTAATTATTTTATAATATATTGTCGTCAAGATGTGACATATTAATAAATAATGCAAACATTTTCCATAATAAGATTATCATATATATATAACACTCTCATCAAAAAGTAAAGTAAATTTGTTTATAAAATATAAATTATTTATTCGTCCAAATCAATTTCATCCCCTTCAAAGTAATCCCCATCCGATAAGACGCGCTTTTGCTAACGCTTTTTTCAGTCCTGGAAACAGTCGGAATATTCATTTTCCGGTATAACTTTCAAGACCTTCAATTCGGTTTTTATCTACTCAATCGTGTCAAAACGGCGTCTCCGTATTGGCCTTTTTGAGTTTGATGAACGACCAGAAGTCGCACAGCGCCAAATCGGGCGAATACGGTGGTTGCGGAACGATGTCGAATTTTTGGCAAAATAGAACCAATGCAGTATGACATAGCGCATTATCACGATGAACATATCAAAAGTTGCAGAAACACGTATAACTTGGAGATAATTAAACTTTATACATATATATATATATATATATATATATATATATATATATATATATATATATATTAACATTGGGTTAAATCGAACGAAAGTTGCGTTTTATATTTATTATTTATATATTTATATTGTATTTTATTTATTTCACAATCGAGTGGAAAAAATAAACGAGGTTTGATTTCGCTTTACAGCGGTAAATAAAAATAACGACGTCGTAAAAAGCGAACAAATCTAATATACAACATTACGTGATTATAGATTGACACATAATACAATAAAAGAAATTTTTGAAGCAGTTTTTTTTTTTTGATATTTTCATTTCTATTTGTCTTCTTTATATATATTTATATATATTTTGTGGGCAAATTGTAGTTTTTAAAATGTTAATTTGGCTCGATGTTTGTAAAAGATTATAATGCTTGAGATTTTTGTTAATTATATATGGCACAAAAATTTTTGTTGGATGAGAATTGTAATTTTCGAAATTATTCTTTAAGCATTATTTAAATATTTTTTTCAAAGTTATAAACAAAAATTGTATTCATCTGAATATTTTAATCGTCTAAAATACATTCGTTTCTTAGTAGACCTATGAAAATATTTTGTTGTAATATTTTTTCTTCTTCTTTAGATTCAAATGAGATATTTAATCCAACAAATCATAAATTTATATATAGATTTTTTTAAGAAACTGAAATTTTTTATTTATTTATATGTATATAAAAAGTCTTTTCATCGACATCAAAGATGCGACAAAAGAATGACCAAAACGACGCGATAATATGCTAATAAAATTGCTTTTTTCAAGATATTCACGATCTTGAACCATGAATATAGATGAAAGAATATATAATAATATATATACAAATACCAAATTACGGTATTCAATATTCAGCAGTTCAATAGCAGGCCCCGTAAATTGTCGTATACAAGATTTCGGGGCATGAATTTCATTGAACATGCAAATGAAGTGTGGAGTTTGCTTTCAACATTATTTTTTTTAAAGCATTTCTTTATAATAAATGTTATTTATTTTTGTTGCTTTTTCAACTATGAAATTTATTATATGTATAATAATATCGGTCAATAGAATTGTTGATATCTGAAAAGGTTTTAAAATAAATTTTATTGTTTTTTACCATAATTATATATTAATAATAATTTCACTTTCATATCATAAAATCAAGATACTCTTTCTTTTATCAGAATATATTTATATAATTATATATATATTTTTTTGGAGATATATTCAAATATTTTTCATAGTATAAATCGAAATATTCATGTATTTTTGATTTTTTATATATCTAGCAATTTCAATATTTTATACTATTTATAATTTCAATTTATCGAGAATTCGATAGTAAAATCAGAATTTTGTCAAACGATATTTCTTACGTTTAACTTGCTAAAAAAAATTAATGAGTTATAAAACATTTTAATTTATATTTATTACATTATTATATGATATTTATATTTATATATTCATATTAATGGTGAATCGATTCAACGACTTCGATTATTGGTTTTCTGCGATACATTCAATAAAAATATGTATAAAATAGTTTCGGTGTGATTAAAAAATTACTTCTGCGATACAGAAATGGTTTTTCTCATATCATGTTTCAAAAACATATATATATATATATATATATATATATATATATATATATATATATATTATATATTAACACTGATCAAAAAGTAAGGTGAATTTGTTTATAAAATGTAAATTTTTTATTTAATTTTCCAAATCAATTTAATACCCTTTAAAGTAATCCTCTTCCGATAAAACGCACTTCTTCCAGTCCTCAAAATAGTTGGAATAGTCTTTTTTCAGTATATAGCCTTCAAGACCTTCTTCGATTAAGTTATTATCTCCTCAATCGTGTCAAAACGGTGTCTTCGCATTTGCCTTTTGAGTTTGCTGAATAGCCAGAAGTCGCACGGAGCCAAATAGGGCGAATACGGTGGTTGCGGAACGATATATTAAGAGTTATATAAACACGTGATTATACAAATATAAATTCGGAGATAATTAAACCTTTTGACAAACAGACGCTTGGAAAATGTTATAGACACTCCTACCAACCTAGGAAAAAAAATACAATTTACATGACTTCCTAATGCCCGGGAGATTTAAATGGTAATTTCACTTTACTTTTTGATAGTAGTAGTAGTAGTAGTAGTAGTAGTATATATATATATATATATATATATATATATATATATATAAATATTTAGTATTGGTTCGTTTCCGCATCATTTGTTCGAAGTCAATTCGCATTATAGTTCATTAGGTCCACGCCTTTTTAAAGTATCACAAATTTCATTTTGTTTTCTTTTATCCGAACCGCGCTTTTCTTCATCGAATTTTCCCCATTTTCACTACGTCTTGTTCGTTCGTTTCATTTTTTTTATTATTATTTTATTTTTCATTTATTTCATTGTTCGCTTTCGATGTGACCGATTCCTTGCTTTTTTTTTCTTTATCCAACCGTCGGAAAATATCAACGTCTTAAAACATTTCGTTATTATATATTATAGCGTTTGATTTAATCGTTTGTATAAAAATATATATTTTTGGAAATTATTTAAAATATTTCTATAAATATAAATATTTTTTTTATAGTTTTTGCATTTATAAAATATACTTTAAATGTGATTTTTATGTGATTTACATGTCAAAAACACGGTTATATTGACATTTCTCGTTAACTCGATGTAATGTTTGAAAACGTGATATTTTATTTTTTATTTGAAAGAAAAAATCTTATAAAAATTTATCGTAAATAACGCACTTATAAATATGTTAAATCTCACAATATAAAATATTATATATATATATATTTTTTTTTCAATTAAAAAAGTGCTGAATTTGAGGTTTCGTAAGCTCAGTGATATCTTTAGAGATAACAACCTAGTTTTTTTTCAGTAAAAATATATCGTGTCTTGGAACCGTAATAAATGTGAAGGCTGCGTTTAACAACGGGTTATAGCATTCACGATATATTGTATTGTCTCATATTGTCTTCTCGAACTTTTAGGCTAGCCATAGAAAAGGTTATATATATATATATATATTTTTTTTTTTTTTTTTTTGCCCTACTCTTTATAGAAGTAGATAATTCCGTATATACTAATACTTGCGTAATCGTAAGTAATGAAGATAGCGTTTTATTAAAATGAATGTAGTCCGGGTTCTTTTTAATACATACATTTTTTCTTTCTTTCTTAAGTTTCTTAACATTTTGTCGTCTTATTTCAATGCTATCCTTATTACGATTATAGTTCGTTCTCAATTCGTTTATTATGATATATATATATATATATATATATATATATATATATATATATATAATATTGTATTAATAATTTGATATGTTTATATATTTTTACTGAAATTCGTAATATTTGTCTATTTCTAATTGGATTTCTAGTTTAAAAACCTGATGACTTTCCTTCTTAAATAGCAAAATTCTTTGACATTTTACTATCTATTTATAATTTAAAAATTATATATAAATAGAAAGTAAAAAATAAATTAAAAAAATATACATTATTAAAGATTAAGTATGTCAAATTTTCATATATATGTTACATAGTTGTAAATCAATAGCAAAAAATAGCTTTTTACTCATTGATTTCTATTTATTTTTCTCAAAGAATCTTCAATTTTTATTATGATTGTTCTGATCAACTTCAAACTTTTATGGCAGGGGTGGTCAAACTTTTTGATAGTTCGGGTCATTTTTCAAAATTTGAAATTTTTCACTAGCCGCAATTAAATATGTATTAAAATATTTTTTTTTATAAAAATTTTATTTATTAAAAACTTATATATATATATATATATATATATATATATATCTGTGTGTGTGTGTGTATTGAATTTAAATATTAAAAATTAAATACATTTATTTCACATTATTTGATAATTATTTAAAATTTTTAAAATAATAATTTGTGTCAAACATTTATCACTAAATCTTTCACTCGATGACAAATAATCCTTCAAAGCGAGACGCAATTTGACCACCCCTGTTTTATAATATGAATTTGTACTTGTTCGATTTTACCTGAAAACATATTTTTTTTAAGTAAAAAAAAAGTTTATATTATTAGCAAATAAAAAATTGAAAATATAGTAATGAAAATTTATTGTAATCTAAATACTACTGAGTAATATTTAACAATTAAAAACGTCATATATATATATATATATATATATATATATATATAAATATATTTTTTTGCTAATGGAAAATATTTTGTAGGTAGGTAGGCAGGTCGTATTTTTTTTTGTTTGCACCTTTTGTTTGGCGGGTCCTTCGAGTTTTCGTTTTTACTACTACTAGGTTGTAACAAAGAAGGTAATTTCCATGAAACTCCTTAGGGGTTTGAGAGCATGAATGAAATGATCAGCGCAGTCTCACAACGGTCCCAATACTCGCCTACGCAAGTCCTACGTTACGCAGGATCCCGTAAAAGGGATGAGAGACCTCCTGGGGAGGGGAGGGGGGATGAGAGACCTCCTGCGGTATGAGAAATTCGAGGGTTGCGAGTTTTGTTCCACCAGGGTTTCTTCAACTTTTCCCTTCGCATCGAGGTGCGCTTAATCGATTCGATTTCGAATATATTCTCATTTTATTTTAACTTTACATATTTTTACACACTTTTCATTCGTACGTTTGTTTGGATGGATTTTTGTAATCGATTTTTCGAACTTTGTCCGATGTTCGATTGAGCTGAAATTTTGCATATTTGCTCACTCTCGATGACAATGCGAAAATCAGTTAATATGTATATACAGTATGTACCATAAAGGTGTGTCATTTTTATAAAAAAAATATTTTTATACAGTTATTTGAATAAATTTATTCAAAGCGTTGAACTAATTACGAAGAGTATTTACGTCTTCCTATTGATCATTTTTCCTAAATTTTTATTTTCAAAATTTTCTAGAGAAACCCGTATTTATCATTTCTCACGATATAGTCGATATATTGATTTTTTCATATTTTAACTCTTTTAAGAATTAATTTTGTTCATAACTAACTTTATTGGTCAAGATATTAGCACAATATCTTGAAGGCTTGTTGAACGTTTTTCAATTCCAGAATCTAATAAAAAATGGGAACATATTTGCGTTCTTTGATATTAAAAACTTTTTCACGACTATGAATTTTATTCTAGTTTGATCAATCCTAGAACGGATCTACTTCTTGGGGTCATAGATTGTTGTTATGTATGTTACCAAGTATTTTGTACAACGTTACTCATATAAGAATCGATCTTATAAAAAAATATTCAGATATAAATTTTGACGTATAAAAAAAGTGTAACATTTTAGATTATTATTTTTAATATAATATTATATACCATATATATATATATATATATATATATATATATCAATATTGCGTAGTAGTTTAAACGTAGCTGTTTTTAGATAAGGTTTTTCTAGTCTGTTTTGCAAGGCACGATAGAACATACGGGAACGAAAGAGTAGGAACTAGAATTGCAGATTCTATACACGTGTGAGGATCGATAGTGGAAAACTCGAAGGGAAATAACTTTTCCGAGACGAGAGGGACGAAGGGGAACGAGGAAAAGCAGTTGTTCTTTGGGCACCGAAAAAAAATTAACCCTTCGACGACCAATCGACAAAATTTATAAAATTTATTTAAATAAGTTCCTATAAATATGTCTAAAAACGACATATTTATATTAATAAAGCATTTATTTCGAAT